>CM047001.1:9000000-9442852 GCA_025698465.1 Gossypium longicalyx | reverse complement strand
TTGATGCACTCGACACAAACATCAAAGTCTGTGAAGTCAAGGGACTTTAAAATACAATTAGACACAAGGCATTCAATTCTAACTTTTGAGATATGACCTAAGCGCCTATGCCATAATGATGTTGAATTTTCCTTATTTAATTTGCGTTTAATACCCCGTGATTCCACATGCAAGGTTTCATTATAGGATACAACTGTTTCTAGCAAATAAAGGTTGTCATAAGTATTTAAATAACCAGTTCCAATAACATTTGAATTTAAAGACAAATTAAATTGATTGTTTCCGAATGAACAATAATATCCAAATTTGTCCAACGAAGAAACAGAAACTAAATTCTGTCTAAATGACGGTACAACAAAAGTGTCTTTTAAATCCAAATAAAAACCAGTTCCTAATAACAACCTAAAATGCCCAATTACTTCCACTTCTACCGATTTTTCATCGCCCACAAAGATGTGTCTTTCACCATCACTTGGCTTTCGGTAACTCAGGCAACCCTGCATAGAAACACTTATGTGAATAGTAGCACCAGAATCTATCTACCAAGTGTTTCTAGGTACTGAAACTAAATTAATCTCAAAACAGACCAAATTAAGAATTATACCTTTCTTTACACGCCAAACATGATATTTGGTACAATCTTCTTTACGTGTCCAGACTTATTACAAAAGAAACAACTCTCTGTAGCTTGTTGTTGTTTCTTTTGAGCTGGACCCTTAGCAGCTTCATTCTGATATTTTCTTTTCTTGCCCTTGTCTTTAGGGGCATTGGCCAAATGAGCACTTTCAGACTTATCACGCTTCAACCTTTCTTCCTCTTGCACACAATGAGAAATGAGCTCATTTAGGGTCCATTTCTCCTTTTGACAGTTATAACTAATTTTAAATTGGTTAAACTGTGCAGGAAGTGATACCAAAACCATAAGAGCAAGCAATTCCTCAGAAAGCTCAATCTTAAGTGCCTTAAATCTTGAAGCAGTATGGAACATCTCCATAATGTACTCCCTTAGGTTTCCTTGACCTTTATACTTCGTAGATGTCAAAACCATCCCTTTTTCAAATGTTTTAAAATTTAATGAAAATGGGGGAATTGACTTTTGAAAAACAGAAATATGGGAGTCGCCACCGATCCTTTTTTTTGTTTAGGTGTGACCGGATCACCTAGAAATTTGATTATTTAATAAAATACTTCTTTTTACTAAAACAACGATTTTGGTCTTACGAAAATATGAGAAAACGAGTTCGGGAGTCGGTTACGCATGAGGAAGGATTAACACCCTCACTACGCCCAAAATTGGTACCAAATCGATTAAATACTGTCCTTATGTCTAAGATTTAAAATGTTTTTCAAAGGTGATTTCTTTTAATAACATTTGAATAACCCGAGTTGGTTGCCAAAAATCTTCTTGTTTCGATGTCTGAAAATTTACAATTCAAAAATTTCAAAAAGATGCCCAACTATTTGGTCCAACGAAAAACCGAAACCCAGCACAGTAGGGCACGATTTCTCGAATTTCCAAATATTGAGTATTTCCTTTATTTTAAAGAGTTTCTAGAAAGCGTGAGTGAAATTTCGAAGGAATCTTCGATTGTTTTGAACAAGTGAAAATGTGCAACCCAGCACGATAGGGCACGATTCTCAAATCGACAAACATCGAACATCGCCTTCGTTTTGAAAGGTTTTTGATAAACATGAGTGAAAACCTAAAGGAATATTCAATTGTTTTGAACAAACGAGAAATCACAACCCAGCACGATAGGGTATGATTCCCGAATTGTCAAACACCGAGTATTGCCTTCGTTTTGAAGGATTTTTAGAAGACATGAGTGAAATTTTTGAAGGGATATTCGAACATTTTGAGCAAACGAGAAATTGTAACCCAACACGTTAGGGCACGATTCCGCGAATTGCCAAATATCAAATCTCGTCTTCATTTTAAATAACTTTTAAGTGAATAATTATAAAACTATTTTAAAATGTATTAACGCGTTTTGAAATCAGATAAAATTAATCATAAAAACTTAAATTTTATATATAAAAGAAAACCACATTTCGTATGATATGGTATAATAGGCACATATGAGATACGATACTTGATGAACGAGGATATTAATCAACTAGCAAGACAAGTAACTAAATCTAATTAATATAAACATTATAACCTAATTTCAATCGCGTATGGAGAATAGTTGACATAGCAATAAGATGAATAAATAATATGTAATGATAATATATGTGCATAACATAAAATGATCAATGCAAGGTGCACGAAACAAAATGCAAATAAAAGAGCAAAGTGGTATAAAACGAGTTTGAAGCAATGAAAAATACTTAATATATATATTATAGAATGAATCGATGGATTTAAACAACTAGAGATATATATAATCATTTAAAATGTGCATTATAGAATGGGGATTTTTAAAGTTAAATAATATGCAAGATGCTAAAAATATTAAAAAACATACAATGAAAGAAAATTTTAAAAATGTATAAAAATATGAAAATAGTATTAAAATGTGAGATTCTAAATCCGCACAATATGTAGTACCATATATTCTAAAAACAACTTATATACATAAAGATATATATATATATATATATATATATATATAGGAAAATTTAAAAAGAACTTTGTAAAATAAATTAGCATAAGAATTAATATGTACATAGAATTAAATTAATTTTATTATAAATATATATAATAGATTTAAGAATATACCTATATATATATATATATATATATATATGAAGGAAACTATATGTGTAAAATAATATAAATATATATATAATGAAACCAACTTTAATGCAAAATATATATGTATATATATATATAATAGTGTATATAAAAAACATTTACATGAAGAAACAAATTAAAAAAAGGAGATAAGTATATATATTTACATATAGATATATATATATATATATATATATATATACATGTATATTAGTGAAAGTATGAATAACAAATAATTTTTTGAGAATAAAAGGGTTTCAAAGAATAATAAAAAAATACTGAAAGTAATGAATAAACAAAAAGGACTCAGTTGAAACAAAAATAAAACTAAAAGGACAATTTACAAATAAAGAAAGCAATAAATCATAACTAGGGATTAAGACACAACACGCACAAATGTTTGAGGATTAAAGAAGCAATTGCCCCAAAATGCGAAAACGCAGCGCTCAGTTATGGGCTAAATTAAAATCACATACAAATCTCAGGTAAAAATTAAAAAGGAGGAAAATATAAAAGGGACTCAATCAAGTAATGGCGCGGATAGGAAGGACTAAACACGAAATAACCCTTCTCCGCGAAAACACGCGGGTCCTGAGGGTACTCGGGTCGGGTCATCAGGTATGGCTTCCAAACGACGTCATTTTTAAACCATTGCATCTGGCTTAAACGGCACCGTTTTTGCTTTATTATAAGGCTAAATGTTGCCTTCATTCAGCCGAAACCCTACAATACCCTAGCCTCTCCATTCTACTCCTCAGCCGAATCCTAAGAGCCCCCTCTAGGCCCCGATCTGCCACCATGAATAGCAACTAGCCTACTCGAGCCTTGGAGTTATCCTTTTCAGCCTTAAGATCCCTTCCACACTTTGATTTCAACGAAGAGGAAGGAATCACGCAGCATGCTTTCGAGGTAAGGCCTCTTCTTCTTCTTTTTTGATTTTTTAAAACACAAAATGAATGGCTAAAAAGAAATGATCGGTAGAAGAACTCAAAAAACTTGAGAAGAAATCACCTTTAAGGATTTTAATCGCCTTTTTTGTATTGCGTATTGTGTGTTTTTTTTCTCTGTGAACGTCCCCCTTTACAAAGATTAAAAGCTGGGCTTTTATATCCGAAAAGAAAAATGAACCGGAAATGTATCTTTGTTTCTATTCGCTTCTATTTTTGTTTGTCTTCTTGCAGGTACGGATGCGCGCTGGCATGTGTATAGGAGCCGTGCTGGCATACGGAGGCTTGGCGTGGTTGCTGGAGGCATTGTACGGTACCTAAAGGCTGCAGGGGTTGCTGCGGCGTAAGCAGAAAGCTGCTAGGGTTTCTCAGTTTAGGCATTGGGCTTATTGGGCCTATCTTTGGGTCAGGTCTAGGTTTAGTTATTAGGTCTATAACTTGGGTCTTGGGTTTTAATATTAGTTTTGGTTATTAGTCACTGTAACAATTTTGGGCTTTTGAACTGTAAATGGACATTAATTATTATTTTTTTTGTTTTTATTTTGGGTTTAGTTGTTGGGCCCGGACGAATTTGGCCTATTACAGCTGCCCCTCTTTGTTTATTATTGTGCAACGAGAATAGAGCAAAGACCATAAAAGGGCCAAATTTGCCGGGACCTGCTGAGTCTCGACTCCTCTTGGCACTTCTTTTCTTCAAGTATCCTCAATGTGTTCCACTGCAACTTTAGAGGTAAGATTTGTGGCTTTAGTCTATGTTTCTGTAATTAGCTTGATCTGTTCTATCGCGGCTTCAAGGAGATAAGGCCTACAATCTTCAGCCTACTCCACTACAACTTTAGGGAGCTAGGACTTGCTTAAATCTGCTTCACTGCATCTTCAAGAAGCCAAGATTCGTCGTCTTCGATTTGCTCCACTGCAATTTCTGGGAAACAAGACCTAAAATTTTAGCCTACTCCACTACAACTTTAGGGAGCTAGGTTGATGGATTAAATCTGCTTCACTGCAACTTCAGGAAGCCAAGATTCGTCGTCTTCGATTTGCTCCACTGCAGTTTTAGGGAAACAAGACCTAAAATTTTAGCCTACTCCACTACAACTTTAGGGAGCTAGGTTGATGGCTTAAATCTGTTTCACTGCAACTTCAGGAAGCCAAGATTCGCCGTCTTCGATCTGCTTCACTGCAACTTCAGGGAAACAGGATTTGTAGGATTCGCCAATGTCACTACACTATCTTCTAGAGACATGATTTGTAGAATCGGTTTCCTGTATCTATGTATGTGAAATAATTAGGATGTTATGATTGAGATGAATCAAATGTCCCTAACTAGATGTGGTGTTTATGTCAAACAATTAGAATACTATGATCGAAAGGAATCAAGTGCTCCTAACTAAGTGAATGATTATGAATGTAGAAATGTCATGAGAGTAATTTCTTTTTAAAAACTTAAGGCATCATTGCTCATAGTTCATCCGGGTTCTATTATTGATGTGCTATCACGTCTTCTTGCTTAGCCGCTATCTTTAACAGAAAATTTGAAGAAATAGCCATAATTTGGACTACTCTTTTCCCAATGTTTTCCACTTTTGAATCAGTTAGTTTCGAGTAGTAGGGCCTGCTTTTGAGTCCTTGTACTATTTAGAGACTTTCCAGAGTAATATGTATAATATCTTTTGTGTGAATATTACATGTCCAAAAATCGCGATTTCAACAAAAATGCTCAAAAGAGATTATCATAATAGACAAAATGAAATTTTATTGAGTAAAACTCGAAGTGAATACATCAAATAGGATAGCAAATCTGCTAAGGCATAAAAATGAGAAAAGAGGTGCCCTAGATATCGCAGCACGAGTTTCACTATTCCAATTTCTCAAAGGCTCCTTTGAACCGAATGTGTATTCAGGAGACCCTGCGTATTTTGTTGATGCTCCAAGGTGTACTGTTCTTCTGTCTTGCTGATTTCAGGAGGACAAGACTACCATATGCCCTATATTCAAAATTTGAGCTGCCCGTTTTCGGGTTTTCAACTCAAAAGCCCCTTTGGTTCCAAAGTGCCCTTTGCGGGTTTTCACCTTGGCCTCTCCTTTTTTTTTTTAAATTCAGAGCGCCCTTTGCGGGTTTTCACTCTGGCCTCTCTTTCTTCAGGTAAAATACTTCTTGACCGAATCCGAGTTTACAGGATTGGGCAAGTTTCTACTGTCCATCTCGTCTAGAATCAATGCTCCTCCGGAGAAAGCTTTCTTTACCACGTAAGGCCCCTCCCAATTAGGCGTCCATTTTCCTCGAAAATCTTTCTGTATGGGGAGGATCTTTTTCAAAACCAAGTCTCCTTCGTGGAATTCTCTAGGGCGGACCTTTTTGTCATAAGCCCGCCTCATTCGTTTTTGATACATCTGACCATGACGGATAGCTCTTAGCCTCTTTTCCTCAACCAAGTTCAATTGATCGTATCGAGACTGGATCCATTCTACTTCATCCAACTTTAACTCCAACAACACTCGAAGGGATGGGATCTCAACTTCGATTGGCAAAACTGTTTCCATTCCATAAACTAGAGAGAAAGACGTTGCCCCAGTTGAGGTTTTGACTGATGTTCGATAAGCAAAGAGGGCAAATGGTAACTTCTCATACCAATCTTTGTAGGTTTCGGTCATCTTCCCCACGATCTTCTTAATGTTTTTATTGGCTCTTCTACAGCCCCATTCATTTTCGGGCGATATGGTGACGAGTTGTAGTGTCTGATCTTGAATTGACTGCAGACTTCCGCTATTGTACTGTTGTTCAAGTTTAATGCGTTGTCAGATATGATCCTCTCCGGCATTCCATATCGACATATGATCTCTTTTTTCAAGAACCTGCTCACTGCCGACTTTGTAACACTGGCATATGAAGCGGTTTCTACCCATTTGGTGAAGTAGTTGATAACCACAAAGATGAACCGATGCCTATTGGAAGCTTTCGGGGATATTGTTCCAATCACATCCATGCCCCACATAGAGAAAGGCCATGGGGAAACCATGACATGCAGCGGTGAAGGAGGTACATGGATTTTGTCCCCGTAGATTTGGCATTTATGACATCTCTTGGCGTAATTGACACAGTCCCCTTCCATAGTGGACCAATAATACCTAAATCTCATAATTTGCCTGGCCATTGTGAAGCCATTAGCGTGTGTCCCACAGACGCCTTCATGGACTTCTTCCAAGATTTTCTTAGCTTCTACAGCGTCTACGCATCTTAGTAGCACTTGATCCTTTCTTCTTTTGTATAGGATCTCCCCATCTAAGACATAGTCGATGGCCAATCTTCTCAGCATCCTTTTGTCATTCTCACTTGCCTGGTCCGGATATTCTCGATTCTTCACATATTGTAATATATCGTGATACCAATGATGATCATCTTTTTCCTCATCTTCTTCAATACTATAACAGTGGGCTGGAGTTCCATAAATGCTCATCCGGATTGGTTTGATATCTTCTTGTTTGTTCACCTTGATCATGGAAGCTAAGGTGGCCAAAGCATCAGCCATCTGATTTTCGTCCCGTGGAAGGTAGCAGAAAGTAATATCATCGAACTCTTTAATCAATTCAAGGACCAGTTTTCAATAATCGATCAACTTGGGGTCCCTGGTCTCTCATTCTCCCTTGAGTTGATAAATCACTAGCGCAGAATCTTCGTGTACCTCTAGCACTTTAATCTTGCGTTCTATGGCTGCACGGATACCCATGATGCACGCTTCATATTCTGTCATGTTATTCGTGCAATCAAATTCTAATTTACTAGTGAATGGATAATGATCTCCGTTTGGGGATACCAAGACTGCCTTGATTCCATTACCCGTAGCATTTGATGCCCCATAGAAGTTTAGTTTCTAGGGAAGTTCTTCCGGATCACCTTCTTCAGCGGTTGCAACACACATCAGGTCTTCATTCCGAAAATCGAAGTTCAAAGGCTCGTAGTCTTCCAAAGCTCTACTGGCTAGGAAATCCGCTATTGCACTCCCTTTTACTGCTTTCTGGTTCACATAAACTATGTCGAATTCGGAAAGCAGAATTTGTCATTGGGCCATCCTTCCATTCAAAGCTGTTGACTCCATCATGTACTTTAAGGGGTCTAATTTTTAGATGAGCCAAGTGGTATGATACAACATATACTGCCTCAGTCTTCGGGTTGTCCAAATTAGGGTACAACACAACTTCTCTATTGGCGGGTACCTTACCTCACATTCCGTGAACTTTTTACTGAGGTAGTAAATAGCTTTTTCTTTCCTCCTTGACTCGTCATGCTGACCTAGTACGCACCCTATGGAGTTCTCAAACACTGCCAAATACAGTATCAATGGCTTATCGGGGTTAGGTGGCATCAGTACCAGAGCATTGGACAAGTACTGTTTGACCTTATCGAAAGCCCTTTGGCATTCTTCATCCCATTCACCTGGGTTGTGTTTCTTGAGAAGGCGGAAGACAGGGTCACATTTCTCGATTAGTTGTGAAATGAACTGGGCAATGTAATTTAATCTTCCTAGAAAGCCTCGAACCTCTTTCTGAGTACGTGGCGGAGATAGCTCTTGTATGGCTTTGACTTTGTCTGGATCGATCTCGATCTCTTTCTTACTGACCACAAATTCGAGGAGCTTTCCGGACTTGGTTCCGAAGGTACATTTGGCTGGATTGAGTTTTAGCTGAAACTTTCTCAATCTCAAGAACAATTTCCTCAGGACTTGTATGTGCTCTTTCTCTGTTCGAGACTTTGCAATCATATCATCGACATAAACCTCGATTTCTTTATGCATCATGTCATGGAATAGGGTTACCATGGCTCTTTGATAAGTTGCCCCCGCATTCTTCAGTCCAAACGGCATCACTTTGTAGCAGAATGTCCCTCACATCGTTACAAATGTGGTCTTCTCCATATCTTCAGTATGCATCTTGATCTGGTTATATCCGAAAAAACCGTCCATGAATGAAAACAGTGAGTGTCCTGCCGTGTTGTCCACTAGGGTGTCAATATGAGGCAGTGGGAAATTGTCCTTCGGGCTGGCTTTATTCAAATCTCTGTAGTCCACACACATCCGCACTTTTCTATCTTTCTTAGAGATGGGGACGATGTTGGCTACCCAATCTGAGTATTTTACCACCTTCAGGAATCCGGCGTCGAACTGCTTTCGAACCTCTTCTTTTATTTTTAGCAAGACATCGGGCCTCATTTTTCGGAGTTTTTGCTGAACTAGCTTACATTCTTCTTTTATGGGGAGTCGGTGTACGACGATGTCAGTGTCCAACCCGGGCATATCTTGGTATGACCCTGCGAAGACATCTTTGAATTCATGAAGCAATTCAATGAGGTCTCGCTTCGTCTCCGTAGTGATACAAGTTCCGATCTTCACCTCTTGTGCTTCTCCTAAGCTCACAATTTCTACTGATTCCTTGTGAGGTAGGATTTGTTTTTCGTCTTGTTCTACCATTCTCAACAAATCAGGAGATAAGTTATAGCCTTGGTCATCTTCAAAATCCTGAAAATCCTCCATACACACATCTCGCTCAAAAGGAAATTCTGAGTCACTAGCAGTGTCACTCGTATCATTGATATCTGGGGACCTGTTATGAGGATGGAGGCAGATACAAAGAATTAAAAGAATTTAAACATTTATCTGTATGGAATGATCATGAATGACGAATGAAAGAATATTTAGAATGTTTAAAGAATCAAAGAATCCGAAAGTAATCATTTGTATGATTGTGGATGAAATTGAAAGAATTCGAAGACATTTGTTCAAAAATGATAATAACTGTGCATTTTATTGAAACAACGTTTTTAAACATCAGCCTATTTCACAAAAAATTCTTATTACTCCTAGGCCTAGAGCAATAAGTGTGTTTTGGACATTACTCTGAATCCGTTTTAAAAATTACAGGAATCTCTTCCGCAGTCCAGTTGTCCAGAACACTTCCAAGCGTGTAGGGGCAAATGCCCGACAAATTTCTTTCTCCAGTTTCTTCTTCGAATCTGGCGTTGATTTCCAAGCTTTTCAACCTTTCTTCTATGGCTTCTTTCATTGGCGTGCCTCTCTCAGGATGAATGACTCCTCCAGACACAAAGGTTTTCGATATGTGGGGGAATACCATTGGTTCCCAATTGATTTCCTTCCCCGTTAACCGTGCTCTCCTCCTTTCTTGCTTCTTCTCCAACTCATTTCTCCTTTGTCTCGCATCTGGCCTAAATCCTAAGCCGAAGCGATCTCTCTTCTTCTTCAATACCGATATTTTGACTCTTCCTTGAAGATGTCTCCCAAGTCCTCTTTCGGGTAGGGCCCCTTTTCCAACCATCAACCGTAGGCTCATCCTCGTAGTCTTGGATAATTTCGGCACCAGAATCTTGCTCCCCTCGGTGATGAACGTCGCATTAACGAATTCTAAATATCAGAATGAGCATTCGATTGCTTCGTCATCCGTCTCCAAAAAGGGCGCATTATTGCTCATAGTTGCAATGATATCCTCTTTAGCATTGATCGTTATCAACCGCCCTTCTGATACCAGCTTCAAATTTTGGTGCAACGATAAAGGCACTGCCCCAGCTGAATGTATCTAGGGTCTCCCCAATAAGCAATTGTATGAGGGCTTGATATCCATTACTAGGAAATCCACCTCATACGTGTTTGGCCCGATCTGAAGAGGTACCTCGATTCTGCCCATCACTTCTCTCTCAGTGCCATCAAATGCTTTCACTATGTTCTGGCACTCCTTCATATGAGAGCTGTCTATAGGTAATCTGTTTAGTGTCGACAATGGCAGGACGTTCAAGGCCGATCCATTGTCAATCAGTACACCTGGCAGTGTGTACCCTTTATAGCGCGTGGTGATATGCAAGGCTTTAGTCGACCCTATGCCCCCGGGTGGTATCTCATCGTCATTGAAGAAGATATAGTTGTCGGCACTGATGTTGCTAACCAAACGGTCCAACTTGTTAACGGAGATATCGTTGGCAACATACGTCTCATTCAAGACCTTCATCAGCGCGCTGCGATGAACTTCTGAGCTTAGAAGTAAAGCCAGCACCGAGATGCGGGCTGGTTGTTTACGCAGCTGTTCCACCACACTGTATTCGCTATGTTTTAGTAATTTTAAAAACTCCTTGGCCTCCTCCTCGTTAACTGGCTCGTTAACAGATTTGGTCGCTTTACCCTTCATCTCCTCGACCATTGGGGCTTTTCCTTTTACGTGTTGTGTCTCCTTATTTGGTGTATCGTAACGTCTCCCGCTACGTGTATAGGAGCCCCCGTCTTGACCCTCTTTTGAAGCACCCACCAGGGTTTCCTTCTCCGGAATTGTCACGTTGCAATCATAATTTCACGGGACCTTTTTGTTATCTTTGTATGGGAAAACTGCAGGTCTTTGGATTATGACCCTCGGTGGCATTTGAACTCTAGCTTCATTATTTTTTGGTCTCGATATGATAACCACAGGATAGTTGGTCGTTGGATTCTGCACCGTCGATCCTCCCTCCGATGCGCATATATCTCCCTCTCCGGGGTTTTTGGTCTCTTTATAAAACTCTATTTCCTTATTATTCATCATGTTCTGTACTAACGCCCTGAACTCCACACACTCTTGGATTTCATGCCCCACCTCCTTGTGGAACTTGCAATAGTTCCTTTCTTCTTTAGATTCTTTCCTTGAATCCGAAGCGATCAAGCCTCTCTTGATCATCTCCTTCCACACCCGTCTCAACGAAGTCCTGATTTCTGCAACCTCACACTTAATCTTCTTGTTTTTGTCTTCGCTTATCCCATTCACTCCTTGGTCAGTATGATTGGGGAGCGGATTTCCTACTACATTGGGAACGGCTGGGTCATCAAACCTCACGATCCCTATTTTGATGAGTCTTTCAACTACTTTCTTGAACACGGTGCAGTTTTCGGTCGAGTGCCTAGTGATTCCCGTATGGTATTCACATTGGGCATTTGTGTCATACCATTTAGGGTACGGGGGCTGTAGTGGTTTCAGGTAGAAAGGGGACACCACATGAGCGTTGAACAGGTTCTGGTACAACTCCCTATACGTCATGGGTATAGGGGTGAACTGTGGCCTTTCTGTGTTCTCCCTTGCATTGGATTCTTGTCTTACAGAGCTTTGTTGATTGGTGGTCACCGTCTTGGGTTGATTCACGGTGAACGACTTGGATTGACCCTTATCGAATGCGCTCGTGTTGTTTACTTCATTATCTCTTTTACTCGGAGCTGACTTTCTGGTACTTTTTCCTGCTTCTATCTTTCCGCTTCTCACAGCATTTTCAATCATTTCACCCGTCATCACTATGTCTGAGAAGCTCTTGGTGGCGCTTCCCAACATGTGAGTGATAAAAGGGGCTTTCAATGTGTTGATAAAGAGCATTGTCGCCTCTTTTTCTAGAAGCGGCGGCTGAACTTGTATGGCCACTTCTCTCCACCTTTGTGCATACTGTCTGAAGCTTTCATTTGACTTCTTCTCCATGTTCTGGAGAGTGATTCTGTCGGGGGTCATGTCCGTCACATGATTGTATTGTTTCATAAAGGCCTAGGCTAGGTCCTTCCATGAATTAATTTTAGCTCGGCTCAACTGATTATACCACTTAGATGCCGCCCCAACTAGACTATCTTGAAAGCAGTGAATTAATAGCTGGTCTTTGTTAACGTATCCCATCATTCGCTTGCAAAACATAGTGATGTGGGCTTCAGGGCAGCTCGTTCCATTGTATTTCTCAAATTCGGGCATTTTGAATTTGGGGGGAAGGACCAAATCTGGGACCAAACTCAGGTCCTTGGCATCAATCCCTTGATGATGATCCGCGCTTTCCATGGCTCTGAATTTCTCCTCAAGCCATCTACACCGTTCTTCCAATTGTTTTTTATGAATCTATCCTCGCCTTTTCTTCTTCAGCAACTTCATCCAAATCGGGAACAGACGGATAGTTCGGGTTGTTGACAAAGTTAGAGCCTGAGTCGGTTTGAAAGTTCATTGGTATTGAAGCTCCAGCCTGAACCTACTGGGGCATGATCGTGACAGGTGGTTTTTGTAGATTTATCTCGGGCTTCATCGGTACATGTGTCGGAGTGAAGCCAGGGGGTATTGAGGGTCTTTATTAGTTTCCTCGACCTTATCCATGGGGCCCTTTCCCTTATCCATTCCTCCCAATAGCAATTGGGATAACTGACTCATCATCTCCCTCTAGGATTCCATCATTTGTTCCTTCATCTCTCGCTGGATCTTGGCTAGCTGCTCTTACATCTGAGACTGCATTTGTTCCTGCATGTCCTTTTGTATTTGCTCCAATTTCTTGAGTCTCTTATCCATTGATTTTTTCCTTGTATTGTAGGGTTGCGTAGTTGGTTGGTTTTCGTTGGTTTCCAGGTTACTGAAATAATTTTTAATTAATTAATTAGAAAACTCTTATGGCCTTTAATGCATAATGATATGATGCAATGCAAATGCATGAATGCAAAGGAGGCATCAATTTTGATTCAATTGCCCTTAGAAAATTTCACTTGAAAATAAAATCTTTTACATAAATTCGAGTTACAAATAAAATTTCACTCTAACGCTTAAAGTCTTAATTTTTCTAAGCAACGAGGCCAGCTCTTGTCCGCGATCCGACTCCAGCTCATACTTTACGCTCAGTGTGTCCGCCTGAACCGCTAAAGTTTACAAGTAGTCAGCTACCTCCCGAATCTGGGTTATGGCTTCCCCCATAAGGTAATCTCTGTTTCTGACTTGGCCTTGCGCATGGTGAAGCTGCTCTTTCCAATGATCCTCGTTTGACTCGAAAAAATGGATCCGCATCTCACAGTTTTGCAGTGACGCCTCTAACCCTTCTATCTTTCCTTTCATTTCTTCTATTTTGCTCAAGCTTGCCCTCAATTCCATTACGGTGTTGTAGTTTCGGTACTGATGCAGAGACTTCTCGAGTTCCGCCACTCTAGCCCTTAATTCACCTCGCTCGTTTCTGCTTTCCGACAGACTCTTCTCTAAATCTTCGTTTCGTGCCTGAGCTTCTCGAAATTTCCTTTCCCACCGGTCGGTATTAGCCTTTTCTTCTCAAATTTCATGGCGCCATTGTTCGGAAGTCTTGCCTAACCCCACACTCAGCTTCTTATAGTCCGTCTTCAAGCTGTCTAGATCCTCTTCGGCCTTAGTTTTTCCTTTCCTCCAGTTCTCAGCCTCTGACCTCTGAACATCAGCGTCTAACCTTAAGTGCATATTCTCTTCCTCCAATTGTTCGATTTTCTTCCCAAGCTCCGAACTCCTCTTCTCAAAATATTGCCTTATAATTTCCAATTCTGACGGGGCGACTTGCAATTGTTCCTTGATAGGTCGAGCATTCTCCAAGCTTGGCCTAGGAATATTATCATTAATCCTCTTCTTAAACCACTCGCTATACTCGGGCGTTACCATGGAACCGACGGCTAACATCTTCATCCAACAAGTTTGCTTCCAAGCATCCGATAGCTCCCGAACTTTCTTCTTATAGTGAGCACCGCCAAAAGAGAAATCACTCTGAGCGAGTCCGTAGGTCGTGGGTACAAACTGCCTTGACTTATATTGCCTCAACGCGAGTAATGGAGTATACCCGGTAACTCCTTAAATTCCTAACAATGGTACCCAATCAAAGTTACCACATCGGTACATGATCTCATCAGGAACCATCCAGTAAGCTCTCCACTCGATATCCCCCTCCCTGGGGTTCTAAAGAATGTCCATCCACTTCTCTTCCGAGATATCCTCTCTCCTTTTTATAGCTGCCTCTTCTTTTAACGGGGAATAACCCTCGAAAAAGACCCGATAAGAAACCTTGTCTACCTTCCAAAAGTGCCCGTGAAACCATGCCATCAGTAATTGTGCACATCCAATAAACCGCCCCTCGCCCGTTTTCTGACATGAGCTCAAAGATCTGAACGTTTCAGCCAATATTGCTGGTACCGGTGTGATTCCCTTTTCAAGGCGATCGAATAAGTCAATGACTGCCTCATCCACGTGCCTCAACGCCTTAGGGAAAATTACCAAACCGTAGATACTTAAGGCGAAGATACCGATCCTCTTTCTTTCATCCGGATGCGTCAAAATCAAGTCTCGCAAATTCTCCCAGGGGATACATTTACTAACTCCTTTTTGCTGAATCCGAGCAGTGACCCAAGGCTCGCTCATCCCAGAAATGCTCATCAATTTCTTCACGAAAGTCTGACCACTAAAAACCCGGGCATAAGTCTTTCGGACCTGAATTTTCGGACACCTGAGTAGAGTAGTGTATTCCTCCATGGTAGGTACTAAATCCACTTCTCCAAAAGTGAAACACTTGTATGCAGAATTCCAAAACTGCACCATACCTCGGAACAGATGTTTATCCACTCTAATGTCTAGCAAGTAGGATATATCACCATAGCTTTGATAGAACAACTGCTTGGTCCCTTCATCCCAACTAGCCCAAATATCTTTCAACTCTTGCAACTCATTCTGTGCTACATTGACGCGAGTGAAATCCTGCAACTCCGATATATACCCTTCTGCCAAGCTATCCCCTTTCTCTGATTGTAGCCTCTCTGACCATGCACGAACGGCCGCATTATCCTCGACTTTACTAAGAAATTCATTCTCCATGTCAAACTTTCTAACTTAGTAATTGAATACGGATTAACACCTCCTTTAGTATGCAATGTCATGCAAAAAGACAATCAAAACAAAACACAAGTTAGTATCAAATAATAGCGATAAAATGCAAGCACATAAACAATAATTACAACACAATATATGGGTAAATACTAAGGCTTGATGCGGCTCTACCCAAGGATAGCTCCTAAGGTCTCTCTACATGTGGCTCGGTTCTAGAGTAAGGGTACCCGAACTAGTAGATTCCTCAATCCTCACTCATTATAGGCTCATATAGATCGAGTTCAGTTCAGGGGGATACATTTCCCTATGACCATGCGGAGATGAAAATCTCATGAAATCATAGGTACGGATGTACCCCGGAAGCAATCCACTAGCCCATGCGGAGGTGAAAACCTCACGAAAGCGTAGTTTCTTACTCCCACTTAGAAGGTGTGACCGCAATGGTCATGCAATGAAATGCAGCATTATTCTACAAGACCCGCACCGAAACAATCATACAATCAAATGCAATCGAAAGGTACATGATTTTGAAAATAAATTTTCGGTCTTCTAACAAAGGGACAATAATCGATTTTTTTACGGCTCGACTCTCAACCATCCCCAGCGGAGTCGCCAGGCTGTCGAAACCATCCCTTTTTCAAATGTTTTAAAATTTAATGAAAACGGGGGAATCGACTTTTGAAAAACAGAAATATGAGAGTCGCCACCGATCCTTTTTTTTATTTAGGTGTGATCGGATCACCTAGAAATTTGATTATTTCATAAAGTACTTCTTTTTACTAAAACAACAATTTTGGTATTACGAAAATATGAGAAAACGAGTTCAGGAGTCGATTACGCATGAGGAAGGATTAGCACCCTCACTATGCCCAAAATTGGTACCAAATCGATTAAATACTGTCATTTTGTCTAAGATTTAAAATGTTTTTGAAATGTGGTTTCTTTTAATAACATTTGAATAACCCGATTTGGTTGCCAAAAATCTTCTTGTTTCGATGTCCGAAAATTTACAATTCAAAAATTTCATAAAGATGCCCAACTATTTGGTCCAACGAAAAACCGAAACCCAGCACAGTAGGGCACGATTTCTCGAATTTCCAAACATTAAGTATTTCCTTTGTTTTAAAGAGTTTCTAGAAAGCGTGAGTGAAATTCCGAAGGAATCTTCGATTGTTTTGAACAAGTGAAAATGTGCAACCCAGCACGATAGGGCACGATTCTCAAATCGCCAAACATCGAACATCGCCTTCGTTTTGAAAGGTTTTTATAAACATGAGTGAAAACTTAAAGGAATATTCGATTGTTTTGAACAAACGAAAAATCACAACCCAGCACGATAGGGTATGATTCCCGAATTGTCAAACACTGAGTATTTCCTTCGTTTTGAAGGATTTTTAGAAGACATGAGTGAAATTTTTGAAGGGATATTCGAACATTTTGAGCAAACGAGAAATTGCAACCCCACACGTTAGGGCACGATTCTGCGAATTGCCAAATATCAAATCTCGTCTTCGTTTTAAATAACTTTTAAGTGAATAATTATAAAACTATTTTAAAATGTATTAACACGTTTTGAAACCAGATAAAATTAATCATAAAAACTTAAATTTTATATATAAAAAAAAACCACATTTCGCAAATCAAGTAAAAAATATGATATGGGATAATAGGCACATATGAGATACGATACTTGATGAACGAGGATATTAATCAACTAGCAAGACAAGTAACTAAATGTAATTAATATAAACATTATAACCTAATTTCAGTCGCGTATGGAGAATAGTTGACATAGCAATAAGATGAATAAATAATATGTAATGATAATATATGTGCATAACATAAAATGATCAATGCAAGGTGCACGAAACAAAATGCAAATAAAAGAGCAAAGTGGTATAAAACGAGTTTGAAGCAATGAAAAATACTTAATATATATATTATATAATGAATCGATGGATTTAAACAACTAGAGATATATATAATCATTTAAAATGTGCATTATAGAATGGGGATTTTTAAAGTTAAATAATATGCAAGATGCTAAAAATATTAAAAAACGTACAATGAAAGAAAATTTAAAAAATGTATAAAAATATGAAAATAGTATTAAAATGTGAGATTCTAAATCCGAACAATATGTAGTAACATATATTCTAAAAACAACTTATATACATAAAGATATATATATATATATATATATATATAGGAAAATTTAAAAAGAACTTTGTAAAATAAATTAGCATAAGAATTAATATGTACATAGAATTAAATTAATTTTATTATAAGTTATTTATATATATATAATAGATTTAAGAATATACCTATATATATATATATGAAGGAAACTATATGTGTAAAATAATATAAAGTTGATAATAGTATATATATATATATAAAATGAAACCAACTTTAATGCAAAATATATATATATATATATATATATATAATAGTGTATATAAAAAACATTTACATGAAGAAACAAATTAAAAAAGGAGATAAGTATATATATTTACATATAGATATATATATACATGTATATTAGTGAAAGTATGAATAACAAATAAATTTTTGAGAATAAAAGGGTTTCAAAGAATAATAAAAAAATACTGAAAGTAATGAATAAACAAAAAGGACTCAGTTGAAACAAAAATAAAACTAAAAGGACAATTTACAAATAAAGAAAGCAATAAATCATAACTAGGGATTAAGACACAACACGCACAAATGTTTGAGGATTAAGGAAGCAATTGCCCCAAAATGCGAAAACGCATCGCTCAGTTATGGGCTAAATTAAAATCACATACAAATCTCAGGTAAAAATTAAAAAGGTAGAAAATATAAAAGGGACTCAATCAAGTAATGGCGTGGATAGGAAGGACTAAACACGAAATAACCCTTCTCCGTGAAAACACGCGGGTCCTAAGGGTACTCGGGTCGGGTCATCGGGTATGGTTTCCAAACGACGTCGTTTTTAAACCATTGCATCTGGCTTAAAAGGCGCCGTTTTTGCTTTCTTAAAAGACTAAATGTTGCCTTCATTCAGCCGAAACCCTACAATGCCCTAGCCTCTCCATTCTACTCCTCAGCCGAATCCTAACAGCCCCCTCTAGGCCCTGATCTGCCACCATGAACAGCAACCAGCCTACTCGAGTCTTGGAGTTATCCTTTTCAGCCTTAAGATCCCTTCCACACTTCGATTTCAACGAAGAGGAAGGAATCACGCGGCATGCTTTCGAGGTAAGGCCTCTTCTTCTTCTTTTTTGATTTTTTAAAACACAAAATGAATGGCTAAAAAGAAATGATCGGTAGAAGAACTCAAAAAACTCGAGAAGAAATCACCTTTAAGGATTTTAATCGCCTTTTTTGTATTGCGTATTGTGCTTTTTTTTTCTCTGTGAACGTCCCCCTTTACAAAGATTAAAAGCTGGGCTTTTATATCCGAAAAGAAAAATGAACCGAAAATGTATCTTTGTTTCCATTCACTGCTATTTTTATTTGTCTTCTTGCAGGTACGGGTGCACGCTGGCGTGTGTACAGGAGCCGTGCTGGCGTACGGAGGCTTGGCGTGGTTGCTGGAGGCGTTGTACGGTGCCTGGAGGCTGCAGGGGTTGCTGCGGCGCAAGCAGAAAGCTGCTAGGGTTTCTCAGTTTAGGCATTGGGCTTATTGGGCCTATCTTTGGGTCAGGTCTAGGTTTAGTTATTGGGTCTATAACTTGGGTCTTGGGTTTTAGTATTAGTTTGGGCTATTAGTCACTGTAACAATTTTGGGCTTTTGAACTGTAAATGGACATTAATTATTTTTTTTTTTGTTTTTATTTTGGGTTTGGTTGTTGGGCCCGGACGAATTTGGCCCATTACAATAGACATCAAAGAAGTCAGAAGTGATGTCATCTCAACCTTATCGTTTTTAGCAAAATGTTTCTCAATTTCATCAAAGAAACCTTTAGCCTGAGTAATCTCTTCAAATTCTGTGCCCCTAAAGGCTTCTGGAATGTTGTGTTTCATGATCATTAGACTCATGCAATTTCAACGATCCCACCTCTCAAAGTCCCTCTTAATATCAGGGGTGCTTTCCGCAGTGAGAGGTGCAGGTTGTTCTTCCCTTAGTGCAAGGTCTATGTCCATACAGCCAAGCACTATAAGTAAGTGCCTTTTCCATTCCTTAAAATTAGTTCCATTAAGCATGGGTATAGAATTTATATTAGCAGATATTGTAGCAGCAGAAGATGAATTAGCTGAATAGAGAACAAAAACAAGCTTAAATCAATATTCATAAGTAAACAATAAATTCAATATAATGACTAATCCCATCTCAAGATACCAAACACTACATTAATATCAAGTCTTTGGACAGTAATATTAATAGTAAACGGTACTCTTGTTGTAGCAATCAAACATTGACAATAAACTATGTCAAGCAATGAATTAATCTTTGGACTAACTTATTGCTTACATAAAATACCTTATAATTGTCACACATTTATCACCACAGATGTCGTTGTAATTCTGCCAAATATTAAATTACCTTTGGGTCAATCAATAAACTCATGAATCACAAAAACATATAACCATCTTAATATTTCAAATAAACTAATCTACACAAAAGAAGTCACTTTGGCGGCATTTTATTTCAACTAATTTATTTAAAATATTAGACATCCTTTAATTAAAAAACCAATATCTGAATTTATTTGTTCCAAAATATTTACCTTAATTTCATCTTTCAATCAAATTAAAAGATAAAACATATATATATTTATATAATTTTCCAAAACATTAAACCAATCAAAGCATGCATATATTATATATTTATATAAACAAACAAAAAACATATATATGAATCAATTTCTATATATATATATATATATATATATATATTTAAATGTCATATGGATTAAAATAATAATCACATGCCTTGCAAATACACAGGAACTGAATCACAATATTTTCAAATAAAACTTAAAAACGTAGGTATCAAATAATATTACACAAATATTTTAAACTTTATAATTGAATCTATTAATTTGAAAATCACCCAATTTTTTTTATATGAATTCAAGATAATAAAAAAATTTAATATAAATATTCAAAAAACAACATATATATCCGAAATATAAAACCCATGAAATTTCATGAATCAATTATTCAAATGAAGAACCTGAATCAATTCCCAATGATTCGATATGACGAGGCTCGGATGCCACTTGTTAGAATTTATAAAATAAATCTACAATATAACTTAATAAACCAGGATCTGTCATGTCAGATCATTAAGAATAAATCAAGAATAAAACAAGATGCGGAAGCGTACCTGAATCCATGGATTCCTTGAAACTTTCTGGAACTTGGGGATTTGATCTTCCAAATTAGCACACAAGAAACTCAGAGAATATTTGCTCTCTCTTTCCTAATGATGGGATATTAGAAAAGATATCTTGTGTATAATTTGGGGACCATAACCCTAATATTTATAACCTTAGCATATTAGTTCTAATCAAATTCTAATTAGCCCATCATTAATTAGAATTTGATTAGAAGAATATCTACACATATTTGACCCATACTTTATTTATTTAATAATTAAAAGCCCAATAAAATTCTAACCAAATTAGATCACCTTTAACTTGGGCTAACCTATCATGATAGTAAATAATAACATGTAATTATCCTTATTATATATGTGATGTCCAAATTTTCCAACACTACCACCTTCTGTTCTTTCTTCTCGTGTCAACTTCTTACAGAATATATACATACATACATACATACATAGATGTCATGATGGAGTTGAACTAATTTTTTTTCCCTAGTTAATATGATTCATACTAATGTTGATGGAGTTTTGGAACTGTACAGGTAGAGGATCCAGAAGTGATAGAGTACCCGCTTTCTACTCAAATATTTCCCAGTTGCCTACGCTACATGGTGGTTGGCAAAACATTGTCAAGAACAGTGAGTCACTACACTTTCTTCTAATATACAAACCTATAACTGTTGTTTCACTTATTTCGTCACTCTTCTTTTTTCTTCTTTTTACGTTCATACTCATGTCATCTAATGTTAACAACAATGGATATGAACTAAAACCAACATGGCTAGTGACTTGAGGTTATACTTAAAGAAAGATATTAATTGATTGGAAAGTTACAATTTTGACATATTTTGGGTTAATATTTCATAACTGTTGTTTCACTTATTTCTTCACTCTTCTTTTTTCTTCTTTTTACGTTCATACTCATGTCATCTAATGTTAACAACAATGGATATGAACTAAAACCAACATGGCTAGTGACTTGAGGTTATACTTAAAGAAAGATATTATTTGATTGGAAAGTTACAATTTTGACATATTTTGGGTTAATATTTCATACCTATATTTTCAATATTTAATTCGATATCAGAGTTTTCTTTTACCTCGATTCGGTACCTGAGTTTGGTCTCAATATTTAGTTTCGTATCTGGCTTCTTTCAAATTGATACTTGATTTTTTCTTTGTCTTATACAAGTACTTATGTTTGACTTCAATATTCAATTTGGTACCTAAAGTTTTTTTTGTGCTAGTTAAATAACTATGTTTTTTTTTTAGTAGAGCACATATGTGAAATATTTATTGGGCCATATGATGTTTAGTTTGGATACCAAATTGAACAGAAACCAAACTTAGGTACCAAAATAAATATTAAAATTAAATATAGGTATTTGTACGAGATAAATAAAAACTCGACTATGAAACAAACTCAGCTATCAAAATTTAAAATTAAAGTTAAATATAAGTACCAAATGATATATTAACCTTAATTTTTTTTGCCTGAAAAAAACTATTAGGGGGACAAAATTGTACACAACTATGTTACTTGGATTATGAGACTAGAGGAAAGAAAAATTTGGGGTAACTTAGACACCATGTGATGTTGTGACTACCATGCATTATTCCACATTTTCAGTGTAAAAATCAGAGCAATGAAATATTAAGAAGTCCAAGAAAATGAAACTAATTTTCTGCACCAATGAGCTTTGGGAATAAACCAATGAGCTTATAAGATATATTGTAATTTTCTGCACCATAATTGTATCATCTATGGCGTTACTATATTTTAGACATGCAAGCTTCTTAGTTATATTATTGATGCTAATATGTTTAACATTATCAACTGCTAATACAATAATGAATAGTACAGGTGTCGACATTTATAATTTATAGAATCTTATTAAGTGAGAAAGGGTTCAATACTGTTTCATTCTTGTTGATCTGTAATGCCCCAAAAATCCTAAGTATTTATTTTTATATGCTTGTGTTATACAAATACATGTCTGCTTCAGTGGTTAAGTGTCTTGGGAAGAGTCTAAGAAGTCTTAGGTTCAAGCCTTGGCTTGTGTAAAAGTTTTGCTTTAAATGAATAAACCTCTGTCTTTAGTCAGTAAGCTTTTAAATAAATGTGGGTATTTTATGTCAGAAAGGGCATGCTAGACTAGGGGATAAGTGGCGTGTTATGGTTACTTGAGGTCTAAAGTTCGAGTCCTGCTATGCACAATGGAGGGTTTTATTGTGATTTGGATACTGGAGTGGTTGGAGAGTTTTGAGGAGTCATGTGAGGGGAGTGTTTAGAGGTCATGCCGAAATGGGAGTCTTTGCCTGTCAAAAATATCAATCATAGCTCATATTTTGCCCATTGTGTCGAATTTCGCTTCTGGTTTTTGCCCTTTATTTGTCGATTTTGTCTTCGTTTTTGTCTTTTTGGTGGCCGAATTTTGCTAGAGATTTCGGGTTTCTTTCGGTTTGTTTTGTTTTTTGATTTTTATCTTCTCTTCAATCCTCTTGCATACCGATTCTTTTCTTCTCTCTATCTCTGAATCGATTTTTCTTTGGTCGAATACTTCTTTTCTCTCTCTCTCTCAATCGGTGTTAGCAATCCCCTCTCTTCTCATCTTGGTTGTTGTGGCTGTATACTCTCTTTACTTGTAGCTGAACCCTGCCTTTTTCTCCATCTGTCTCTTCTTCCTCTTCGTTGCCAAACTACTCTTTCTCTTGTGGGTCGTCTGTGTCCCCTCTCGATTTCGATAAGTCTGATTTTCGGTTTGGTTCAAACGGTTCTTTCAAATAGTTGTTAATAGGAGGTTGGCTAAATTGCAGGTTGTAACCGAGGGATTAAGTGATCATTTTTTTCAACAATTTAGGTGGATAGGGCCTCAGTTGTTCAATCAAGGTAATTGGTTGTCGATTGGGTGATTTAAGTGTAATAGTAAAGTGTTATATGTTGCTTGTTGATTGAGTGCTTACCTATTTTCGGTTGGTGCTTAGGGACTTTTCGAAGGGTGGAAGATCTTTTGTTGGCATTAGGGTGGACGGAACTCCCCTCTTCTCTTGATCGAAGGTAACATTGTCATTAGTTTAAAATGTGTTCAACTCATGTATTTCGATTAAGTAAAAGTTTGGGAAATTGATTGGTAATGGTTCGGCCGAATGTAGGATTGAAGTGCTCGTGGGCTATTTGCGTACTTTCGCAGCAAAGTGTGTACAAACACAACTCCGACTTTAGAAAATGGCAAAAGGCGAAATAAGTAAACATCGAAGCCACACGGGCGTGCTCACGACCGTGTAGGTAGGCCACGTGAGTAAACATGGGCGTATAGTCAACATGGCCAGCCATGAGCAATTTCATGGGCTGAGGCCGTATTGGGCCATAATAGGTCGAATTAGGCTGTCTGGGCCCCACATGGGTGAACCACACGGGCCTGTGGAAATTATTACGCCAGGCTGTGTAATTCACATGGCCAAGGTCATTTTGGGCCGTGTGGGCCACACGGGTGTATGGGCCCACAATATGGCTCGTGGGCCCATTTTTACTGTTTGACTGTTAAAGGTTGCACAGGTCGTCCGAGGCGACTGTGGACCTACTATAGGGTCAGTAAGCTTACCTAGACCCCTAATTAACTGAAGACTGATATGCCCCTGTGTGATGTATGGATCTATATTCATGTATGACTTTAATTTAGCATGCCATCTTTAACTGTATTGAGCACATGTATTATATTATGATATGACATGACATGTTGCATGATGCATTGCATGGGGATAGGTTTTAATATGATTGGAGGAAGTGTACTGTACTGGCAGCTCTGCTGCAAATACTGTTTAGTGCTGCAACCGGTACTACTTAGAGTGTAGGGATGGGTGGGTTGATTATATCCGCACATAGAGTGTAGGGTTGGACAGAGATGGAGTTTAGAGGCTAGTTGGGTAGGATTTCTGACTGCATATTTGTACCGTTACTGTCACTGTGATGGGCTTAAGCCTAAACTAACATTGATATTATAATAGGCTAAGGCCCTAACTGAAACTGAATCATTACTGAAATGGGCTTAAGCCTAGACTGTATTTGCTAACTGTTTGGTTGTTTGATATGGGATTACATATTGAGTTTTCGTAGACTCACCCTTCTATTTATCTGTACAGGTAATCCCCAGTCTTAGGCGGATCGGTGCTGCGAGGGACTCAAAGGTGGCCAGACAACCACATATACTCTCATATTTGATTTTAATTATAAGTATTTTTATTTGGGTAATTTTACTGTAATATGGCCTTTATGGATTTTTACTTTAATTTGGGGATTTTTATTTGTTTTGGTTAATAACTGCTAGCAGTAGGAAAAGACGCGGGTTTTCAAAAAGATAAATGTTTTATGAAAGATACCACGAATATGCTACATGTTTTAATAGCTTCCGCAATAACTGAAGTTTAAACTTAATAACGTTTTAATGTGAATAACTTTATGCCAATGACTCACATTTTCGAAAATAAATGACACGTCTTAGAATCATCTTTAAGAGGTTAAATATGAAAAAAGGGGTTTTTCATCGATATCACACGTTATGAAAAACACTTCAATGTGACATCTCTAGATTCGGCCATAACATCTAGGCTGGGTTTGGGGTGTTACATTTAGTGGTATCAGAGTCAGGTTACAAAACTCGGCTGTGGATTTGGGTTTCTTTTAAAACTTGGAATTTCTAAAAGAACTGTTTTAAATGATTTGAAGTATTTTGAAAGGTTTTACTGAATGTGTGGTACACCAAGTTTCTAGTGTCGATTCTATAAGTCTTCTGAAACTGTTGTTTGTTTAAACTAAAATGCTGAGACTACTATAGGTAGTAGACTGTACTGAAACACTTTAGTTATAGTTAAACTAAAAACTGTAGTAAGATTGCGATCTACGAAAATGAACTCTGAAATACTGTTACTATTTTCCATAAAATATCTGTTAATAAACACTGGAACTGTAAGCTGATGCATAAAACTATTAATACAGATAAAACGTAATTCAATAATGAGCACCAGATGTACTCGGGAAAGGGGTACAAGAGGCTGCGGAGGAGGCCGTAGAGGTGTTCGAGTTGGGTCTTCGTCATCTGGCCACATGCCTAATGTTGAAGCTAAGGAGGCACCGACTTCACCTGTGACTGAGACTGGGTCTCACGATCGTGTGGTTGGGGATGCTGTACTGTCCCAAGCTATGTTATGGATTCCTGAGAGGGTTGTTGGGCCCAATACTGGTGCTGTGGGTCGTGGGCCGATTACGGAACGACTCTGGTCTAATTGTAACAACCCGAATTTGGGCTTAGTCGAAACAGTGGTTTTGAGACCATAAATTTGAAGCTAGAGAAAAATATTTTATTACTATTTTGGTGATATAGCATGATTATATGAGTGCAAAACGTTTGTGAGCTTAATTGTAAAAAAGGACTAAATCGCATAAAGGGCAAAAGTTTTATTCTACTAGCCAAAGGTGTTAAATTGCTAAGGAACCTTAATTGGGGGTCTTTAAAGTACAAATAGACCCATTTCTTTAAGAGTGGTTGGCCATTGAGACAAAGATAAGGAATTGGTCAAAGGCTAGGTGGTTAAATTGATAAAAAATAATAATAAACCTAAAAGTTAGCTATCATCTTTTTCATTTCTTCTCTTCACAATCAAAATTATCAGCCATTTTAGGGGTTTTGGAGCTCCAAAATTTCAGCCAATCTTTACCCTTACAAGTAAGTGATTTTGATGGCCTTGATAATTTTTGTACTTTTGGGACCCTTAAAGCTTAATCTAGTCTTTGAGGGGACTATTTTGCAAAATGGTTGAGAATATAGGGTTTTTCCATGAAAGCATTTATGTTTTTGACTGAAATTTTATGGAAGAATATGAGTTATGGTTGTGAAATATACAACTTTTGTGAAAGGATTTCTCATGAAAACCCCTAATAGGACCATTTTGTAAAGTTTGTAAAATAGATAGTAATGTTGTGAAATAATGGGAATTTTGGGTTGCAATAAGAGTAAGAAGGGTTCGGCTAGGCTTAAGACTTGAAGAAATTTAATAAAAATTGATTTTCAAGCCTAGGGATAAAATGGTCATTTTGTGAAAGCCTAGTTGCAAAATGGTCATTTTGCCAAATATGTGAATTTTTTATTTTCTAAATTTAATTTTTGATTAAATGAGTGAATTTTTTATTATTTTAGATCAAGAAATACAAAATCCAAACTTAGACCGAGGGAAGGCCAAGCAAGTACATTAAATCGACTAGTCGCCTACATTTTGTAATCCGAGGTAAGTTGTATGTTAATAATGCAATTATATTGTTATGATGTGTGATTGAATTGACATTGCATAAATTGTTTTGATTTTGAATATGAGTATGCATGTGAAGAAATTGATGTAATAAAAACTCCCGGTTGAACATTAGGAATAGATTCAGATATTCATGCCATGACATTGGGTGATATGTGTGCTAGTATAAGACTTGTCTGGGACATGCATCGGCCACATTACGAGAGCTAGTGTAAAACATGTCTGGGACATGCATCGGCATTGAGATGAGAGCTAGTGTAAGACATGTCTGGGACATGCATCAGCCTCGAGATATACAAGCTAGTGTAAGACCTGTCTGGGACATGGCGTCAATTTGTTGTATGTCAGTGTAAGACCTGTCGGGGACATGGCATCGACACTGATAGATGAGAGCTA
Source organism: Gossypium longicalyx (assembly GCA_025698465.1). Lineage (NCBI taxonomy): Eukaryota > Viridiplantae > Streptophyta > Magnoliopsida > Malvales > Malvaceae > Gossypium > Gossypium longicalyx. Next base: position 9,415,518 of record CM047001.1, on the reverse strand, counting down.
ATGTAAGACCTGTCTGGGATACGACATCGGCCTCGATATATGAAAGTTAGTGTAAGACCCGTCTGGGACATGGCATCAACTTTGATGTGTTAGCTAGTGTAAGACCATGTCTGGGACATGGCATCGACAACTTATCCCATGTTTAGGGCTATTCAATATCCTATAGTATTCCAAATGATTTAGCGAGAGATTTTTGATTTGTGTCGAAACGAAAGAACTCATGAACTAGTGGTGAGTGGTATAGGTACCTAAATGAGAAATAAGTAATACGAGCTTCAATTACATTGTACGATTAGTAAAGAAGAAAAGTGAGTAAGTTATGCTTATGACCACTTATGTATTTTACATGAAGTATAAAATGTGAACTCAATTAACGTTATATGCTTGGTGAGAGATGAATGCGAACAAATAATAATATTTATGAATTCTCACATTCACGTGTAATTTGAGTTATAACGGGAGTATGATCCCTTATGGTAACTTGTAGTTATTTCATTATTTATATGCTACTTACTAAGCTTTATGCTTACCCTTTTTTCTTTTCCATTTTCTTATAGTGCCGCTACAATAGCTCGTGGATCATCGCCTTACGTCGAAGAAGCCAGTCACACTATCCTTAAATTACTTGGTATAGTTAATTTTATCATCTTGATTATGGCATGTATAGGACTTGGTCTTTTAAGTCTTGTGTCTTTGTTATTTGGCCAAATGTGTTGGCTTGGGATGAAATCCTTCATTTTGTATAAGGCCACAAACAATGGCTAATATTTATCTATGATATGCAATTGATGATGTTTCATGAATAAAGAAGTACTTGTTGGATTGTTAAGGTGTGATGGTGTTGTTTCTAGATATCTTGTTGTGGTTGAATCTGTCTTGTATTGCTGTATGGATTGGTGGTATGTATTGCTTTGTAGGTTGGTATAAGTAAGGGTGGTAAAAAGCTTGGTAGATAGCCTATTTTTGTCCACACGGCTAGACACACGGGCATGTGCCTAGGCTGTGTGCGATACGCGGTCAGCCCTATGGGCGTATTGTTTGACCGTGTGTCCCCTGCACCTCGAAATTTCAAGTCAGTATGCATGGTAGTAAACACATGGACAGATACATGGGCGTGTGTCTCAACCATGTGAAAGACACGGTTTCTTGTTATGGGCTGTGCCTTGGCCATGTGCCCTTAATATGTTGCTGACGTTAGAAATAGAATGTCAAGGTTTTTACACACGGCCTACAACACGGGCATGTCATGGCCGTGTGAGGGACACGAGATATAGACACGGGTGTGTGCTCGGCCATGTGAAAACCCTTGTAGGTTTGAATTTGGAATTAAATGCACACGGGTTGAGAACACAGGCGTGTTCCATTGCACTTAGGCCGTGTGAATCACATGGGCCTTCAGCACAGCCATGTCTGAGTGGCCGTACGGGCATGTCACCCTTTCACATGAGTGTGTGTCCCTGTTTTAATTGACATGCTTCAAAGTTTTTGGAGGTGCTCGGATTAATCTTAGTTCGTTTCCAAAGTGTGATTGGGGCATCGTAGGTCCATATTAAGAATTTTTATATTATTATTTAGGAGTTTTAAATTTGATCAAGTTTTCATGACTCGAAAATGATTGTAACCATGAGTTTAAGTCAGGTAATGCCTCGTACCTAGTCTCGGTCTCAGACTCAGGTAAGGGGTGTTACACTAATGGAGCTGAGATTTTTAAGGGTATTGCTGGAGTTTCCCTAATGTGGCTGAGTATTGGATTGAGGCCATAGAGAGTATTCTGGATGATCTCGACTACAACCCCGAGCAAAATTAAAGGGTGTAGTGTCACTGCTGAGAGATAAGGCTTACCAGTGGTGGCTTACGGTTAAAGAGGGCACTCAGCCTGACCGATTGACCTGAGAATTTTTCAAGACTACTTTTCAGGGAAAGTATGTAGGTGCTAGTTTTGTGGATGCTCAGAGGAGAGAGTTTCTGAATTTGACATAAGGGGATAAATCAGTGGCCGAATATGAGGCTGAATTTTTGCGACTAAGCCGCTATGCGGGTGGGATGGTGGCAACTGAGTGCGAGTGGTGTGTTTTTTTCGAGGATGGTCTCAGAGATAGTTTACGGGTTCTGATAGCTCTACAAAGGGAGTGAGATTTTACTGCATTAGTTGATAAGGCAAAGATCACCAAGGAAGTGAAGCGTACTGAATGACAGAACTGTGAGAAGGAGAGAGGTAGGAACAGGAGGGATTCAGAGCCCTCGAGTTCCTTTCTGAGGCATAAGAAAAAAGCCAGAGTTGATGGGTCGGTTAGAGTTGGGGTCCTTGTTGCTGCTACTGGACTACAACCCTGTGCTGATTGTGAGAGACGCCATCAGGGCGAGTACTGGAAAAGGATTGGGGCATGTTTGAGATGTAGATCATTAGAGCATCGTATCAGAGAGTGTCCACAGAGGCCCGATCAGGTGCAAGCTACAGGTTTGGGTACTGCATAGCCACCGAGGGGTGTTCAGCAGCCACCAAGTGGCCATGGTTAGGCCAGAGGTGGTAATGGTTTAGGCCGTGGTCAGAGAGCACCGGGCAGAGGTGCTGGTCATACGGAGGCGAGACAGCCAGCTCTGGTTTATACTGCACGTCGTCGAGAGGATAGAGATGCTTTGGATGTTATCACGAGTACGTTCTTTATCTATAATATACCTCATACTGTATTGATAGATATAGGATCTACTCATTCCTATATAGATTGTACTGTGTCTGAGATTTTAGGTATCTTGGTTGAGAGCACTACGAGTGAGGTTACTATGCTGTGTCCTTTGAGGCAGTCGGTGAGGGTAAATAAACTGTTCAGAGATGTTCTTTTGGAGGTTCAAGGGGTTATCTTTTTGGAAGATTTGATGGAACTTCCTTTTGGAGAATTTGATTTAATACTGGGAATGGACCGGCTGGTTAAACATCGAGTGAGCTTGGATTATGCTACTAAACGGATGGTACTTAGAACTGTAGAGGATAATGAGGTGGTTGTAGTTGGGGAACGTTAGAATTACTTGTTAAATGTGATTTCTACATTAAAGTCCGAGAAGTTAGTTCGTAAGGGTTGTGAGGCATACTTGGCCTACATTAGTGTTTCAAATTCTGGGGTTTCTTCTATTAAAGATATTAGAACGGTTAAAAACTTTTCGAATGTCTTTCCTAATGAGCTACTTAGGTTACCTCTAAATCATGAAGTTGAGTTTTGGATTGAGCTCCTACTTGGTACAGCTTCGATGTCCTTCGCCCCTTATAGAATGGCACCGAAGGAGCTTGTGGAGCTTAAAGGATAAATTCAAGATTTGTTGGATCGTGGGTTCATCTGACCTAGTGTGTCTCCATGGGGAGCACTAGTTTTGTTTGTGAAAAAGAAGAATGGATTTATGCGTATGTGCATTGATTACCGGTAATTGAATAAATTGACTATTAAGAATAAGTACCCCTTACCAATGATAGATGATCTGTTTGACCAATTTCGATGAGCTTTGGTTTTCTCTAAGATTGATCTCCGATCGGGGTTCTATCAACTGAGGGTTTAAGAGACTGATGTATACAAGAAAGAGTTTAGGACTCATTATGGTCATTACGAGTTCTCAGTGATGTCGTTTGGACTGGCGAATGCACCAGCAGCTTTTATGGATATGATGAACCGAGTGTTCTAGCCCTATCTGGATCAATTCGTAGTGGTTTTTATTGACGACATCTTGGTGTATTTGAGGGCTGAGGATGAACATGATGAACATCTCCGAGTAGTTCTGCAGATTTTGAGGGAGAAATAACTGTACGTCAAGTTTAGTAAATGTGAGTTCTGGTTACGAGAGGTAGCATTTCTAGGCCATGTGGTATCTGCTGAAGGGATTAGGGTTGATCCTCGTAAGATTGAGGCCATTTTGGATTGGAAGCCGCCTAAGACTGTATCTGAGACTCGTAGTTTTCTGGGACTAGCAGGGTATTATCGACGATTTGTAGAGAGATTTTAACTGATTGCGGCACTATTGACTAAGCTATTACGTAAGAGGGTGCCGTTTAACTGGACTGATGCGCAGCAGGAGAGCTTCAAGAAGCTCAAAAAAGTTCTAACTAAGGCCCTTGTCCTGATACGGCCAGAGTCTGGGAAAGAGTTCACTGTCTACAGTGATGCATCACATGTTGGTTTGGGATGTGTGTTGATGCAAGAGGGTAAGGTGGTAGTGTATGCATCTTGTCAACTTAAGACTAATGAGGCAAATTATCTGACGCACGACTTGGAGTTGGCCGCAATGGTATTCGTACTAAAAATTTAGAGGCATTATCTGTACGGTGAGAAGTGTGTCATTTACACTGATCAGAAGAGCCTCAAATATTTCCTCACTCAGAATGAGCTAAATCTTAGGTAGTGTAGATGGATTGAACTATTTAAAAACTATGATTGTACGATCGAATACCATCCTTGTAAGGCCAATGTGGCGGCAGACGCACTGAGTCGTAGAGCTATGACTGAACTGAGGGCGATGTTTGCTCGCCTCAGTTTATTTGATGATGGTAGTTTTTTCGCCGAGCTCCAAGTTAAACCGACGTAGATTGAGCAGATTAAGGGTAAACAGTTGGAAGATGAGTCGTTGGGTTTTTGTTTTCGACAGGTTGAGAGTGAGGATACTGTGGATTTTTGACTAAATAGCGAAAGAGTGCTCTGTTTCCGTGGGAGAATCTGTGTCCCGAAGGATACTAACTTAAGGCAGTTTATACTGAGTGAGGTGCATAGTAGCCCTTATGCTATGCATCCTGGTGGAAATAAGATGCATCGAGACCTTCGTAAGTTATATTGGTGGTCAGGTTTTAAGTGTGAAGTTACCGACTTCGTGGGTAAATGTCTGACTTGCCAGCAGGTTAAGGCTGAACATCAGTTACCTTCAAGGTTGCTTCAGCCAGTTAAAATTCCACTTTGGAAGTGGGAGAGTGATGTTCGCTAAATTAACTAAAAATTCGACTAAGGAAAGCGCACCTATCGAACAGTAGTATAGTTATGGTGAGACTGGAAATATCGTATCCACAAGGACTAAAAGTACTAGTAATTACTATCTTTTTATTATCTACCCTAAGAATTAAAAGGATATTTTTAAACTAAGATTAACTATATAATTAACTAAGGTAAAAAATGGAAAATATTGTTGGAAAACCGATGGGGAAGACAATACCCAAGGAAGAATCAACCTAGACTTCACTTATTACTTCTGAATTAGATGATTTATTCACTTGACTTAATCCGTAGAAATTCCTGATTTATGTTAATATCTCTCGAGACTAAAAACAACTGACTCTAGGTTGATTAATCGAAATCTCTTTCTAATTAAAACCCTTATTGTCGCATTAACTCGACCTGTGGATTCCCTTATTAGATTTGACTTTAATCTGGCAGATTTATGTCGTCCTATCTCTAGGATTGCATGTAACTCCGCTTAATTATGGAAGATTTACTCTTAAATAGTGACTTTTGCTCCACTAAATAAGCACATCAAAACCCGAATTAATATCTTGGAATATTAAAGCAAGAATTAAAACTCACAATTAAGAATAAGAACAAGTATTTATCATATAATTCAAATAATAATAAGATCCGTCTTAGGTTTCGTCTCCCTTAGGTATTTAGGGATTTTAGTTCATAATAATGGAAAACATCTCAAAATTGGGAAAACAATAAAACATAATGAAACCCAAAGAACTTCTAGAAAATTGGATGGAGATCTTAAGTCTTGAAGTAGATCCTGCTTCTGAGCTTATTTCGATGGCTATCCTTCAGTATTCTCTACCTTCTACTCTCTGTGTGTCCCTTAATAATCTTTTATAGTGTTTATATAGACTTTGGAATGCTTCAAAACCCTCAAAATTAGCCTTTTCTGAGTAGAACTAGACTTGGGATCACAGAGAAACGACCGTGTGCCATGCCCGTTTGAAGGTGCTCAAGCCGTGTGTAATTCTGAGTTGGTTTTTAGTCGACACGGCCATGTGACACGGGTGTGTGGCCTGCCCGTGTGCCTCACACAAGCGTGTGATTTACCCGTGTGAAAGTGCCTAGGCCGTGTGAAACACTGAATTAGGCCCATTTTGTCAATTTTTAGCCAGTTTCTAGCTATTTTTATTATCCTATGCTCTCTTGAGTATAAAACATGAATTTAATAGATAAAAACCAAAGATAAATTATCCATAAATATGCCAAGCATGGGATAAAAATATGTGTTTATTATGGTTTATCAGAGAGAGTGACTATGGACTTCGTTAGTGGGCTAACCCTAACGCCTATTAAGAAGGATTCAGTATGGGTAATCGTGGATCGATTGACCAAATCTACCCATTTCATACTAGTTCATACTAATTACTTTTTGCAGAAGCTGGCTAAATTGTATGTGTCTGAGATAGTGAGACTGCATGGGGTACCGATTTCAATAATATCTGATAGGGTTCCTCGCTTCACGTCTCGATTTTGGAAGAAGTTGCATGAAGCCTTGGGTACAAGGTTAGACTTCAGTACTGCATTCCATCCTCAAACAGATGGGCAATCAGAGAGGGTGATTTAGATACTGGAGGACATGTTAAGGAGTTGCGTGATTGATTTTCGAGGCAGTTGGGAGGATTACTTGCCTCTAGCAGAGTTTGCTTATAACAATAGCTATTAGTCTAGCACACAGATGGCACCTTTGCTTATAACATGTCTACTTCAGTGGTTAAGTATCCTGGGAAGAGTCTAAGAAGTCTTGGGTTCAAGCCTTGGCTTGTGAAAAAGTTTTGTTTTAAATGAATAAACCTCTATCTCTAGTCAGTAGGCTTTTAAATAAATGTGGGTATGTTATGTCAGAAAGGGCCTGCTGGTCTAGGGGATAAGTGGCGTGTTATGGTTACCTGAGGTCTGAAGTTTGAATCCTACTATGCGTAATGAGGGGTTTTATTTTGCTGCCTTTGTTGTGTGGGTAGTAGAGGTTGACTGAAATACTACAGAGTTGAGTGGGGTTTGAATTTGGTGGTTGAGGGGATTGTGTTGGAGGGATTTTATGAGAAAATGTTGAGATTTGGATAGTGAGTGGTTGGAGAGTTTTGAAGAGTCATGTGAGGAGAGTGTTTAGAGGTCATGTCGAAATGGAAGTCTCTGCTTGTCAAAAAAATCGATCATAGCTCACCTTTTGCCCATTATGTCGAATTTTGCTTCTGGTTTTTACTTTTCATTCGTCGGTTTTGTCTTCATTTTTGTCCTTTTAGAGGCCGAGTTTTGCTAGGGATTCTGGGTATCTTTCGGTTTATTTTGTTTTTTTTTATTTTGCTCTTCCCTTCAATCCCCTTGCCCACCGATTCTCTTTTCTTCTCTCCCTTTCTCATTCAGTTTTGCTTTGGCCGAATACTTCTTCTCTCTCTCTCTCTCTCTCAATCAGTGTTAACAATCCCCTCTCTTTTCATCTTGGTCATTGTGGCCATATACTCTCTTTTCTTGTAGCCGAACCCTGCCCTTTTCTCTATCTGTCTCTTCTTCTTTTTCATTGCTGAAACTAGTCTTTCTCTTGAGGGTCGTCTATGTTCCCTCTCGGTTTCAGTAAGTCTGATTTTCGATTTGGTTCAAACGGTTCTTTCAAATAGTTGTTAATAGGAGGTTGGCTGAATTACAGGTTGTAACCGAGGGATTAAGTGATCGTTTTTTTCTGACGGTTTAGGTGGATTGGGCATCAGTTGTTCAATCAAGGCAAGTGGTTGTCGATTGGGTGATTTAAGTGTAATAGTAGAGTGTTATCTGTTGCTTGTTGATTGAGCGCTTACCTATTTTCGGTTGGTGCTTAGGGACTTTTCGAAGGGTGGAAGATCTTTTGTTGACGTTAGGGTGGACAAAACTCCCCTCTTTTCTTGATCGAAGATAGCATTGTCATTAGTTTAAAATGTGTTCAACTTGCGTATTTCGATTAAGTAAAAGTTTGGGGAATTGATTGGTAATGGTTCAGTCAAATGTAAGATTGGAGTGCTCGTGGGCTATTTGCATACTTTCGCAACAAGGTGTGTACAAACATAACTCCGACTTTTGAAAATGGCAAAAGCCGAATTAAGTAAACGTCGATGCCACACGGGCGTGCTCGCGACCGTGTAGGTAGGCCACGTGAGTAAACATGGGTGTATAGTCGACATGGCCAGCCATGAGCAATTTCATGGGCTGAGGCTGTATTGGGCCATAATGGGCCGAATTGGGCCGTGTAGGCCCCATGGGCATGTGGGCCCCACACGGGCGTATAGAAATTATTGAGCCAGGCTGTGTGATTCACATGGCCAAGGTCATTTTGGGCCGTGTGGGTCCACATGGGCTCACAATATGGGCTGTGGGCCCATATGAGCTGTGGGCCCATATGGGCCCGCAATATGGGTCGTGGGCCCATTTTCACTATTTGACTGCTAAAGGTTGCACGGGTCGCCCGAAACGACTGTGGACCTACTGAAGGGTCGGTAAGCTTACCTAGACCCCTAATTGACTGAAAGACTGATATGCCCCTATCTGATGCATGGACCTATATTCATGTATGACTTTAATTTAGCATGCCATCTTTAACTATATTGAGCACATGTATTATATTATGATATGACATGACATGTTGCATGATGCGTTGCATGGGGACGGGTTTTAATATGATTAGAGGAAGTGTACTGTACTGGCAGCTCTGTTGCAAATACAGTTTAATGCCGCAACCGGTACTACTTAGAGTGTAGGGATGGGTGGGTTGATTATATCTCCACATGGAGTGTAAGGTTGGACGGAGATGGAGTGTAGAGGCTGGTTGAGTAGGATTTCTGACTGCATATTTGTTCCGTTACTGTTACTGTGATGAGCTTAGGCCCAAACTGATATTGATATTATAATTGGCTAAGGCCTTAACTGAAACTGAATCATTACTGAAATGGGCTTGGGCATAGACTGTATTTGCTAACTGTCTGGTTTTTTGATATGGGATTACACACTGCTAGCAGTAGGAAAAGGCGCGGGTTTTCAAAAAGATAAATGTTTTATGAAAGATACCACGAATACACAACCTGTTTTAATAGCTTCCGTAATAACTGAAGTTTAAACTTAATAATGTTTTAATGTGAATAACTGTATACCAATGACTCACATTTTCGAAAATGAACGACACGTCTTAGAATCATCTTTAAGAGGTTAAATACGAAAATGGGTTTTTCATTAATATCACACTTTACAAAAAACACTTCAATGTGACATCTCTAGATTCGGCCATAACGTCTAGGCCGGGTTTGGGGTGTTACATGATCTCTCAGTATCCTAATGTTTGGGAAAATTGGTTGAAAACCTTAGTGAAGATGATGTAGAAAATTTGCCTCAGCTCCTCAAAAACATCATCGGATGTTACCTTAGGCTCTCCGAAAACGAAAGGTTAGCTAAAAACAAATGTTTTAATCTTACCAGTTCATTCTTTAATGGATGAAACTCCGTGTTTAGAACTAGGCCACAATTGTCGAGCTACGTTCTATGGAAGTTGTTTAATCGCAAATATGCTAACATAGTTCAGGTAAGCTTCAAATGTTGGAATCATAAATTAAGATATGATATAAAACTTAAGAAATCAAGATCCATTTGTCATGTCAAATCATCAAGAACAAAACAAGAATAAAACTAGATGCGGAAGCGTACCTAAATTCATCAATTTCTTGAAATCTACAAATATTAGGCTTTTGATATTCCAAATTAGCACGCAAGAGATATTGAGAAATTGACTCACTGTTTTCTAAAGATTAGATATTATCCCTAATTCCCAATTAGCCCATCATTAATTAGAAATTAATTAGAACTCAATTACTAGAGTATCTACACATACACATATTTGACTCATACATTATTTAATAATTAAAGCCCAATAAACATTAACCAAATTAGATCACTTTTAATTTGGACTAACCTATCATGATAGTAAATAATAACATGTAATTACCCTTATTATATATGTGATGTCCATATTTTCCAACATCAAAACTTCATTCCGTGCATATGAACACATGCAAGTTAGAATGGTTAAACGCTAAACCTTATACATGATATTCAATTCCTTTTATAGAGTGATCCAGAGGCCCTTGCCGACATATGACAATTGGTTTGCAATTTAAAGACCAGCAAGAGTTGTACAACCCACTGTACCGATGAGCCACTGACTAGTACCAACTCACCCAGGCCATCCATTCCGTGATGGTTACCTTATTCAGTCTGGCCAAGGCGGTGACTGGGGAGCATAAAATATACAATATCATACTTTCCCCACATAATTATTTGTATTTATATTTAGGGAAATTGTTTAACTGCAAGATTAGCCCTCAAATTGTATGACATGTTCTAATTAGACATGTACATATTTTTGGCAAAAAAGCTATAGTTACTCAAGTAGAAATAATAATATGTAGTTTGGCATCCTGACCAGAGTTTTATTTCATTTATTGCTTCAAAAAAGTTAATTTGATATAAATTTGTTAAATCAATTTGTTGATATGGCTGTAGACTTTGCTAACAAATTTGACTTACACATAATATACAAATATTAGTTCACTTTAAATTTTGAGTTCATATCAAGACCTTTAAAATTAGGTAAAAGGGCGGCTAGCATATTCAAGACTGAGAGAGTATTAATAACCTAACTTAATACGTGGAACTGTAATTTCATAAACATTTCAAAAGCGGAGTGGACAGATTTACGCTAAGATCAAATCTAACCCATTCCCAAAGTTTTTTTTTTTTTAAATTAACTCAATTTACCCTAATCAATTTCGAACCCAATTTGAAAAAGAATTCAACACTAAACGATTGTATCGGAACATGTAGATTTTGAATATTTTCCATCACTAGTTAAACCTTTTAAAGAAAACTCTTATGGGGTTTGTTACCCTAAATACGGTTATTATACTACTTGTGTCTTGGTTTGGCTTCAATATTTAATTTGGTACTTAAGTTTTTTGTCTCAATTTGGTATCTGAGTTTGACTTCAATGTTCACTTTGGTAGCTCAATTTATTTTTTAATTTGATACTTTAGTTTTTCTTTAGCCCATTTAAGAACTTGAGTTTAGCTTCAATATTTAATTTGGCATCCGAGTTTTTATTTTTTTCCCAATTAAGTACCCCTGATTTTTATAACTAGAGTACATATGTCAAATATTCATTAGATTATTTGGTTTCAGTATGAAATTGAGCATTGAAACCAAACTCAAATACCAAATTGAATATTGAAATCAAACTCAAGTATCAAAATACTTTATTAACTAGTCTAAATAATGCATTTGTCACCATTCACAAAACAAAAAAAAATCAAGAAAGATTAAAAAATAACTTAAGAATATGAGTGTGTGTGTGTGTCTGTGTGTTTTGAAAAAAAACGTACAACTATCTTGTTTTTATCATTTTCTGTTTGGTTATTTCGTTGTACAACTCATACTAGTAAATGCAGTATTAGAAACTTTATTATTAGAACAATAAGAAGAATATCACCCCCTAAGTTTCAATATTTCTGTAACGTATTTTTTAGTCTCTCTTTCTCCTCCTATCAAAGGAAATGGTTTCAGATGCACTTCATCCATAGTCCAACCACTCCACCAAAAATAAATAAATCACTATGAAGTTAGTGACGTGTTTGCTTCAAATAACCACCAATAATTAGTGACAATATTTTTTTGCAGCGAATATTGTGGTGTTTTTAAAAACACTGGTATCCTGTTAGTGACATTCATAAACAGCATAGTATGGAAAAAAGCGCCACTAATATATCATTTTATTGTAGCGTCTATTCTAATTTATTTATTTGAGAAAAGATATATGAAATTAATTTTATTGAAAAATACATTCAGTTAATAGTAAAATAAAATACTACAAGCTTCAAATTTTTTTTGTAGTAACAAATGAAAAAATAAATTTATAAGGACAATTTAATGCAATGCGTTTAGATAATCTTCAATTTCGTCAACCAGATATCAAAATTTTATATTCCGACCAAAGGAATTAAATTCAACAAAGAACTATTTATCATAATTGCCACTCTCTATTATGTGTATTTATATTTAAAAAAGGTTTAAATGCATAACTTTCGTTATCTTAACGGGAATAACAATATAATTTGGTTTATTGGGACTTAACTCTGTTAGTATGGTTGTTATTGCAATATATAACAAGAACATAGGTTCGGACGCACTTAAGAGTGTCTTGAATAGGAGGAAATGACACGCTTAATCACACTTGAACTCATGTCCTTTTAATTGTTGTAATAGCAACAAGCCAACTAAGTTAATACTCACTCGGCAAAATATAAGTATATTTTTTGCTATAAATTTTGAGTTTATATCAAGACATTTAAAGCAGTATATGAGAGGCAACTAAATTATTCGAGACTAAGAGAGTATAATTTAGAGATTTAACATAATTTTTTATTATATATATAGGTAATTTTGTGAATGTTTTGAGAGGGGAAATTAGCGAGTTTACCTCAAAACCAAATTCAACCCAATCTCAAATATATACTAAAATAAATTTGACCCGACTAAATCCTTTCGAAACCTAATTTGAAAAATAATTCGACCTTCACCAATCAAATCAAAACAAGTTGATTTCAGATTCCTTTTCATCCCTAGTTTAGCCTTTAAAATAAAACACTTATGGTTTGTTGTCATAATAGGTTAATACATTTATCACCATTGGCAAAATGACAAGTTTGTGAATACGAGTTTGAGTGTGTGTTTAGAAAAAAAACGCACGACTCCCTCGCTTTATCATTTTTTGTTTGGTTATTTCCTTGTGCAGCTCATACTAATAAAAGTAGTATATGAAATTTTATTGCTAGAAAAAAGAAGATATCACCTGGAGTTTCAATATTTTGTAACGTATCTTCCAGTCTCTTCTCCCATCCCTTGTCGGAGAAAATGGTTTCAGGTGCGGTTGCTCCAGCCACTTCCAACCCTTCTGCTAGAGTCAGATATTTGATTCGAGGGCTTGCTTCTGAAGAAACCCGAGAACAATCACTTGATGTTCTTTGCAAGGTATGAGGCACTTTTAATTTTCTTTTTTCTTATTTAACTACTTTTTTGGTTTCTGAAAAAAAGAAACTCATCAAATAATTCAAAAAGCATAGAAAAAGTTAGAACATAGAAATATACAAAATAAGACACTAATCAATTTTGGGGTCTTTATTTTCTTTTTGGTTTAATAAAGGAATATTGTAGAACCATTTTTAATATTTCAAAATATTAGATGTCATATTTTTTTAATTTTTATAATCAATATTTTTTTTATCAAAGAATATTTAAGAAAATTCCATATAAAATTTCTTTGAAATACTGAAAAAAGGCGAAATTCTAAATAAATTAAACCTTCATATAACTATGAGTTGGAGTAATAAAGATTTTACCAACCTAAATACATACATGCATGTATAGATGACTTGAGTTTGATATTCAAAAACATTGCTCTCCTTTATGATAGTTTTTTTTTTTTTTAAGTTCTAAATTCTAAAAAATGGCTGCTCATTTGTAATCTTTTCTTCTCTCTACAGAATAGACTGGCTTATGACAATTTGGCAGTGCTGTTATGGAATTCTTTTGGTATTATGAGTGTCCTTTTGAAGGTAGGTCTTGCTATTCCATTCTATGTTACGTCTAGAACATATTTGAGCATGGGTGGAGGTACAATTGAAGGGGAAAAAAAATCATATTTACATCATATATACATCTAGATTTCAATTTTGAATGTTCTAGGTATATAGGTTGGAATTGTTTTATTGAAAATGAGTTACATTTTTTAAAAGGGTAAATTAATTTACAAGATAAATAATTTATTTTTTATTATTTTATAAATTATTTTCTATTCTTCAAACTGTTTTTCATGAAATAAACATAAAAATACAAAAAAAAAAAAATTCGTGATACGAAGCCACCCTAAATTTTTCTTCATTCATCTGTAGAATAGTCATATTCATCTACCAGACCATGTTAGTCTCTAAGAAAATCATAAACTTCAAAGCTTTGTTGATAGATACATTGGTCACACCAATTCTGTAGTAAATGGATTTATGTAACTGTTCATTATTCAGATAATAACTTCAGCTTACCGTCCACTGTTATCCGACGGCCTTACTGAAATTGTTGTAACCCAAGTCTGCAATGCTATAGCCCTTTTCCAGGTCCACTCTTCTACTTTCATTTTCTTTCATTTTTCCTTTTATATGTTAAGAATCTTAAAGGTGAGCCTGCCTTTGTTTTAAGGTTAGTAAAGTTTGTATTTGTAGATTATATTAAATTTCAGTTGTATGAAAATCTTAATGACATCATTCTTTGTATTTTTATAGTGTGTAGCTTCTCACCCTGATACAAGGATTCCATTTATCAGAGGTAACTTCATTTTTGAGTCATCAAATTCAATTATTGTTGGCTGCTTTAATTGAAATAAATATTTCTTTTGTAGCTACAATGCCAGTGTATCTTTATCCCTTCTTGAACACCATGAGCAATGAAAGGAGCTACGAATGTCTAAGGATTACCAGCTTAGGTGTGATCGGGTCCCTAGCAAAGGTAGCTTCACCAAACACCTTCTGTTCTTTTTTTCGTGTCAACTTCTCGCAGAATACATACATACATACATACATACATACATACATACATACATACATACATACATAGAGGTCATGATGGAGTTGAATTAAATGTTTTTTTACCCCAGTTAATATGGTTTGTACTAATGTTGATGGAGTTTTGGAACTGTGCAGGTAGAAGATCTAGAAGTGATAGAGTACCTGCTTTCGACTCAAATATTTCCCAGTTGCCTACGCTGCATGGAGGTTGGCAAAACATTGTCACGAACAGTGAGTCACTGCACTTTCTTCTAATATACAAACCTATAACTGTTGTTTCACTTATTTCTTCACTCTTTTGTTTTTTTCTTTTTATGTTCATACTCATGTCATCTAATGTTAACAACAATGGGTATGAACTAAAACCGACATGACTAGTGACTTGAGGTTATACTTAAATAAATACATTATTTTATTGGAAAGTTAACAATTTTGACATTATTTCGAAGCCCCTTGCTGATAAATTTTGGGTTAATATTTTGGTTTCAATATTTAATTAGATACATGAGTTTTATTTTATTTCAATTCGGTATTTAAGTTTGGTTTCAATATTTAATTTAGTACATAATTTCTTTCAGATTGATACTTGAGTTTTTCTTTATCTCATACAAGTACTTATGTTTGATTCCAATGTTCAATTTGGGACTTAAAGGTTTTTTGTCTCAATTAAATACCTATGGTTTTTTTTTACTAGAGCACATATGTCGAATATTTATTGGGTCACATGATGTTTCGTTTGGATACCAAATTGAACAGAAGCCAAACTTAGGTACCAAAATAAAAATTAAAATAAAATATAGGTATTTGTATGAGACAAATAAAAACTCTCAGTATAAATAAAGCTCAGCTATCAAAATTGAATATTAAAATCAAATATAAGTACCAAATAATATATTAACCTTAATTTTTTCTGCCCTAAAAAAACTATTAGGGGGAAAAATTGTATACAACTATGTTACGTGGATTCTGGGGTTAGGGGAAAGAAAAATCCGGGGTAACTTACTTAAGACACCATGTGATGCTGTGACTACCGTGCATTATTCCACATTTTCAGTGTAAAAATCATAGTAATGAAATCTTAAAAAGTCCATGAAAATGAAATCAAGGAAAAAAAGTAAACATTGGGAATAAACCAATGAGCTTATAAGACATATTATAATTTTCAGTACCATAATTGTATCATCTATGGCGTTACTATATCTTAGACATGCAAGCTTCTTAGTTATATTCTTGATGCTAATATGTTTAACATTATCAGCTGCTAATACAATAATGGATGGTACAGGTGTCCACATTTATAATTTACAGAATCTTACTAAGTGAGAAAGGGCTCAAGTACTGTTTCGTTCTTGCTGAACGATATCTCTCAGTATCCCAATGTTTGGGAAAATTGGTTGAAAACCTTAGTGAAGATGATGCAGAAAATTTGCCTCAACTCCTCAAAAACATCATCGGATGTTACCTCAGGCTCTCCGAAAATGAAAGGTTAGCTAAAAACAAATGTTTAATCTTACCAGTTCATTTTTTAATGGATGAAACTCTGTGTTTAGGACAAGGCCACAATTGTCGAGCTACGTTCCATGGAAGTTGTTAGATCATAAATATGCAAACATCATTCGGGTAAGCTTCAAAACTTCATTTCGTGCATATGAAGACATGCAAATTAGAATGGTTAAACCCTAAAGCTTATACATAATATTCAATTCCATTTGCAGAGTGATCCAGAGGCCCTTGCTGACCTACGACAATTGGTTTGCAATTTAAGGACCAGCAAGAGTAGTACAACCCACTGTACCGACGAGCCACCAACGAGCAGCGACTCACTTGGGCCGTCCATTCCATGATGGTTACCTTATTCAAACTGGGCAAGGCAGTGACCGGGGAACATACAATATACAATATCAATACCCCATACTCGTTAAGAGATTACCCTATAAAACTGTACTGTAGGTGTATAGGGATGGTTATGTAGGCCAAAAACAACTCCGTAATGGTTGCTAGTTAATTACCCTTAATATTTTATGTTTACAGATACAGTGCATAATCTCTGTCTTGCCTATATCTATATGGAATATATATATATAAAAAATAAATTTGAATATATCGGTGTTAGATGACATTGAGTATTACAGGCCAAATCACTTGATTTTGATGGAGACTATATTATAAACGTCTCAATGTCATAGGAGACTTTGTGCATGGTATTAGTAATCCGTCGCCCTTCACATTGATGTTGAATTTGTTTTTTTTTCAATTTTAATCAATTTGTCTTCACATGAGTTTCAAGCGGTAGATTTCTGTTTAAATTTTTTTTTCTCAATCAAGATTTTACAATTTTCAGCATTTGTAATAAATGCTAACATACTACCAAATGCAATCATACCCCCAACTAAAATAACCTAAACCCAAGTACAAAAATCAAATTCAAACTGATAACCACAAACAATCATCCACTAGAACCCCAAAATCCCTTCTGTTAAATAGCCCTCTAAGCAAAATACAAAACCAACATAAAAAAAAACCCATAACAGCATATCAACTCACCTGAACGAACATAACAACATCACTCCAAAAATCACCACCATGTCTTAAACATACCAAGCCTTTTCATTCCTGTTGTCGTTAATGTATCTGCCATTTCAATGCCATTCGGCTTTGCTTTTCAAAAAGTTACCTCACCCACACAGGTTAGTCTCCTTTCCAAATATGCAAATGTAGCTTGTTGCAACCAAGGTCTCCTGTCACTATTCAATAACCAATTATACGCCACCAATGATCCATTTTCACCAATATCGACCATTTCCACTCCACCCTATCTCAATTATTACATCCAACGAAATAATTATAGCTCCTAATTCAGCTGAATCTGCATCAATGGCATCGCATGGTCCCGAGAATAAAGCTTTTACAATTTCATCCTCGTCTATCAGCATACCTCCACAGCCCATAGCTTCCTCAGTTGCCATTCCGCTTACGTTAAACTTCAGCCACCCATGAGGAGGATAACGCCAACCTAAAGTAACAGGTTTAGAAAACCTGCACTTGGACGGACATAACCACCATAATCTTTCTTGTACCATACACTCATCAAAAGCAGCTCTTGCCCACAACAATGCTCTCATATTGGAATGATAATACTCTAGAACATCGTATTTTTATGTGCTAATTGCATGTTTATTTTGAGTATGATCTTACTAATTTGGGTTATTTTATGATCTTTTATCTTTTAGGGACTTAATTGAAGGCGAAAATAAATTTAAGGGCAAAAAGCATAAATTTAGAGATAAAGTGGGCCAACATGCAAAGTAGGAGAGAAGTGGTGCCGAAAATGCAAACATGGAACACCTAAGGACAAAAATGCAAAAGAAGAGATTTTATAGCACAAGACTTTATTTTAATTTCAATTATATTAGGATAATTATTAAGGATTTTTATTTAGATTTACTTTTAGGATTTATTTTCATTTATCTTTAATTATCTCTATTTATTTCTATTTATCTTTTAGAATTTAATTAGGAATAGACTAGGTTTTCTAGTATTATAAATAGGGGATGGAGTGGCACATATTGAGCATCTCTCTTTTTTCTGAAAACACTCCCTCTCCTAAAAACTCTGTCTTTTGTTCTCTTCATATTTTCTTCAATAAAAATCTCATTTCTATTATACTTATTTCTTTCCCAAAAATCATGAGCCACTAAACCAATCTAGCTGAAGGTTGTCGAAATTCCCCAAAAAGGTTCATGAAGCTTAGAATCCGCGCTTAGCCTTCTCAACAGGGTATTCATCGCTTCTCCGCATTACGGGGCTGACGCTTCCGTCCATGTCCCTTAATAGGTTATCTTTTCAACTTGTGCAAGGAACGGTCGCTTTGTACGTTTTGGGAAGGTTGCACAGTCGGTTCGTTGGCTTTCTGCATCAAAGGTTGGCGAATCCAAGAGACAAAACGGCATGGTATTCACCGTTGGGAAGTGATGATCTAGCAGAAGACAGTCCCGCAAAAGCGATTATTGGCTAGAGTCAGGTTCCGCCAAATCTTAAGTCTAAATTCTTGGAGCTGGTGGTCGTAGGCGTCCTCTTCCACTATAACTGGCTTATTTTGCTCGAGAAGGGTTACTTAAAAGTCAAGGATTGAACCCAATGCGGAACGAGACAATCGGAGGCTGGAATCTCTCCATATAAGAAACTTTCTCTTACCCAAACTCTGTTTATTTTTATATTTCATTTTAATTTCCGTAATTTATTTAATTTCACAATTTTAATTTACTTTAAATTTTGTTTTTATTTTATTTTTCAGATCGAAATTCTTAATTCTGTTTTTTTTTATTTTTCAGGAATGCAGGTTTTCTTAGCTAAGAAATTGTCTAGGATTACAAGAAACGAGCATTCGTACAATCCGATCCCTAAGGATTCGACCCTACTTCCCCTTTACTGTTATTTTTACTACTTTACAGGGAATAGGATATTTTTTGTGCTCTCAACGACCCATCAAATTTTGGCACCGTTGCCGGGGATCGATAACGTACTAATCTTGTTTTTTGTTTCTTATTACCAGATCTGCTCTAGGTACTCTTACGTTTGATTCAGAGATTGAAAAGACCGCGAGAGCTAATCGCAAGGAAACAAAGCTAAGGAAAAAGCAGTCAGCGGTAGTTGGGACTCAAAGTAATCCACCTCCAGAAATCGGAATCAAAGACGAAGTAGAGTCTGGGGTTAACGAAAACCCTACTCAAACTTTTGAAAGTGAAAAAGTAGAAGTCAGTTCCCCAAAAGAAGTGCTTAACGCTAGGGTTAACAAAAACCCTAATCTAGCACCGCAACGTATGGCTCAAACAATTCGGCAACTGGCCGAAGCTCCGACAGAACAACCACCATTATGCATTGCGTATCCTACTATGGATACTGATTTTAAATTAAAGTCAGGCTTAATCCAGCTACTGCCAACTTTTCGTGGGTTGCAAAGTGAAAATCCCCACAAGCATTAAAAGAGTTCCATATGGTTTGCCATAATATAAAACCTAAGGAGGTAACTGAGGATCAAATTAAATTGTGTGCTTTCCCTTTTTCCCTAGCAGATTCAGCTAAGGAATGATTTTTTTACTTACCTCCTAGATCTATTACAACTTGGGCTGATCTTTCTCGTTTATTTCTCAACAGGTTTTTTTCTAGCATCACGAGCAGCTGAGTTAAGAAGGGTGATCGTGTTATTTTGTGATAGGTTTTAAATATTTATAATTAATCGTTCTTGAAACTAACTATTATCACGATGTAGGCAAGTGTACCTATCGAACAGTAGTATAGTTTTAGCAAGACTAGATTGTCGAACCCAAAGGAACTAAAAGTACTAGTAATGACTTTCTTTTTATTATCTAGCCTAAGAATAAGGGGATTTGTTTTAACAACTAATTAACTAAACTAAGAACTCACAGAAAAAAGAATTGGGGGATTACTTTTGGAAAACGATTGAATTAAGACAATACCTAAAAAAGAATCCACCTAGACTTTACTTGTTATTCTGACTCTGAATCGGACGATTTATTCATTTGACTTGATCCGTAGAAATCTCTAAGTTATATTATTATCTCTTTCGAGACTAACAACGTCTAACCCTAAGTTGAATAATTGAAATTTCTTTCTAATTAACTTCCTAGGGTTGCATTAACTCGATCTACAGATCCCCTTATTAGGTTTCACCCTAATCCGGCAAAATCTTGTCACCCTATCTCTAGGCGCGCAATCAACTCTACTTAATTATGACAAATGTACTCTTAGACAAGGTCTATTCCTCCTCTGAATAAGAGTGTAACTTGAATCAATATCCTGGAATATCAAAACAAGAATTAAGAACACATAATTAAGAACAAGTCAAATATTTATCATACAATTCAGAAAATAATAACAAGATTCGTCTTAGGTTTCATCCCCCTTAGGTATTTAGGGGATTTAGTTCATAACTAAAAGGGAAAACATCTCAGATGAATAATGAATACAAAATATAAAGAAAACCCAAAACTCCTGAAGGGGAATTGAGGGGAGAACTTTCTTCTTGACGGTGAATCTGACTTCTGAGATGGATCAATCGGCTTTCCTTGAGCAATTCCTTGTTCCCTTCTCTGTGTGTCCTCTTTTCTCCTCCTTTAAGGTGTATTTATAGGCTTTAGAATGCCTAAAAGCCCTCAAAATTAGCCTTTTCTGAATTGGACTCAACTTGGGTTCGGCAGGGACACGCCTGTGTGACACGCCTGTGTACGATTTACTTCAGGCTGTGGTCAAGCCTGTTAGAATGGTATGGCCGTGTGGGATTACTTCAGGCCTTGTTCGAGCCTGTTAAAATGGCACGGCCGTGTGGTCTACCCGTGTGAGTCGTGCTTCGATTCTGCCAAATTGACACAGTCGTGTGGTCTGTCCGTGTGAGGAAGTTCAGGCCGTGTTGATCTCTTACGTTGGCCCATTTTTCTCCGTTTTTGGCCCGTTTCTCATTCCTTTAGCTCTCCTATGCTCACTTAAGTATAAAACATGAAATAAAGGCATTAGGAGCATCAAATTCACAAATTCTAAGGAAAAATCATCTATAAAATGCGCTAAGCATGGGGTAAAAATATGTATAAATGACGGTTTATCAAATACCCCCACACTTAAGCATTTACTTGTCCTCAAGCAAAATCCTCATCTCATAATTAAAATAAATCCTTCTCAACTCATAATTTCTATCGATAATATCTCAAAATAATCCATGGGTAATCACACATTGAAAATTTGACTAAAAGAACATCAAAGTTTCAAACATTCCAAGTTGAGCATTTTGTCATGAAAACATAGGTGTCTCCCCTCACCTAAGTAATTACCTTTGATTCAAAATATCACAGAGTTTCACATCCTCACTAAAGATTCACTCAAATCACTCGAGGTGTTTAAGAACAATAAATGAAGCACTCAATAGTCAATAATGAAAAGTCATTACCATAGGCTTGCATGAAAATCAAATCTCCACCACTATAAATTGAGATGAAACATCAATCAAAAGGTCTTTAGGGGGTTGTAACGTGGCTTTGGTTAAAGGGTGTAGTCACAAGCTGGAAGAAAGGGTTAGAATCGAGATTGAGTTGAAAAATTGCCTAACTAGAAAAATGACTAGTATTAGTTGCGTACAACATAGCTTTTTTCTCGGAATATGGAATTTAACTACTTTAGCTCAAAAGATCACTACTACCTATATGTATACATGTTTCTTCTCCTTTTTTTTTCTTTTTTTTTAAGAGCAAATCAAATACAAAATAAAATAAAACATAGCTAAACAATTATTCTAACTCAAATCTCGACAAAAATAGGGATCAAATTAATTTAGGGGATTTCAAAAATAATGAGTTATGGGTTAATATTGAGGGTAAATCAATGAATGGGTTGTTAGGCTCAAGGGGGTTCACTAAGGGTTAATTGTGAAGGTAGGCTTTTCATGGCATGAGTGGGTTAATCCTAAGTGCCTCTATCATCTTGACATATTAAATCAAATGGTGTGGTCTTGACATGCATAATCAAGCAAGTTCTAAAATAACAGTTCAATATTGGCGCACTCATAATGAAAGTGAGCATGGAAGAAATAATAGATGTTCTTAAAGGCTCAAACTCTCACAAAAATTATGGCTTTTTTTATGTTTAAACTTGTGAATTCCAATTCAAGATAGTACCTAGACTTAGAGAAACAACCTAGAAGTTTTTAATTCTTCAAAAATCAACTTATCATGATTGATTCCCTATTGTCTTAAAGTTTAAACCATCAATGCATAAATGCCTATGTTTTAATTCAAGACATATCAATAAAAATCATGAGTTAATTAAAATTTATTCTAATAGTGATATGAGTAAATCACGTGAGAATAAGATATATTCTAATGGTAAAAGACCCCCTCACACTTAAAGTGTACATTGCCCTCAATGTACAAAGATAGATATATTGAAAAAGATAAATTTATGATCATAAGATAAGAAGAGAAGTGAAACTTCCTGAATGATGAATGAATTCCTTGAACTGGAGTTTTTGGAGAATAAATGGTGTGAGAGTGGAAGAGGATACTCCGGTGGTGGTAGAGGTTCATTAGTCCATAAGTCCTTTCCTGGTAGAGTTTTTAATTCATATGCGATGATGAGCTTAAGAGCTCTATATAACTGTGACGAAATCAGGAACTTTTTTGGAAATGTAAGGAAACATAATTACTTGTAATGGAATAGCTGAAGTTGGTCATTGTAAAATAAAAATTCTAAAAACAAATAAAGATAAGCGTAAAGAAAAATAAAAAGGAGTTTGAAGATAAAATAAAAGTAAAAACATAAAATAAAATAATTAATAAAAGTTTTTAGACATCTTCATCGCTAGATGGTTCGCAAGGTGGTGGTGGCAATGAGATGTGAAAATGCTGACAAATCTGATGTAGAGTCTCATTAATGTGATCAAATCGTTGAAAATATTGCTGCTCAAATCGTGTAAGGCGCTTAGAGATGTCAGCGTATGAAGTCGTCGCATGAACTGGACGAGAGGGGCATGATTGCTGAGACGGTAGGTCCTCGTGCTGTGGAGGGACATCATCAGTAATGTCCTCGGGGACCTCCTCCTCGGTAGATTGGGCGAGACGATATTGAGGAGGGAAGGTTCCTCGACACTTCTCGATCATCCTCATGCTTAGCATGCTCGAGATGCCTTGTGGAGACATCTGGCCAATGAGGGTTAAGGATGATTTTTAGGTTGCGGTGTTGAGGAGCCCGAAGTGCCGTGCCAGTCGAGTCATGTAGGGGCCAATGGTGATGACCCCCCTCCGATGCCGCTCTGTCTGGTGGCAAATGGCAAGGGCGATAAAGAAAGCGAGGTCGATAACGTGCCTATACGACATACACCATAAGTAGTAGACGTCATTGGTGGTGACGACGCCGGTGCTCTCTCTTCGCCCTGTCAAGGTGTGTGCCAAGATGGCGTATAGGTACCTCAAGGAGGGAGAGAGAGCTGATGCCTTGGAGCGGCTCGGGTCGTAAGTGTCTGAACCGAAGACTAAATTGTACCAGCACTTCAAAGGAGAGTAGTGAATGTGGCAATGGAGAGTGTCGAGGTCGTTCTCATCCATTAACTCCTGTGTATAGGCCCAAAGCTATACAGAACTCGGATATACTCAACTGGCGGACTAAACCACCGAGACGGAACTGAACCATGTCGAGTACATTGTAATTTGTCATTACGGTCTGAAGATGGAACGTTAAGCATAGTTCCATCGTAAGCTCGAGATACGTCAGCTCGATGATCTCTAAAAAAAGCTCCCAATGGTCAGTGGTTAGGAGGGCCCGAATCGCCTCAGCCAACTGAACTTGTTCTACTGCAGCCCAATCGATGCAGCGGCCCACAGTTAAAGGTCGGGCCAGAGTATTTGGTAGAGTTCTTTTTGCAGCCCAATAGGGAACTGTAGAAAAGGGTGGCAGATTTTCGCGGTAGGAACCGAGGAAGATGACACCCCGTTTCTTCTTTTCGAAGCGGAGACGGCGGTTTTCTTTCCTCGTGAAGACGACATGGTACCTGCAATCAAAACCATCAATGAAGAAAAAAATTAAAATACAAAATCATAGTTTCAGCCACAACTACTAGGACTAACAACTTAACCAAAGCAATCAATTTTATGGCAAAAGAATGGCAGAGAATTCAATGGAATGCAAGCATACTTGACGGATGAAACATGTCAACACAAAATGCATGAGTATGTTTGTTATTCTAACCATGAATAATTACTTTAAACTAGTCAAATGGGGCATGGAAATCATGTAATGAGTAAGAATGTCACATAAAAAAGATGATAACTACTCTAGATAATGAATTCTAAATGATAGATTCTAAATGATAGAAAGATAAAATAACATATAGAATACAGATTGCTATGTCAACTAGCTTGAAAAATGAGTGCAATAAAAGGGAAAAGAGTAAACAAACACTAGAAAGGGGAGAATGAGCGTCAAAAACAAGGCTAGAAGCGGCGCATGGGTGTGGCGGGGCTGGCGTGTGGATTTGCAGCGGCTAGGGTTAGGGATTTTGGGTGAAGAAGACAATGAATAGTGCAGCATATTTATAGATTTTAGGGCACACAGCCAGGGAACACGCCCGTGTTCCCCAATTTCAGCCCATGTGATTCGCGGATTTTAAATTTGAGTGTGTCTGGCATTCGGTGCACGCCCGTGTATTTTGGGCATGTGGATGCACACAGCCGTGTCACACGATCGTGTCTGGCTTCGTTTGCTTCTCCCACGCTCATGTATGAAGCTCCACGCCCGTGTTAATTTGACAGGTTTGACCATGGGTGCTAGAAACGGGCGTGTCGAACGCCCATGTTATTTTCTCAGGTTCAACCACGGTTCTAAGGCACGGACGTGTCGAACGCTCGTGTTATTTTGGCAGATTCACCCATGGCCATATCGCACGACCGTGGCGTTTTATCGTAACCCATGTTTAGGAACAATCTCTGCCCTGTTTCCACACTGTCCTCAGCACGCCCGTGTGCCTGGCCGTGTCTGTGTGGAAAACCTGTATTCAAGATCTTCGTTAGTAAGTTAGGTGTTAAATACTAAATTTTAAAGAAATTAATATTGTTAGTGCTCGGGTTGCCTCCCGAGAAGCGCTTATTTATAGTCTAAGCTCGGCTTACCTCTCCATTGAATGGTCATGATGGTTCGAGGAGTTTATACTCCTCATTTCTACTATCAATATCACTAAGATAAGGTTTTAGACGAGTATTGTTTACCTTAAAAGTGCCGAACTTGGGATGACTTACCTCGACTGCACCGAATGGAAAAATGTTAAGTACCATAAGAGGGATTTCTTCATTCGATTTGGTAGTGATAATGTGAGGATCTTCGGCATCTAATAAAACTTTATTTCCAATATTAAGTTGATTTGGAGAGGTATTGAGCTCGATCTGGCGTGGTTTATCGTGTTTTCTCGGTCTATATATCCACCATTCATCTAGCTCCTCGATTTGTAGACTTCGTTCTTCATGGATAGGTCCTTTACTATTGCTTGAGAATGGCTCATGTACTTCCTTTATACTCTTTTCCTGCAAAGTAGGTTGCACCATATTGTCAGTTTTAGTAGAATGGTTTAGACGATCACCTTCAATTTCCGATGTGTTACTAGAATTGCAAGCTTGAAGGGTGCTTGTTTCGTCTCCTACACGAAGTGTGAGCTCACCTGTGCCAACATCAATAATCGTTTTAGCAGTTGCTAAAAAGGGCCTTCCTAAAATCAAAGGAGTGTTGCTATCCTCCTCTATGTCTAGAACAATGAAGTCAACAGAAAATATAAATTTATCGATTTTAACTAGCACATCTTCAATAATACCCCTAGGAAATCTTATAGTTTTATCTCCTAATTGTATGCTCATCCTAGTCTGTTTGGGTTTCCCAAGACCTAATTATTTTAATATTTTGTAGGGCATGACATTAATACTAGCCCCTAAATTAGCTAATGCATTATTAACATCTAAACTACCAATTAAGCAAGGAATTGTAAAACTCCCTGGATCTTTTAATTTATTGGGTAGCTTATTCTATAAAATAGCTGAGCAGACTGTGTAATATCCCGAATTAGGGCCTAATCGGAATAGTGGTTTCGTGACCACAAATCTGAGATAGAAATAATTATTTTATAATTATTTTGAGGTTTATGATATGATTGCATGATTGTGTGAAAATTTTGTGAAGAAATTTTATGCATAAAGTGCTTAAATTGAAATTAGGGACTAAATCGAAAAAGTTGCAAAACTTGCATTCTAGAAGTTTTTAGTATGAAATTGCTTTGAAATATTAATTAGGAGGTCTTAAATAGCAATTTGACCAATTTCTAAAATTTTGGACAAAAATGGGCTTGTACATGAAAATTTTCAAAGAAAGGTATTAAGGGCATTTTGGTCATTTGGATATTAAATGAAATAAAATGGGAAAAATAACACAAAATAGTCATCTTCCCCATTTAGTTGCTGCGAAACTTCACTCTCACCATAGCTAGGGTTTCTTCAACTTTCAAGCTTCATAGTAAGTGATTCTAAGCCCGTTTTTAATGATTTTTACGTTTTTGAGATCTCGGTAGCTCGATTAAGCTTATGTTAGCAATAATTTAACCTAGGGTTTATATTTGGAAAAATACCCATAGGTGAAATTTGTGTATTTTGATGTTTTATGATAGAATATGAAGTTTTAAATTATGTTAGACAACTTGTACTACTCGATTTTAAGCAAAAGCAGTAAAAGGGCTTAATCGGTAAAAATTCCTAATAGTCACAAGTACATGTTAGAGTGAGAATTTGATGATGTTTCCATAGAAGGGAAAAGTGATCAGCATGTTGTAAAACATAAGAATAAGGAATAAAGTTTAATCCCGAGCCTAGGGGCAAAAATGTAAATATGCAAAAGTTTAGGGGTAAAATTGTAATTTTGTCAAAATTTGAATTAAGGATTAATTTGATAGTGTGAGTATTAAATAAGCTAAATGTGTTATTTTAGATCAAGAAAGACGTGGAATCGACCCCAATCGAGGAAAAGAAAAGATTGTGGACTAAATTGCAAAATCTTTGTATTTTGGTACCAAGGTAAGTTCATGTGTAAATAATGTAGCATAATTGTTGTTTATAAGTCATTGATGTTAATTATATGATATGCTGATTTTTATCATGAAATATATGTTTTGTGGTTAATTTCGAATAAAATGCAAATTATGTAAGCTATTTGTTGAATATAAATTGTTACCGAGTATTGGTTTCGGCATTCTACGGAAGACGGCAATGATATGTGTTCGAGGAAAATCCCGTTTGAACCTTAGGAATAGATTAGGATACAAGTGACATGTCACTAGGATGGTTGAGCATCCGAACTCGTTGAGTTGAGTCCGAGTTCACTTATGGATGCGAATGTCCGAACTCGTTGAGTTGAGTCCGAGTTCGTGAGATGTAACTAGGCATCCGAACTCATTGAGTTGAGTCCGAGTTCACTTATGGATGCGAACGCCCGAGCTCGTTGAGTTGAGTCCGAGTTCGCTTATGGGCGGGTTACATAGTAGCTTGGCTACATATGTGGCACTTATGTGCAAAGTTTCCATGTATCCGAATTATATTCCGATGTGTTCAACGGGTAAAGTTTTACTCAAATGGAGGAATACTCGAGATGTAAAGAGACGTATTGGTAAGCGATGAGAAATGGATATTTTGTACAGGTATGTATTTAACCCTCGGGTTGAGTATTGATACAACCACGATAAGGTAATAAGATGATGAAAAATGATTAGAAATGTGATATGTGTTTTGGTGATGCATGCTAATGTTGATTGGTATGATTGTTTGTTATGTTACTTATTATTTGCATATGAACTTACTAAGCATTTATGCTTACTCCCTCCTTCTTACTCATTGTAGTTTTGGACAAGCCAGCTCAGGAGTCAGGATAGGTCGAAGGCTCAGTCGCACTATCCGGAAGACTTTTTGATAAATGGCTTGTAAATTTAAGTATGGCATGTATAGCAATATACCTATTTTGTGTATATGATCTTATGATATGGTGATGGAATGGTTGAGAAAATGTTTGGTAATGATAAGTTATGGAAATGGTTAGTTTAAATTAAGTTTGATGTTATGGAAAGTTATTAAGATACTTAGTGCATGAAAACTCATAAAAAGGGATGAAATTTGCCATAAACAGAACATTGCAGCAACACTGACGTGAGTTTGAAAATTTACTAAAAATCATAGAAATCGAATTTGTGATGGATTAAATATCAAATTGAAGCTAATTATGTCTAGTTTCATATAAAACAAACTAAACAGGTAAAGAAATTATATGTTAGAAGATATTTGAATTTTAGTGAAACAGGGCCAGAGTGATTTCTGGATCCCCTGTTCCAACTTTAATAATTCACCATAAATTGTACAGATATAATTAGGTGTTTTATTTTATATTTTCAGAATCCTTATTGAGTCTAGTTTCAGGAGAAACAAACCTCATAGTCATATGAATTTTTTACAGAGAGAAATATGGTTCGTAGTAAACAGAGGTCAGTTCAGTCAAGTCCTATAACAGGGGTAACTTTAACTAATAAACTGTACTAATTGGCCCAACCAAAAATTCTAGAAAAAAATTAGTAGATAGGTATATGAGTCTAGATTCAGGGAAAATTTACGGATCTTGATTTCGAGTTTCGTAACTTGAGATATGATTTTTCTTGTGACTGTGACGCAAGTAGCTTGAAAGCTGTGAATGTAGAAATAAATAATTCAAAGTTCTTAAAATGTTAAATTAAGCTTAGTAACACCTCATACTCGACTCCGGTGATGGTCTCGGGCGTGGGGGCGTTACAGACTGCGTTTAGCTCAACATACGACGCCTCGTCCAACTTCCGCTTATTTGTTAAAAGCTCCTTTAAAAATTTCATTGCGTTTAGCATCTGTGATAGAGCTTCAATAAACGGTAAGTTGATATATAATTTTTTTAAGAGTTTAAGAAATTTACCAAATTGTTCGTCTGAGCGGTCTTTCCTTGTCGCATTAGGGTATGGCACACGAGGTCTGTATTCTGTACTTACCGGGTTCTGCTCTTTGCGGTATATCTCACATTTACCTTTACTTATCTCAGTATCTTGTCTTGGTTCTGGTTTAAGTGTGACTAATCTTTCCTCATCTTGACTAGAAATCGCGTCGAGTTTCTCCCTTGGATTAGATTCTGTGTTGCTTGGCAAGCTATCTTGTGGTCATTCAGAAATAAACTTGGCAAGCTGTCCAATTTGAGTTTCGAGCCCTTGGATCGACGCTTGTTGATTCTTAAGTGCTGTCTCGGTATTTTGAAAACGAGTTTATGACACCGATATAAACTTTGTGAGCATCTCTTCAAGGTTTGGCTTCTTATCTTGTTGGTAGGGTGGTTGTTGGAAGCCTGGAGGGGGTCTCTGATTGCCTTGGCCTCCCCATGAGAAATTTGGGTGGTTCCTCCAATCTACATTGTAAGTGTTACTGTAAGGATTTTTTTGAGATCGAAGATTGTTACCCATGTAATTTAACTGCTCGTTGTCCATGTTGTGACCATATAGTGGTATTCTGAACTGTTCGATCCACCTTCATTTGCTTCGCATTGCATTACTGGGTGTACCTGTGAAGAACTAAGAAAACCATTAATTTTCTTATTCAAGAGTTCTACCTGATTAGAGAGCATGGTGACCGAGTCGACGTTATAAACACTGGTTGTTTTCGTTAGTTTTGTCCTCATGACTTACCACTGAGAGTTATTCAGTGACATCTCCTCTATGAATTCATAGACAGCTTCAAGTGTTTTATTATTGATGGTTCCGCCAGCAGCTGCGTCAACCATTTGTCGACTCGAAGGATTCAGACCATTATGAAAGGTTTGAACTTGTAACCAGAGTGGTAACCCATGGTGAGGGCATCTTCGCAAAAGATCATTGTATCTCTCCCATGCATCGTAGAGTGTCTCTAAATCCATCTGTACAAAAGAAGAGATATCATTACGTAATTTAGTCGTTTTAGCCAGCGAAAAATATTTTAATAAGAACTTTTCGGTCATTTGTTCCCAAGTAGTAATTGACCCTCGTGGTAACGAGCTCAACCATTGTTTAGCTTTGTTCCTTAATGAAAAGGGAAACAACCGAAGACGAATGGCATTGTCAGAAACGCCATTAATTTTAAATGTATCGCAAAATTCTAGGAAATTTACCAAATGAGTGTTGTCTAGACCATTTTTAAATCGAGTTTTGGAAAATGGGAATCGACTTTAAGAAAAACGAAAATGGGAGTCGCCACCAATCTTTTTAGGTGTGATTGGATCACCTTTAAAACATTTTGTTTTAAAATCATTAGTTTTGTTCTACGAAATCAGAAAATGGGTTCGGGAGCCGGTTACGTACGAGGAAGGGTTAGCACCCTCGTAACGCCCAAAAATTGGTACCTAATTGGTTATCAAAATGTCCTTAATGTCGGAAATTTAAAAAAAAATTTAAGATGTAATCCTCTTTACAATATTTTGATTTTGAAAATTAGGGTTCACTTGTATCAAATGAATCAAAATATTACATCCAATAAGTTAGGACGCACTATTTTAAGACATTCGAGACTAAGTTAACCATTTTTGAAAATCCCTATCTTAAGACGTCAAAACGTCATATCCAGTAAGTTTGGACACAACGCTTTGAAATTTCAAGACGGTTGCTCGTATTTTGAAATCCTTAAAAAACTCAGAAGGGTGCTTGACTATTCGAACTCAACGAGAAAGGTTGCAACCCAATAAGTTAGGGCACTACTTTTCTCGAAGCTTCCAAACACTAAGCATTGCCTTTTTATTTTTGAAAACTTTGAAGTCTCTTTTTAAAAACCGATGTATGAAGGAGCATACTAACATAACATACGAGATAACATGTTATAATAATAGGTAAATAAAGCACAATAGCATAAAATCATACATTAACCAACGCATATAAGAAATAAAACATGACAAATTTTAAATAAGAAAAATATACATAAAACGCAATATATATTTAAGAAGAATAGGTAAAAATCATAAACATGTAATTCAACATATATTTAAACATATAAATGATGCATGATATACAATTTTGACACACACACACACACACACATATATATATAAAATATGCATTTGAAAATAAATTATAAAAGTCTAAGACATAACATATAAAATACATAACATAGCAATAATACATTAATTCTAAAGTAAAAGCAAATATTGCATAATAATAAAAACATAAGTTTTAAAAATATATGTGCGATATAAACAAATGACAAATAGAATGAGCATATAAAAAAATGTGATATTTAATAAAAGATTTAAAATATAATATATAATAAAAAGTATATTTATAAGAATAAAAATATAAAATATAAAATATATTGGTTTAGAAAAATAATGTATAAAGCATCAAGTATGTAAAAGAATTCATATTTATAATAAAATAATTATATAATATATATAAATATAAGTTTAGAATAATATGAAATAAGTAATTAATGATGAAATATACGCATTACTATACAAGTTATAATATTATAATATCTTCAAAATGTGTAATAATAGAATATAAGTAAAGTAATTATTAACATATAAATAAAAATAAGTATATAATACAAGTTAAAACTTTTAATGATAATAACATATAGATAAAAATAATAGTATAAGAAATTACATAATAATATAAAATAATTACAATATACAATATGAAAGTATATATGTAAAAAAATAATACATAATATATATAAATAATTAATAAATATATAATACAAGTAAAAACATAATAATAATATATATGTAATAATGTAAAATAATAATAATTTGTGAAAAACAATATACAATAGATAATAATATATAATAAGATAATTATAATATATAAAAATAAGGTTTAAAAAAAAACAAATAACAATATAAAAAAAATATATATATATATATATAATAATAGAAATAAATATATAGGGTTAGATTTGAAGTTCAATAAAATTACAGGGGCTAATTAAAAAATAAAGCTGAATTAAGGTCCTAATTAAAACACGTGTAAAACGAAAGTGACTCATTGGGCAAAATGCCCTATTCCCAAAACGGCAGCGTTTTAATTCTGGACTTAAAATAGCTATTGCAGGGACTAAATCAAAACTGAAACAAAATATTAGGGCTAAATCATAAATAAAATAAAACATAATTGTAAATACAAAAAAGGTGGTAGGACCAATTGGGTAATTAACCCAATCTTTAAAAACACGCGGATCCTTCCCGGGTAATCGGGTCAACGCGCGGATCCTTAGTCTTAATACGACGTCGTTTTAAGCTTATTGGATTAAGCTAAAACGGTGTCGTTCTGTTAAGGCTATATAAGCCAAATTTTAGTTTTAAATTCATTTTTACACCCGGCTCTAAAAAAAAGGGATGAAATCCTCTGAATGAGGATCTGGGGCCGACACCGGAGCTCCGTCGAGCCTCCATTCTCAGGCATTCACGCGCTCACGTGCCACTGTGAACGTCGCCATGCGCGGCGGTCGGAAACTGAGAAATTTCCTACTTCAGCGCAGATTAGAAAAGGTTCGTCCCTTTCCCCCTTTTCGTTCGCAATATATGTGCATGTATTTAAAAGAAAATTTCACCTTTGTATATTCAATCGATGGTGATGCTTGCTGTATATATGCGCAAGAAATAACTCTTTTGCTAAATTTCTATATTTTTTATTGATTCTCTGTGTATATTTTCTAAAAAAATGTAAGTCGGTCCCCTTTACATCGTTTTATTTGGGCTTTTATAGCCACTGCTTTATTACATAAACTGGGAAAGAAATCTTCGATTTCTTTCCATTTCTTGTCTACTGTATCCACCGTATCTTTGATCGTGATCTGCTGAGATTCTTTTATTTTAGTTTCCTTTTTCTGTTTTTTCGTATCTGCTGTGTTTCATTTCCTTTTGCAGGTACTTGCGAGAAATCTGGTGGTGACGAGGGCTTGACGATGGTCCATCGGTGGTGTTGATCTCGGCGTGACTCGGGGCCTAGAATCGTGGCCTTGATGGAAGGTAGCTGGAACGATGGAAACTGAAGGGTCGTGAGGCTTAGCTTCTAGAACCTTCTGTTTGCGGCACGAAAAGAGAACTAGGGTTTCTAACCCTATCTGAAAGTCATTTGGGCCCCTACTATTTGGGCCTTCGGGTTTGGGTCTGCTGTAGGTTTAGGTTAATTGGGTCTCGGAGTATTTGGGTATCTGGTTGTAAAGGGGTTACGGGTGTAGCATTGAGTCCATTTGGGTATAACTTGGTGAGGTATTTGGGTCTGTGTTTGGGCTCTTGTAAACTGGACTTTATATGGACTGTTTAAAATAAATAAATATTTATTTATTTATTTTCTTTTGTTTTATTTAAGCCCGGTCAAATTTGGGCTATTACAAGTGTTTGGATCTTCATCCTGCAAACCATCAAACTGAACAAATTGCTGTATCATCTGAATAGTGTTAGGTTTTAGTTCAAAATTATTCGCAGCAATAGCAGGTCTAACTATACTTGATTTAGTTCCCGTTAAAGAAGGTTTAGCATAATCATACATAGTGCGTGGACCAGGATTCTGATTTACTAGATTAGCAGCAATCGTAGGAGGTATCAGGTTTTCCTGATTGTCAACCATCTCCTTGATTGTGGCTTGTATATCGTCCTCTTGCTCTTCCTCTATGTATCTTAGACTTTGCCTTATTTCTCCTCGGTTTCTATGAACTGTGCGACCGGTTTCTTCTTCAAAAAGTAGTGGTCCTGACGGGTTTCTTCTAGTCATAAACTATAAAATCCTGCCAAGAGAAAGAAAAAGTAAATTAGTAAATAATAATAATAATAATAATAATAATAATAATAAAATTAAATTGCAAGGAAAATAAATGACTAAAGTAATAAAAATTGAGTGTTCCTAATATCTTAGTTCCCCGACAACGGCGCCAAAAACTTGATTGTGTTATTTTGTGACAGGTTTTAAATATTTATAAATAATCGTTCTTGAAACTAACTATTATCACGATGTAGGCAAGTGTACCTATCGAACAGCAGTATAGTTTTAGCAAGACCGGATTGTCAAACCCAAAGGAACTAAAAGTACTAGTAATGACTTTCTTTTTATTATCTAGCCTAAAAATAAAGGGGTTTGTTTTAACTACTAATTAACTAAACTAAGAACTCACAGAAAATAGAATTGGGGGATTACTTTTGGAAAACGATTGAATTAAGACAATATCTAAGAAAGAATCCACCTAGACTTTACTTGTTATTCTGACTCTGAATCGGATGATTTATTCATTTGGCTTGATCCGTAAAAATCCCTAAGTTATATTATTATCTCTCTCGAGACTAACAACGTCTAACCTTAAGTTGAATAATTGAAATCTCTTTCTGATTAACTTCCTAGGGTTGTATTAACTCGATCTATGGATCCTCTTATTAGGTTTCACCCTAATCCGGCAAAATCTTGTCACCCTATCTCTAGGCGCGCAATCAACTCCGCTTAATTATGAAAAATGTACTCTTAGACAGGGTCTATTCCTCCTCTAAATAAGAGCGTAACTTGAATCAATATCCTGGAATATCAAAACAAGAATTAAGAACACATAATTAAGAACAAGTCAAATATTTATCATACAATTCAGAAAATAATAACAAGATTCATCTTAGGTTTCATCCCCCTTAGGTATTTAGTGGATTTAGTTCATAACTAAAAGGGAAAACATCTCAGAAGAATAATGAATACAAAACATAAAAAAAACCCAAAACTCCTGAAAGGGAATTGAGGGGAGAACTTTCGTCTTGACGGTGAATCCGACTTCTGAGATGGATCAATCGGCTTTCTTTGAGCAATTCCTTGCTCCCTCCTCTGTGTGTCCTCTTTTCTCTTCCTTTAAGGTGTATTTATAGGCTTTAGAATGCCTAAAAGCCCTCAAAATTAGCCTTTTTCGATTTGGACTCAACTTGGGTTCGGCAGGGACACGCCCGTGTGACACACCCGTGTATGATTTACTTCAGGCCATGGTCAAGCCTATTAGAATGGAATGGCCGTGTGGGACTACTTCAGGTCATGTTCGAACCTATTAAAATGGCACGACCGTGTGGTCTACCCATGTGAGTCGTACTTCGATTCTGCCAAATTGACACGGCCGTGTGGTCTGCCCTTGTGAGAAAGTCCAGGCTGTTTTGATCTCGTACGTTGTCCCATTTTTCTCCATTTTTGGCCCGTTTCTCGTTCCTTTAGCTCTCCTATGCTCATCTAAGTATGAAACATGAAATCAAGGCATTAGGAGCATCAAATTCACCAATTTTAACTAAAAATCATCTATAAAATGCGCTAAGCATGGGGTAAAAATATGTATAAATGACTGTTTATCAAAGGGAGATCGTTGGAATAAGGTAGACACCGCTAGTGGAGGAGCGTTAGTTAACATGACTCCCCAACAAGCTAGAGACTTGATCTCCACAATGGCTGCAAATACTCAGTAATTCTGAGCCAATCCTGAACCCCCTAGAAGGGTTCATTAGCTAAGTAATTTAACCTTAGAAGATAAAGTTGATAGACTTACTAATATTATGAGTTTTCTTGTTGTAGAAAAAGCCAAACCAACCCGAGTATGTAGAATATGTGCTACACCTGAACATACAACTAATGCATGTCCCAGTTTCTATAATGATAGTATGGCTCATTTAGATGCTATGGGAAATTTCCCTGGCCCACCATAAAGGCGATACGACCCTTACGCTAATACCTACAACCCAGGATGGAGGGACCACCTTAACTTGAGTTATGGGGCTAATCCACAATATAACCAACCATACCAAAATCGGGTTCCACAACAGCCACAAGATTCAAGTAATTCTCTAGAAACTTTGGTCAATAAATTAGCAGCTAATGTCCTTAATTTCCAACAGCAAACTCTAAATTTCTAAAAAGAAACGAAGGCATTTATAAGAGAATTGACCATATCAATTGAGCAATTGAACTCACAAGGGAAGCTGCCATCACAAACAAAAGCTAATCCAAGACAACACGCAAATGTAGTGACGTTGCGAAGTGGAAAGGTACTGGAACCAATTCCTGATAGGAATCTTGGCGAAGAAATCACCTCAAAAAATCCCGAAAAAGACGAACAGGTCCGAGTGAAACCCCTACTGCCGAAAATCCAACCTCCATTTCCAGGACGATTAAATCAGTATCGAAAAGGTAAAGAAGACAATGAGATCCTCGAAACATTCAGAAATGTCGAGATTAATTTACCACTATTGGATGCCATCAGACAAATTTTGCGGTATGCCAAGTTTTTTAAAGAACTCTGCACCAACAAACCAAAATTAACAGGTAATGAAAATGTAACTGTGATGAGAATGTATCTGCAGTGTTACAGCAGAAAATGCCAGCGAAATGTAAAGATAGGGGCATGTTTGCAATACCATGCAAAATAGGTCATTTAGGAATTAAAAAGGCTATGTGTGATTTAGGGGACTCAATAAATGTAATGCATTATTCTACATATGAATCACTTAATGCGGGTTTTTTGACAAAGATAGGTGTTATCATTCAGTTGGCAAACAAGTCCATTGTGCATCCCAAAGGAGTCCTCGAGGACTATTAGTCAAAGTTAATGGGCTTATCTTCCCTGCAGATTTCTATGTGATAAAAATGGAGGAGGATAATGCTCTTGGGTCTTCAGACATCTTGTTGGGGCGACCTTTCCTTAGTACTGCAAATACTAAGATTGACGTACGAAACGGAACCCTCACGATGGAGTTTGACAGGAAGATCGTAAAGTTTAACGTTTATGGCACTATTAGTCACCCAAGTGAAGTCTTGGACGTAAACCGTGTCAACATAATTAACTCATTAGTAGAAAAAACTTTTGAGTCATCTGAACTAAACTTCTACCTTCTGTTGTGCAGGCATCAGATCTGAAATTAAAACCACTTCTCAAGCATTTCAAATTCACATTTTTGGAGAATGATGAGACCATTGTCGACTTAAAAGGGATCAACCCCTTGGAGGAAAATATGAAACCAAGGAAAGAGGCGCAAGGATGATTAAACCCAAATATGGTGGATGTGATAAAAAAGAAGAATTTTCAAGCCCATACGAACGAAAGAATTCAGCCGGAACAGCCCCAATACTAGTTGAAGCGTCAAGCTAGCGACGTTAAACAAGCGCTTATTGGGAGGCGACCCAATTTTTTTATTTATTTAATTTAATTTATTTTACTATTTATTATTTTATTTTATTTTATTTTATTTTTTTGATGTTGATAAAATTCTTTTCTTTTTTCTAGGTAAACCGAAGCAACAATTGGGAGAACTCATTACCATAATGCGCAAACGACAGTAACTACACGGGGAGTTCTTCTAAACTTTTCTTCTGCCTATTTATTTATTTATTCCACATCGATGACTATGTGTTTTAAGTAGAGGGGAGGCATTCCTCATTATTTCTATCGTTTTAGATGCTGATTTTTTTTTATTATTGCTGCTGCTTTGGTCGTTGCTGTTCATATAATTTTTTTTTAAAAATATTCTGCCTCTTTTCATGCCCAAGAATTTGACCACGACTTGCCCACTGTTTGACCCATATGCATGATTTTTGTCTACTAAGTTAGTTATGATTTTGCCTGTTTGATTGCATCTCCATTGTTTTATTTCTTTTAGGCTGAATAATTTTGATTAATAGAGTTAACCCTATTTTGATTTTAGTAAATTTGATTAAGTCTAAATACAAATAGGACACTTAATACAATTACATGCTTAAAATATGTTCATGACTATTAAGGTGGTAACTAAAACTTATTTTTGACACTTGATTGTTTTTCCTAAGTCCTCCAAAATTAAAAGTTTGTTTAATAATAATAATGTTTCCGTGATTATGAGTGCAACTTAAGACGTGACTAGCTGAGTAACTGGGGTAGAGTGCTTGGGTTCTCATCCTAATTCGCGTCAAAAGGTTGTGTGATGTGTTAGGTAAAACTCTGCTAACCGGAATTAAATTTTAAGAATGTGTTGGGCTAAGTAATCGGGGTGAGGTGCTTGGCTGTCATCTCTCTTCGAGTCAAAAGGTTCGATATGTTCTTAAGAAAAATAAAAATTAGGAATGTGTTGGGCTGAGTAACCGGGGTAGGGTGCTTGGCTGTTATCTCTCTTCGCGTCAAAAGGTTCAATATATTCCTAAGTAAAAATAAATAAATAAAATCAAAAGAAAAGAAAAAAAAAGAGAAGGAGGCATTAATAAAATTTAGGGACTAAAGGAAGAAATAAATAAGGTGTCTTGATAAGTTTGGTAAATTACCTAATTTTCATGAAATAATCCAAGTCGATCTAATTTTTGTGTGTGTTAATTGGAATAATTTTTTTCAAATTTTACTTAAAGCAAGCTAAGGGTTCTCTTTATTTTTCGTATGCATTTTTACTAATTTTTATAAAACTTTGGAGTAAAATCTCTTTCATGGCAGGATCTAATTTTCACAATGGACAAGAACCATACTTGAGGACAAGCATGGGCTAAGTAGAGGGATTTGATAATACTCTAGAACGTCGTATTTTTATGTGCTAATTGCATGTTTATTTTGAGTATGATCCTACTAATTTGGGTTATTTTATGATCTTTTATCTTTTAGGGACTTAATTGAAGGCGAAAGTAAATTTAAGGGCAAAAAGTGTGAATTTGGAGATAAAGTAGGCCAACATGCAAAGTAGGAGAGAAGTGGTGCCGAAAATGCAAACATGGAACACCTAAGGACAAAAATGCAAAAGAAGAGATTTTATAGCACAAGACTCTATTTTAATTTCAATTATATTAGGATAATTATTAAGGATTTTTATTTAGATTTAATTTTAAGATTTATTTTCATTTATCTTTAATTATCTCTGTTTATTTGTATTTATCTTTTAGAATTTAATTAGGAATAGACTAGGTTTTCTAGTACTATAAATTGGGGATGGAGTGGCACATATTGAGCATCTCTCTTTTTTCTGAAAACACTCCCTCTCCCAAAAACTTTGTCTTTCTATTCTTTCCATATTTTCTTCAATAAAAATCTCATTTCTATTATATTTATTTCTTTCTCAAAAATTATGAGCCACTAAACCAATCTAGCTGAAGGTTGTCGAAATTCCCCAAAAAGGTTCATGAGGCTTAGAATCCGCGCTTAGCCTTCTCAACAGGGTATTCATTGCTTCTCTGCATTACAGGGCTAACGCTTCCGTCCATGTCCCTTAATAGGTAATCTTTTCAACTTGTGCAAGGAATGGCCGCTTTCTACATTCTGGGAAGGTTGCACAGTCAGTTCGTTGGATTTTTGCGTCAGAGGTTCGTGAATCCAAGAGACAAAACGGCGTGGTAT
Organism: Gossypium longicalyx; assembly: GCA_025698465.1. Taxonomy (NCBI): domain Eukaryota; kingdom Viridiplantae; phylum Streptophyta; class Magnoliopsida; order Malvales; family Malvaceae; genus Gossypium; species Gossypium longicalyx. Next base: position 9,376,008 of record CM047001.1, on the reverse strand, counting down.
TCGCCGTTGGGAAGTGATGATCTAGTAGAAGATAGTCCCACAGAAGCGATTATTGGCTAGAGTCAGGTTCCGCCAAATCTTAAGTCTAAATTCTTGGAGCTGGTGGTCGTAAGCATCCTCTTCCACTATAACTGGCTTATCTTGCTCGAGAAGGGTTACTTAAAAGCCAAGGATTGAACCCAAGGCGGAACGAGACAACCGGAGGCTGGAATCTCGCCACATAAGAAACTTTCTCTTACCCAAACTCTATTTATTTTTATATTCTTCATTTTAATTTCCGCAATTTATTTAATTTCACAATTTCAATTCACTTTAAATTCTATTTTTATTTTATTTTTCCAAATTGAAATTCTTAATTCTGTTTTTTTTTCAGGAACGCAAGTTTTCTTGGCTAAGAAATTATAAAAGATTATAAGAAATGAGCATTCGTACAATCCGATCCCTAAAGATTTGACCCTACTTCCCATTTACTGTTATTTTTACTATTTTACAGGGAATAGGATATTTTTGGTGCTCTCAACGACGCATCATGGAATGAAATATCAGTGTATCCATCGACAACACCTTTCTTTCAAACACCATCTTGTTCCTACATTAAAGTCTCCTCCAATAATCCATGGATTTGAAAACTGGTTTCTCAAATCTGTTAACAACCCCCATAAAGTTCTTTGCTCGGACACATTGTTAGGAGCATATACATTGATCAACATTGCTTCAATTTCCTCATTTACCCATTTTCCTTCGATCACCAATCAATCTGTTGTCACTCTACTCTTTGGATAATTTGAAATCATCTTTATCCTATATTGTCAACAACCCTCCTGACCTCCCAATTACTACAGCAAACTTGAATTTGTAATTATCATCCCCTCATATTTTTCTCACTACATCCATAGTCACCAATTCTAATTTTGTTTCCTAAAGAAAACTAGCATTCACCCTTGACATACGAATTAATCTTTTGACAGAATCCATTTTTACCTCTGACCCCAACCCCCTTATATTCCAAGATACAATTCTCATGACCCCAAACTATTCTAACAAACACTTAAAATTCAGGGACAAGAATTCCAAAATTAGAAAAACTCACCTGAAATCATGTCTTTGTTGATCTGATTTCTCTGTCTTCCTCCTGCTACTGCCCCTCTAATCTCTTAATTTCATTAATAACTTCTTCCTCATCCCCCTCACACTGAACCCCAACTTCTTCCCTACTTCCAAAGTCCTCTTTGCCTCCCTTAAAATGACCTTTCTATGGTAACTAATGTCAGAATCAGATAGCGAAATATTTGTTGTTGTTTCTTCAAAACTTGTTATCGTTTTTCCTTTTTTTTATCATCCCTTTTCTTTTTTTTTGTTTGTCAACAGAACACCATCCTGAATTTCACACATAAATTGGATCCTTTTATTCAACGACTTTTTTTTTCCTTCTATTTTGATTTGTTTGAAAAAATTCCTCTTCTTTTCCAAATCTTACTTCCGATTCCTCAACACTCCTAGCTTCTATAAAGTTATCTCCTCTTTCTATAGAACTTGGACAATAACCATTCCTTAGGATCTACCTTTCTTCATCTTTTGAACCCACTCTCATATCCAAACTCTTTTGCTGGACATGCCCCTCTTTCAGGTCCACTTGAATTAGTAGGCCCATATTTATCATATCCTCCTTAGCCCCTATCCAATTCTCTATCATGTACTTCAACCCCAACAGATATTATTTCTTTATACCTAATTAAATTTTCTTTTGTCATTATTACTTCTGCAGACAATCACTTGCCATCTTTTTCTATTTCACCTTCTTCAAGAATGATTGCATTTAAAGCACCCCCATGTCATTTCGACTAACCTCTGAAAATTGTTTCGATTCTGATCTGGTCCCCGGCCCAGCTTCTGGTGTTTCTCCGTCCTCCTCCTCCAGTGGGCACCTAACTTTCATTGAATTCTCATTTTTCAATTCTGTCAATCCTCTTTCTTTGATCCTGATCAGAAACTTACCATCTCTGACCTCCATAATTATCAACTCATCAATCTGGTATGGCTGGTTGATCGATATCAGCATCTCTATCCTCTCAAAATTGCTTGTATTATTCCAATTTTCTCCCATTGATATCATCTTGCCCCAAAGATCTGCCACTCTTTTAAAAGTCTCGTAATTTCAACAATGTAATGGGATTCCTACGACGTCAATCCATGCCACCCTCTCTGACTATAATCTATTTTTCGACCATGGTTCAATTTTTATAAATCATTCTTTTAGATAAGCCCAATCATTTTGCTTTAGAACTTCCATAAACTCCTCATCTGGGACTTCTATTAGAAAAAAATCTTACTTGAATTCTCTTAACGGATAACTCCTAAAGTCCAAAATTAGCCAATCTTTCAACCATACTTTTTGTGTCGCATACAGTCGTTGATTCCCCCACCAAACATTGTTAAAATTGAATTATTGATGATGCCATAAAATATGTTAAAATTGAATTATTTATAATGCCATAAAATATTCATGTTAACATTTTATGTTTGTATCAATTTCACATTTTATCTTTAAGATAACTTTTATTAAAAAAATAACATTTTTTATATTTAATATTTTTTAATTTCAAAATACATAGTGAGAAAAATCAGAAGATAATTGAAGTAACTAAGTAAGTAAAGAAGCTAACCCGTATATAAAAGATTAATAAATAAATTATGAAGAGCTGAAAGTTAATAACAAATTTAATTGCAGTGGATGACAATGGTTATAAGGACCCAAAGTCAATTTTTTTTAAATTTAACTCGAACAAATGTATTTGATTCGATTTGATTCGATTCGAATTTCATCTCACTCGACTCGATTTGAGAAAATTTCAAATTGAGTTAGGAAGATAAAATAGAATTTGCCAACTCAATTAACTCAAAAGTTTTTCTTTCGATTTGGCCAAACGCTCACCCCTAGACAGATTTACGCCAAGACCGAATCTAACCCATTCTCAAATATTTTTTAAAATTAAATCAACTTGACTAGATCCATTTCAAACCCAATTTGAAAAAGAGTTCGACGCTAATCAATTGTATTGAAACATGTAGATTTTGAATTTTTTTCATAACTAGTTAAACCTTTTAAAGAAAACTCTTATGGTCTTTGTTATCCTAAATAGGGTTAATATATTACTTGGTGTCTCAGTTTGGCTTCAATATTCAATTTGGTACTTAAGTATTTTGTCTCAATTTGGTACCCAAGTTTGACTTCAATGTTCACTTTGGTACCACAGTTTTTTTTTTTTAATTTGATACTTTAGTTTTTCTTTGGCCCATTTAAGAACTTGAGTTTAGCTTCAATGTTTAATTTGACATCCGGGCTTCTATTTTTTTTTCCAATTAACTACCCCTGTTTTTTTTACTAGAGTATATATGTCAAACATTCATTGGGTTATTTGGTTTGGGTATCAAATTGAACATTGAAACTAAACTTCAGTACCAAATTAGTTTATTAACTACTCCTAAATAATACATTTGTCACCATTCACAAAATGAAAAAAAATCAAGAAAGATAGAAAAGAAAACTAAAAATATGAGTGTGTGTTTTGAAAAAAAAAAGTACGACTTTCTTATTTTTATCATTTTTTGTTTGGTTTTTTCCTTGTACAACTCATACTAGTGTACTAAAATATATACTAAAATAAATTTGACCCGACTAAATCCATTCGAAACCTAATTTGAAAAATAATCCGAACTTCACCAATCAAATCGAAATAAGTTGATTTCAAATTCCTTTTCATCCCTAGTTGAGCCTTTAAAATAAAAAACTTACGATTTGTTGTCATAATAGGTTAATACATTTATCACCATTCACAAAACGACAAGTTTGTGAATATGAGTTTGAGTGTGTGTTTAGAAAAAAAAAACGCATGACTCCCTCACTTTATCATTTTTTGTTTGGTTATTTCCTTGTGCAGCTCATACTAATAAATGCAGTATCTGAAATTTTATTGCTAGACATACAAGAAGATATCACCTGGAGTTTCAATATTTCTGTAACGTATTTTCCAATCTCTTCTCTCATCCCTCGTCGGAGAAAATGATTTTAGGTGCGGCTGTTCCAACCACTTCCAACCCTCCTGCTAGAGTCAGATATTTGATTCGAGGGCTTGCTTCTGAAGAAACCCGAGAACAATCACTTGATGTTCTTTGCAAGGTATCAGACACCTTTACTTTTCTTTTTTCTTCTTAACTACCTTTTTGATTTTTGAGGAAAAGAAAATGATCAAATAAGTCAAAAAGCATACAAAAAGATAGAACATGAACACAAGATAACAATATACAAAATAAAAGATTAATCAATTTTGGGGCCTTTATTTTCTTTTTGGTTTAATAAAGAAATATGGTAGAACCATTTTTAATATTTCAAAATATTAGCTGTCATATTTTTTTTTTAATTTTTATAATCAATATATGTTTTTTTATCAAAGAATAATTAAGAAAATTCCATATAAACTTTATTTGAAATACTGAAAACGGCGAAATTCTAATTAAATTAGACCTTCATATAACTATCAATTAGAGTAATAAAGATTTTACCAACCTGAATACATACATTCATGTATAGATGACTTGAGTTTGATATTCAAACAGTGCTCTCTCTTTCATAATAGTTACTCTTCTTTTTCTTTTCTTTTTTTAACTTTTCAAGTTCTAAATTCTAAGAAATGGCTGCTCATTTGTAATCTTTTCTTCTCTCTACAGAATAGACTGGCTTATGACAATTTGGCAGTACTGTTATGGAATTCTTTTGGTACTATGAGTGTCCTTTTGAAGGTAGGTCTTGCTATGTCATTCTATGTTACTTCTAGGAGCATGGGTGGAGGTACAATTGAAGGGAAAAAAAATAAGCATATTTACATCATATACTTCTAGATTTCATTTTTAATGTTTTAAGTATATAGGTTAGATTTGTTTTACTAAAAATGAATTATACTTTTTAAAAGGGTAAATCAATTTGCAAGATAAATAATTTAAACTTTTCATTATTTTACAAGTCATTTTCTATTAGTAAACTGTTTTTTATAAAATAAACATAAAAAAAATACAAAAAATATTTTTTGTGATACGAATCCACCCTAAATTTTTGTTCATTCATCTGTAGAATAGTCATATTCATCTACCTGACCATGTTAGTCTCTAAGAAAATCATAAACTTCAAAGCTTTGTTGATAGATACATTGGTCACACCAATTCTGTAGTAAATGGATTTATGTAACTGTTCATTATTCAGATAATAACTTCAGCTTACCGTCCACTGTTATCCGACGGCCTTACTAAAAATGTTGTAACCCAAGTCTGCAATGCTATAGCCCTTTTCCAGGTCCACTCTTCTACTTTCATTTTTGTTTTTATATGTTAAGAATCTCAAAGGTGAGCCTGCCTTTGTTTTAAAATCAGTAAAGTTTGTATTTGTAGATTATATTAAATTTCAGTTGTATAAAAATCTTAATGACATCATTCTTTGTATTTTTATAGTCCGTAGCTTCTCACCCTAATACAAGGATTCCATTTATCAGAGGTAACTTCACTTTTGAGTCGTCAAATTCAATTATTGTTGGCTGCTCTAATTGAAATAAATATTTCTTTTGTAGCTACAATGCCAGTGTATCTTTATCCCTTCTTGAACACTATGAGCAATGAAAGGAGCTATGAATGTCTAAGGATTACCAGCTTAGGTGTGATTGGGTCCCTAGCAAAGGTAGCTTCACCTAACACCTTCTGTTCTTCTTTATCCTGTCAACTTCTCGCAGAATACATACATACATACATACATACATACATACATACATACATACATACATACATACATACATAGAGGTCATGATGGAGTTGAATTAAATGTTTTTTACCCCAGTTAATATGGTTTGTACTAATGTTGATGGAGTTTTGGAACTGTGCAGGTAGAGGATCTGGAAGTGATAGAGTACCTACTTTCGACTCAAATATTTTCCAGTTGCCTACGCTGCATGGAGGTTGGCAAAACATTGTCACGAACAGTGAGTCACTGCACTTTCTTCTAATATACAAACCTATAACTGTTGTTTCACTTATTTCTTCACTCTTTTGTTTTTTCTTTTTATGTTCATACTCATGTCATCTAATGTTAACAACAATGGATATGAACTAAAACCAACATGACTAGTGACTTGAGGTTATACTTAAAGAAAGGCATTATTTTATTGGAAAGTTACAATTTTGACATTATTTTCAGGCACCTTCTGATAAATTTTGGGTTAATATTTCATACTATATGTAGTTTCAATATTTAATTCGATACCTGAGATTTTTTTTCCCAATTCAATACCTGAGCTTAGTTTCAATATTTAGTTTAGTATCTGACTTCTTTCAAATTGATACTTGAGTTTTTCTTTGTCTCATACAAATACTTATGGTTGATTTTAATGTTCAATTTGGTACCTAAAGTTTTTTTTATCTCAGTTAAATACCTATGTTTTTTTTTATTAGAACACATATGTCAAATATTTATTAGTATTGAACAAAAGCTAAACCTAGGTACCAAAATAAATATTAAAATCAAATATAAGTATTTGTACGAGATAAAAAAAAAACTCGAGTATAAAAAAAAACTCATCTATCAAAATTGAACATTAAAATCAAATATAAGTACCAAATGATATTTTAATTTTAATTTTTTCTGCCTTAAAAAAACTATTAGGGGGAAAAATTCTACACAACTATATATATTACTTGGATTCTAGGGTTAGGAGAAAGAAAAATCCAAGGTAACTTACTTAGATACCATGTGATGTTGTGGCTACCGTGCATTATTTCACATTTTCAATGTAAAAATCAAAGCAATAAAATCTTAAGAAGCCCATGAAAATGAAACTAAGGAAAAAAGTAAATAGCTTTGGGAATAAACCAATGAGCTTATAAGACATTGTAATTTTCAGCACCATAATTGTATCATCTATGGCGTTACTATATCTTAGACATGCAAGATTCTTAGTTATATTCTTGATGCTAATATATTTAACATTATCAGCTGCTAATACAATAACGGATGGTAGGTGTCCACATTTATAATTTACAGAATCTTACTAAGTGAGAAAGGGCTCAAGTACTGTTTCATTCTTGCTGAACGATATCTCTCAGTATCCCAATGTTTGGGAAAATTGGTTGAAAACCTTAGTGAAGATGATGCAGAAAATTTGCCTCAGCTCCTCAAAAACATCATCGGATGTTACCTCAGGCTCTCTGAAAATAAAAGGTTAGCTAAAAACACATGTTTTAATCTTATCAGTTCATTCTTTAATGGATGAAACTCCGTGTTTAGGACAAGGCCACAATTGTCGAGCTACGTTCCATGGAAGTTGTTAGATCACAAATATGCTAACATCATTCGGGTAAGATTCAAAACTTCATTTCGTGCATATGAACACATGCGAATTAGAATGGTTAAACCCTAAACCTTATACATTATATTCAATTCCTTTTGCAGAGTGATCCAAAAGCCCTTGCTGACCTACGACAATTGGTTTGCAATTTAAGGACCAGCAAGAGTTGTACAATCCACTGTACCGACAAGCCACCAGCTAACAGCGACTCACCCGGGCCGTCCATTTCATGATGGTTACCGTATTCAGACTAGGAAAGGCAGTGACTGGGGAACATACAATATACAATATCAATACCCCATACTCTAAGATATTACCCTATAGAACTGTACTGTAGGTGTATAGGGATGGTTATGTAGACCAAAAACAACTCCGTAATGGCTGCTAGTTAATTACCCTTAATATTTTATGTTTACAGATGCAATGCATAATCTCTGTCTTGCCTATATCTATATGGAATATATATAAAAAAAATAAATTTGAATATATCGGTGTTAGATGACATTGAGTATTACAGGCCAAATCACTTGATTTTGATGGAGACTATATTATAGACGTCTCAATGGTCGTAGGAGACATTGTGCATGATATTATCAATCCATCGCCGTTCACATTGATGTTGAATTTGAGTTATTTTTTCAATTTTAATCAATTTGTCTTCACATGAGTTTCAAGTAGTAGATTTATATAATCAAATGGATTAATTTTTAGTAAAAAAAATTGACTTGTGGAACAGATTTGTATGACCAGAGAGCAATTAAAAATCAATGGCTCGCTCATCCATCGGATCTGGTACTATTTATTACATTAAAAACTTGTCCTCCATTGGAAATAGGCTAAATTTAATAAAATTCAGAGTTTGAAAATTCGTAATGATTTGTAATGCTATGTTTGAAAACTGATTACGTAACGAATTGGATTAAGACTGAAATTCATGTTTTGATACATAAAGATTTGGAAATTGTCTTTTGTAATATTTGCTTTTGCTAAGTGCGAATTACTTGGTCTTTTCAACGGCTGTGATTTTACCAGAACCCCCACTAATTGAATCATACCTTTTCAACACGTCAGCTAGAATTAATGTAGCTGACATAGTCACATAATCCTTTGCTACACATTGCTATTCGGTTCACTAGGCGACCTGGTCTGTGGTCCATTCGATCACAACAAGTGACTCAGCAAATTCCTTCCCCTTCCCCACGAATCGGTCCGCCTTAAAATTCTCCGGTTCATCATAAACTTTACCATCTCTCTTAGCCAAAGGTTGATACCCACACAACAGCTCCCCCTTTTTAATGCTGAAAACCGAGTCATGAGAAGTGAGTTCAAAATCCTTCCCGCTCGTGCATATCGAAGCACAATAGGCGAGTTGAACTGCAATGTTTCGTAAACAACGGAGTTCACCAACTCCATCTCTTTCACCGACTCAAAACTCAATCTCGTTGATAGCTCAGCTAGTTTTCTCACTTCTTCTCTTAGCTTAGCTTGTAACTCAGTTTTATGACTAGCTACAACGTTGAGCAACGTCGGCAAAAAAACTGTGAAACCACTAAACTTATTGAACCCAAGGACGAAGATCAAGTTATGGAAGGCTTCGGATTTGGGAAGTCAAAGTCTTCCATGCCACGAAGAACAACTTCTCCATCGTGTTGTTCGATGAAGTTGTTCAATTTGCCTTGGTAATATGGCAGCTTGGTGACAATTACTTAAGGACTAAGATGAAGATAATGATAAATTTCCTGGAAGTTTCATGAAACAGGGTGATGGATAATTATGACTTGCAAGGTGGAAACCTTATCTTTGACTAAGCATGAATATGGCATAAGTTTAAGCATAGTTATTCATAATAAATGGATAAGTTTGACAACAAATCAATAAGGCTAGAACAATTTAACCAAGCCTATAAATATGTAAGCATAGTGTGTATGGAAAGTGTAAGTGGTGTGAGTAAAAGAATAAGAAAAGACAGTGTGAGATAGAAAACTAGCAACAGATGGTGTAGAGAGAAAAAATTGTATTTGTATTGTGTAATATTTGTGTGTAATAAAATTAATTTTCAGTTATTAATTGTTCATACGCTTCCAACAAGTGGTATCAGAGCTAGATTTGTATTAACGTCACAATGGCAAACATGATTCAACTGCAAATCTCAAAATTAACAAAGACAATTATGGCAATTGGAGCATCCAAATGAAGGCTTTGCTCGACTCTCAAGATTGTTGGGATGTTGCCAAAGAAATATATGTCGAGCCCAAAAATGTAGCTGTCGAAGCAACTTTGACAAATGAAGAAAAAAGAGCATTGAAAAAAATCGTAAAAAGGATAAGAGGGAGTTGTTCTTTATTTTTCAATGTGTTGATGAATCAACCTTTGAAAATTTTTTAGAGGCAAAGGCATCAAAGAAAGCATGAGGAATTCAGCAAAAATCCCTTCAAAGAGTAAAAAAGCAAAAAAAAAAAAAAAGTACATTTACAAACCTTTAGAGTCGAATTTAAGACGTTGAAAATGAAAGTTTCAGAACATGTTGATGATTATGTCACCCGAGTGAAAGCAGTGGTAATTGAAATGAAAAGGAATGGAGGAACTCTTGATGACGTAAGAGTAATAGAAAAAATTTGCGGTAATTAACACATAAATTTGATTATGTGGTCATTGTCATTAAATAGTCAAAAGATCTGTCACAAATATCTATCGACAAACTTGTGGGTTCCCTCCAAACTCATGAGCATAAAATCAAGAAAAATGATTATACTGGAAATTTGGAGCAAGTCTTGCAAAGCAAGTTGTTGTTCAATGAAAGTGGAGCTAGCAATAGTTTTGGACAATGTACAAGCAATCGTGGAGGATATAAAGGTGGAAATAGAGATGGACAAGGAACACGTGAACGAGGCAATCAATCATATGGTAGAGGCCAAACAAGTGAAGAGTATTAGACGTCAAGTTGTCGACAAGGAGTTCGAGGCCAAGGCCAAGGTCGAGGTCAAGGTCGAGGTAGAGGTAGAGGTAGAGGTAGATTTCAACAAGGAATTAAATCCCAAATATAATGTTATAATTGTAATAAATATGGTCATTTTAGTTATGAGTGTAGATTAACTCCCAATGTGGAGGGGAGAAATCATGTAGTAGTAGCTAAAGAAAAAGAAAACATGGAATCTAGTGTATTCCTCACTTATAAAGAAACTGAAAAATAAAATAAAAATATTTAGTATCTTGATAATTGTGCCAGTAATCACATGTGTGGCCGAAAAGACTTATTTTTAGAATTGGACGAGAATATTCACGGACAAGTAATATTTAGAGATGAATCGCACACCACGGTCAAAGATAAAGATAAAGTTATAATTACACAAAAGAACGGAGAGAAGAAGTACATATTAGATGTTTATTACGTACTAGCTTTGAAAAGTAACATCATCAGCCTTGGACAACTTCTAGAAAAAAGATATTAAGTAAATATGAAGGATCGCACATTAGCCCTAAAAAATAAAAGTGGTGAATTAATTTCCCAAGTTGATATGACAGGTAATCATCCTTTCACTATTGATATTAAATCTGGAGAGGTTAAGTGTATGAAGAATGCAATCAAAGATGATTCATGGTTATGGCATTTAAGGTTCAAGCATCTTGGATTTTCTAGCTGAAGTTATTAACAAAAGAAAAGATGGTAAATGGATTGCCAGAAATTAATCTTCTTGATCAATTATATAAGCTTACATTAAAGGAAAACAACACAGACAGAGTTTTCAAGTTGGAAAATCTCAACGAGACAGGAGACCATTGGAGATTGTGCATTCCGACATAGCAGGTCCTTTTGATATACCATCACTTGGTGGAAACAGGTACTATCTTACTTTTATTCATGATTTTAGTAGAAAAAGTTGGATATATCTTCTTAAAACAAAATCAGAAGCACTTGACAAGTTTATCGACTTCAAAGCTATGGTAGAAAAACAGAATGGACATTATATTAAGATACTCAAAACTGATAGAGGAAGTGAGTATACTTCAAAGCTATTTGAAAGCTTCTGCAAGGAGTAAAGAATCACTTTCCAATTGACAACTGTGTACATGCCACAACAAAATGGAGTCGCTAAAAGGAAGAACCGCATTATTCTTGATATGGCAAGAAGCATGGTTAAAGGTAAGCATTTGCCAAGAACTTTCTAAGCTGAAGTTGTTCAATGTGTTGTTTATTTGTTGAACTAGTGTCCAATAAAAAGTGTGAAATACAATACGTCAAATGAAGCTTGGAGAAATCAAAAGCCAGGAGTTGGGTATCTCAAGATTTTTGGATGCATCAAATATGCTCATGTTCCTGACCAAACGAGAAATAAGCTTGACGGAAGATGAGTGAAATGTATTTTCATTGGTTATGAAAAAAGAAGAAAGGCATATAGGTTATACAACCCTCTCACCAAGAAAGTTAATATTTCAAAAGATGTTGAGTTTGATTAAGTTGATTACTAGAGATGGAGTGAATAAGAAAATAAAACTGAAGGATTATTTTTCAGTGATTACAAAGAAGATGATTTCATCGATCAATATAAACAAGATGATGATCAAAACCCTCCACCAAGTTCAGTTGCAACAACTCGTACAACATCGCGTAATGACAAAATGTGATCCAATAACATATGAAGATGGAATTGAAGATGTCAAATGAAAGAAGGCAATGGATGAATAAATTGCAGCAACAAGAAGAAATGACATGTGAGAGTTAATAAGTCTACTAGAATGGCATAATCTAATTGGAGTAAAATGGGTGTACAAGACAAAGACCAGCAAAGAAGGAAAAGTGGAGAAATACAAAACAAGACTAGTTGCAAAAGGCTACAAGCAAATACCTGAATGGACTATGGTGAAGTATTTGCTCTGGTCTCCAAAATTGACACTATAAGACTTCTGACGACAATTGCAACACAAAATAAATAAAAGGTTTATCATATGGACGTGAAGTCAGCATTCCTTAATGACTTTTTAGAAGAAGAAGTCAACATCAAATAACCACCTAGATATAGCAAGCAAGGATAGGAAGACAAAGTCTATCGCTAGAAGAAAGTTTTATGTGGGCTAAAGTAAGCCCCGAGAGTATGGAGCACAAGAATAGATGAATACTTTTAGAAGAACGGATTTATAAAAAGCCCATAAGAGCATGCCCTATATACGAATAAAAATGGAGTTGGTGACATCATGGTTGTGTGCTTATACATGGATGATATGATTTTCACGAGAAACAATCCAAGTATGTTAATGACTTTAAGAAAGCTATGACTAAGGAATTTGAAATGACAAATATTGGTGAAATGTCATACTCTCTTGGACTTGAAGTGAAACAAATGAAAGATGGAATATTTATGTCTCAAAAGAAGTATGCAAAATACATTTTAAGAAAATTCAAAATGAAATATTGCAAGCCGGTAGCCATGCCAACAAAACCAGGTATAAAATTAAGTGTTGGTTCATCTAGATAACCGGTAAATCCAATGTTGTTTAAAAGTATTGTTCAAAGTGTAAGGTACTTGACTATCATGCAGCCATACATCATATACGTAGTGAGAATAATTAGTAGATACATGCAGAAGCCAAAACAAGATCACTTCATTGCAGCAAAGAGAATTTTGATATATGTCAAAAATACGATGGATCATGGTTTATTTTATACACACTCAAGAAGTTCAAAATTGGTTGGTTATTCAAATAGTGATTATGGTGGTGACTTGGATGATCACAAAAGCACATTTGAATATTTATTTCATATTGATTCTGCAACATTTTCATGGTCATCAAAAAAGTAACAAATAGTAACCCTCTCAACATGTGAACCAGAATACATGGTTGTTTCAACGTGCGTGTCAAGCAATTTGGTTGAAGAATATTTTGGGTGAATCATCTGCTAAACAAGAAGGTCCAATTACAATTTATATTGACAACAAGTCCATAATATCTCTTGCAAATAATCCAGTGTCTCATAGACAAAACAAGTGAAGAATAAAAATGTAGAGTTAATTTACTACCGAATAGAAGACCAATTGGAAAATATTTTTATGAAACCATTGAAAGTGGACATATTTCATAAACTCAAAGAAAATCTTGGAATGAAATTTCAATTTGATGGGGAGTGTTAGAAGTCAAATCGACTTCTCAAAGCCAATAAAGCTTGAAGCCAATAGTGGATGTACAATTTGGCTTAGTAATGTGGCAGCTTGGTGATGATCACTTAAGGACTAAGATAAAGATAATGATAAATTTGTTGGAAGTTTCATGAAACATTAAAGGATAAGTATGATGGATAATTATAGCTTACAAGGTGGCAACCTTATATTTGACTAAGTTGACTAAGCATGAATGTGGCATGAGTTTAAGCATACTTATCCATAATAAATGGATAACTCTGAAAACAATCAAGAAAGCTAAGATGGTTTAACCAAGCCTATAAATATGTAAGCATAGAGTATGGAAAGTATAAGTGGTGTGAGTAAAAGAAGAATAAGAAGAAAAGAGTGTTTCAGATAGAAAACTAGCAACTGCTAGTATATAAAGAAAAAATGTATTTCTATTGTGTAATATTTGTGTGTAATAAAATTAGTTTTCAGTTATTACTTCTCCATATGCTTCTAAAAGAGTTTTTGGTAGCCTTCACTAGTGATGGCAAAAGGGTAAGCGCAAGAGTGGACGAATATCTCCTCCAAGGGTTTAATGACATGGAAGGGGTAGGTGGGTAGGAGCTGGATATGAAAATAAAAATAGTTGTATATGTTGCAAAGTGTTTAACTTGTCAATGAGTGAAAGCTGAATATCAAGTTCCCTTTGGTTTCTTCAACCAATTTCAATTCCCAGGTGGAAATAGGAACAAAATACAATGGATTTTTTTGTTAGTTTACCAACTTCGCCAAATAAAAGAAATGTTCTCTAGATAATAGTTGACCGATTAACGAAATCTGCTAATTTTCTAACAATGAGAATAGAGTGGTCACTTGTAACACCCCTTACTCATATCCGACGCTGGGACAGGGTTCGAGGCATTACCAGACTTAAACATGAATATTCATACAAAACTGGGCCATAAAATTTCATCCAAATTAAAAATTTTACGATCACATGTAAATTGTCCCTTATAGGGGTCTATAAGACCCAAAACATACATCGGAATCAGTTCGACACTAAACTGAGAACTTTCAGAACCTTTTTAACACATAGGAAATTTCTTTGCTTTGAGAGAGTTATGAGTAAGCTGTGTGGTCACACACGCCCCCGTGGCTTGGGACATGCCCATGTCCTTAGCCCGTGTAACTTTTTGATTATGACGTCATCAACACAATAAGGTCACACGGCCAAATCACAAGTCCGTGTGTTGGGCCGTACGGTGAATTAAATTCCAATAATTAAGTGTAGACTTCACACGGCCTGGGCACATACCCACGGCCTAAGGCCGTGTCCTTTACATGGCTGAGACACACGGTCGTGTTTCTGCCCGTGTGTTTACTACTGGGCATTCTATTTTGCATGATTAGGGTGCAGGGGACACACGGCCAGATCACAAACCCATGTGGCAGACCATGTGTCGCACACGGCCTAAACACATGCCCGTGCGTCTAACCGTGTGGACAATTTCTAGGCTACTTTCCAAGCCATTTGCCACCCTTAAACACTCACATACTTACACTCATATCATGGCATGCAACATGGCACATTTGATTACTCAAACATTCTCATTCATGGATAATTTGTGACTTAACAATGTCAACATATCACCTATCTAAACTATTATGCTTTCATATGGCATTCCACACCAATTTTATATTTATTTATCATCCTTGCAAACCTACTTTCAAGTTACACATTTACACCACATTTATTATATACACATTAATCACATTTCATACACTCCTCATACAAGCCATCCATCACAGTCATTAACCATAAGCAACTATAACCACATTAAAGCATAAGCACATTTGCATACATGCATCAATAATTAGGGTTACAACCTAAATAATCAATATGAGCCAACTGTCATGACCATATACAAAATAATCATAATACTTTCAGGAGCCAACACATTTGGCTAATTAATATGACACACAACAAAAGACTAACTCCCTATACATGCCATACTCAAAATGATGAGACTAGCTATACCCAAATGTTCAATTGATAGTGTGATCGTGTCTCCGACGTCTTCCGATCCCCGAGCTACTTGGCGACACTATAAGAAAAAGGAAGGAAGGGGAGTAAGCTTTAAAGCTTAGTAAGTTCACATGCAAATAAAAATGCAACTTAAACAAGCATTAATCATACATTTAACATAATGAACATAACCTTGCATTTTATCAAATCTCTTCAACTTATTCTTCATATACATAAACACATGTTCTTACCACAAGTTCATTTTGTCTCATGTAATTCTCATGAGTTCAATGTACATACCTGTGCCATTTGCACATGATAACTTACTTTCTCGTCTTTGACGTATTCATCAAGATTACTCATTGAACTTCCTTTAGAACTACCCGTTGAACACTCGGAATACTATCAGGTACATCGGAAGTGCCTCATATATAGCCAACGCTACTTCACATGTCAGATCACATGTTGCTCACTTACGAGCTACTCACAGGACTATTCTTACAGGCCGTCAAGTATACACAATACATACTGGACTACCTCGCCATCAATAGAATATACGAGACCAGTACCCAGACACCAAAACATGTGTCATATAAGTATCACGAACTCAGACCACAACTCAATGAGTTCGGATGTCACATATATCATGAACTCAGACCACAACTCAATGAGTTCAGATAACATATTTCCTAGTGACATGTCACTTGTATCCTAAACTATTCCTAAGGTTCAAACGGGATTTCCATATTTATCGCATCACTGTTGGACTTGCTCGTAACATCGATTTCAATACTCATAGCACCAATCACATATTCATGATAAGGTTTAAAAAATAAACACATGATACAACAACATATCAAATATGTACGTACTTATCATACATGTAATATTAAAGCATTTACAGTATAGAACATGTTGCATTATTGGCAAATGAACTTACCTCGGTACAGAATGATAGAAACGAGCTTAATCCTCGTAAACTTTGCTTTTCCCCCGATCAAGACCCGAATCATGTTTTTTTTATTTATAATACCAAATTCAACTTGTTCAATACATACATTGCTCAAATTGACCCATAATACATACTTCGATAAAATTACCATTTTACCCCTAGCTTTTCACTTATTTACAAATTGGTCCCTAGGCTCGTAAAATGAAATGCATGCATTTTCTTGGTTACCCAAGCCTAGCCGAACCTACACCATGTTCATATCAACCCACATTTTCCTTTATTTCACACTTATACTACTCATTTTTACACATTTTTCAAACAAGTCCTTTTTAGGTATTTTCACTAAAAATTACTTAGCAAAAGATGTTTATCAAACATTTATATTCCTCTATTAAACATCAAAATACAACCATGTCACACATGGTTCAATTTTCATACATGAACCCTAGCTCAAAATAATGTTAGAAATAACTAGATCGGTTGATGACAACTTCAAAAATGTAAAAAAATTAAAAACGGGGCCTAGGAGCACTTACAATCAAGCTTGAAATGTTGAAAGCCCTAGCTATGGAGACTCCCCAAATTTCGGTACACACATGGAGAAGATGAGCAAATTTTGCTTCATTTTTCCCTTTTTATTCTTTTATTAACCAAAAGACAAAAATGCCTTTAAGGCCTTTCTTTCCTATTTTTCCTATTCATGCCATTTTTGTCCAAAATTTTAGAACTTGGTCAAATTGCTATTTAAGGACCTTCAATTAATAATCCAATGCAATTTCATGCTTAAAGCCTCTAGAACACAAGTTTTGCAACTTATTCAATTTAGTCCCTAAAGTCAAATTAGACACTTTAAGTATAGAATTTCTTCATGAAAATTTCACACAAACATGCAATTATATGATGGACCATCAAATAATCATAAAATAATTATTTATGTTTTAGATTTGTGGTCTCAAAACCACTGTTCCAACTAGACCCTAATTCAGGATGTTACAACTCTCCCCCCTTTAGGGATTTTTGTCCCTAAAAATCTTACCAGTAAAAAGATTTGGGTAATGTTTCCTCATGGCGTCCTCGGGCTCCCATGTAGCCTCTTCAACCCCATGTCTCTGTCATAACACTTTCACCAAGGCAATGCTTTTATTCCTCAACTGTTTGACTTCTCAAGCCAAAATCTTAACTGATTCCTCACCATAAGTCATATCCGGTCGAATCTTAACTTTTGTTGGTGAAAGCACATGTGAAGGATCTAATCTATAACGGTGCAACATAAACACATGGAACACATCGTGAATCTTTTCCAACTCGAATGGTAAAGCCAACCAATAGGCAATTGGACCTATTCTCTCAATGATCTCATACGGCCCTATAAAATAAGGACTCAATTTGCCCTTCTTGCCAAATCTCAAAATCTTTTTCCATGGAGACACTTTCAAAAATACTTCATCACTGACTTGATACTCAATTTCTTTCCGTTTCAAATCCGCGTAGGATTTCTATCTATCCGAAGCGGCTTTCAAACACCACGAATTACCTTCAACTTCTCTTTGATTTCTTTAACTAGATCAACTCCGTGGATCTGATTTTCTCTTAGCTCAGTCTAAAACAAAGGTGTTCGATACTTACGTCTGTACAGTGCTTTATAAGGCGCCATTTTCAAACTCGACTGATAACTGTTGTTGTAAGCAAACTCCACCAACGGTAAATATTTTTCCCAACTACCTTGGAATTCCAATACACAGCACCGGAGCATCTCTTCCAAAATTTGAATTACTCACTCAATCTAACCATCAATCTGTGGATGGAAAGCAGTGCTAAAATTTAGCTTCGTACCCAAAACTTCTTGTAAATTTTTCCAAAATCGTGATGTGAACCTCAGATCTCTATCCGATACAATCGATATAGGCACTATGTGCAACCTCACTATTTTAGAAATATATAACTCAGCTAACTTATCAAGTGAATAATCGATGCATACCGAGATAAAATGAGCCGACTTTGTCAATCGATCTACAACAACCCATATCGCATCTTTCTTTCTCGGTGTCAAAGGCAAACCTGTCACAAAGTCCATAGTAATCCGATCCCATTTACACTCGGGAACCATAATGGGCTGAAGTAAGCCTGAAGGTACTTGGTATTCAGCATTTACTTGCTAACAAACTAAGCACTTCGATACAAACTCTGAAATATCTCTTTTCATACCATTCCACCAAAACATTTTCTCTAAGTCATTATACATTTTTGTATTGCTTGGGTGAACTGACAAACAACCATTGTGCGCCTCATGTAAAATATTTCGAATCAAATTAGTGTCCTTCGGAACACAGATCTTACCACGAAATCTCAAACAACCATCGGAGTCACTCAGGAAATCCGGTTCACTGCTAGACTTACACTGAATTCTCTTAGCTTGCAACTCTTTATCAACTTTCTGAGCATCACAAATCTGTTGAAGAAAAGTAGGTCTAGCTCTCAACTCGGCTAGAATCGAACCATCATCGGACCAAGTCAGTCACGTATTCATAGCTCTCAAGGCAAACAACAACTTCTTATTCAAAGTGTCGGTGACCACATTTGCCTTACCCGGATGGTAATCAATTACAAGCTCATAATCTTTTAACAATTCCAACCATCTTCATTGTCGTAAGTTCAAATCCTTTTGATTTATCAAGTACTTGAGACTTTTGTGATCGGTGTAGACATAACATTTATCGCCAAATAAATAATTTCGCCAAATCTTCAAAGCAAACACTATGGCGGCCAACTCTAAGTCATGTGTCTCGATGCGTAAGCCTGACCTTATCCTCTTGCATAAGCACACATCCCAAACCATTTAAGGAAGCATCACTATAAATCACAAATTATTTACCTGACTCGGGTTGTACCAAAACCAAAGCCTCAGTCAATAATGCCTTTAATTTCTCAAAACTCTGTTGGACTTTTCTGTCCATTTAAACTTGATATTCTTCTGTAACAACTTCGTCATCAGAGTAGCAATCATGGAGAATCCTTTTCCAAATCGTTTGTAATAGCCAGCCAAGCCTAGAAAGCTTCTTACCTCAATTACACTCATTAGCGATTTCCATTCAATAATAGCTGAGATCTTACTCGGGCCAACTCTAATACCATCACCCGAAACAATATGGCCCAAAAATCCAACTTCTCGAAGCCAAAACTCACTTTTACTAAACTTAGCATGCAATTGCTTGTCTCTCAAGGTCTACAAAACAGTTTTCAAATGTTCGACATCTCCGAATTCATCATGAGAATAAATCAATATGTCATGAATAAAAACAACAACAAATTTATCCAAATATGGTCAGAAACTACAGATTATCAAGTCCATAAATGCGGCAGGAGCATTTGTTAAACCAAAAGGTATGATCAGAAATTCATAGTGACCATACCTCGTCTGAAAAGTAGTTTTCGACACATCCGAGTCTTTCACTCTCAACTAGTACTAACCGAACCTCAAAACTATTTTAAAAAACCATGTCGCTCCCTTCAATTGGTCAAACAAGTCATCAATCCTTTGCAAAAGATACTTATTCTTAATCATTACCTTATTGAGTTGTTAGTAGTCTATACATAACCTCATAGATCCATCTTTCTTTTCCACAAATAATATCAGAGCACCCCACAGTGAAAAACTCGGTCCTACAAAACTCTTATCGGTCAATTCTTGCAACTGCGACTTCAGTTCTTTCAGTTCATTCAGGGCCATTCTAAATGGAACAGTTGAGATAGGTGTTGTACCAGGGACTAACTCAATGCCAAACTCAACTTCCCTAACATGAGGTAATCCAGGTAGTTCTTTCGGGAACACATCCGGATACTTACATACAACAAGCACTGATTCAATCTTCAACTCAGACTCTTTTGTATTGATCACATAAGCCAAATAAGCTTCACATCCTTTTCTAATACACTTCTGAGCAGACATTAAAGAAATCACAATTGGCAACTTATCTGACTCATCTGATTCAACCCAGAGAATTTCACCATTTTCACATTTCAATTCAATAACTTTTTTTCTACAATTTACTACAGCATCATGAAGTGTCAACCAATCCATGCCCAATATAACATCAAATTCATCGAACGACAATAACTTCAAGTCAGCCGAAAAATAATGATCTCTAATCATCAAAGGACATTTCTTACATACTTTATCAACTAAAACATGCTTGCCTAACGAGTTTGACACCTTAATCATAAATTCCGTAGATTCAACAAGCATATTCATGCTAGATACCAATTTCAAGCACACATATGAATGAGTAGAACCAGAGTCAATCAAGGCAATAACAGAAGTGTCATAGAGAGAAAAAGTACCCGTAATCACGTCGGGAGAAGATGCGTCCTCTCTCACACGTATGCATAGGCCCTAGTCGGAGCTCTAGCTTTGAATCTCACTGCCGTATCCCTTGTTACATTTTTACTAATAGACCCATTACCGACGTTTCTCGAAGGTCTCCCCTTTGTAGTCGTACTACCCAGCCTTGTAATATGGAATTTTTCTTTCTCAACCATCTTAGGACAATCCTTGATATAGTGGTATTGAGAACCACATCAGAAACAAGATCCATCGCTCACCTTACACTTACCAAAATGACCTCTACCACATTGTTGGCACTCGGGTCTGAGAGCTCTATCATTACCCACACTAGCCACAGATATAGCCTGGGATATAAAACCTGAATTTTTCTTCTTACAATTTCTGTACGAATGCCCAGCCGAAACATGAGAGTGAGAATACATATCTCTGGATTTCTTAGACTGGAAAGGAAGTGAATTGCTCATCGGCCTCTCTCTTATATCTCTAGCCTCAACCTCGGCTCTTCTCCTTTCCTTGGTCAAGTCATCGGCTTTACAGACCCGATCAACGAGCATAACAAATTCCTTCAGCTCAAGAATACCCACTAACACTCTAATGTCCTCATAAAGTCTGTCTTCAAACCTTCTACACATTTTATCCTCAGAGGATACACACTCTCGAGCATATTACTAAGCCGAACAAACTCTCTTTCATACTCAGTAACTAACATACGGTCTTGCTTCAAATCAAAAATTCTTTACGCTTCTGATCGATGAATCACTCACTGATGTATTTCTTTCGAAACTCTTCTTGAAAGAATTCCCATGTGACCCCTTCTCTCGGTACTACCGAAACTAGCATCTTCCACCAATGGTATGCCGCATCTCTCAACAATGAAATGGCACACTTCAAGCATTCATCAGGTGTGCAAGATAGCTCATCAAATACCCGAATGAAGTTCTAAAAACTTTACGATCGCATGTAAATTGTCCCTTATAGGGGTGTACAAGACCCAAAACATACATCGAAATTAGTTCAGGACTAAACCAAGAACTTTCGGAACCTTTTTAACATGTAGGAAATTTCCTTGCTTCGAAAGAGTCATACGCCCGTGTGAGTAGGCTGTGTGGTCACACACGCCAGTGTGGCTTGGGAGACGCCCATGTCCTCTACCCGTGTAACTCTCTAATTATAATGTCATCAACACAATAAGATCACACGGCCAAGTCACACGCCCATGTGCTTGGGCCGTGTGGCTAATTAAATTCCAAAAATTAAGTGCAGACTTCACACGGCCTGGGCACACGCCGATGTCCTAAGGCCGTGTCCTTCACATGGTTAAGACACATGGTCGTGTCTCTGCCCGTGTGTTTACTACTAGGCATTCTGTTTTGCATGATTAGGGTGCAGGGGACACACGGCCGAATCACACATCCATGGGGTAGACCATGTGTCACACACGACCTAGACACATGCCCGTGCGTCTAACCGTGTGGACAATTTCTAGGCTATTTTCCATGCCATTTGCCACCCTTAAACACTCACATACTTACACTCATATCATGACATGCAACATGACATATTTGGATAATTTGTGACTTAACAATGTCAACATATCACCTATCCATACTATTATGCTTTCATATGGCATTCCACACCAATTTCATATTTATTTATCATCCTTGCAAACCTACTTTCAAGTTACACATTTACACCACATATATTATATACACATTAATCACATTTCATACACTCCTCATACAAGCCATCCATCACACTTATTAACCATAAGCAAATTTGCATACATGCATCAATAATTAGGGTTACAACCTAAATAATCAATATGAGCCAACTCTCATGGCCATATACAAAATAATCATAATACTTTCATGAGCCAACACATTTGGCTAATTAATATAACACACAACAAAAGACCAAGTTCCTATACATGCCATACTCAAAATGATGAGACTAGCTATACTCAAATGTTCAATTGATAGTGTGGTCGTGTCTCCGACGTCTTACGATCCCCGAGCTACTTAGCGACACTATAAGAAAAAGGAAGGAAGGAGATAAGCTTTAAAGCTTAGTAAGTTCACATGCAAATAAAAATGCAACTTAAACAAGCATTAATCATACATTTAACATAATGAACATAACCTTGCATTTTATCAAATCTCTTAAACTTATTCTTCATATACATAAGCACATGTTCTTACCACAAGTTCATCTTGTCTCATGTAATTCTCATGAGTTCAATGTACATACCTGTGCCATTTGCACATGATAACTTACTTTCTCGTCTCTAACGTCTTCATCAAGATTACTCATTGAACTTCCTTTAGAACTATCCGTTGCTATCGGATACATCGGAAGCTTGCACCTAAGTGCCTCATATGTAGTCACCGCTACTTCACATGTCAGATCACATGTTGCTCACTTACAAGCTACTCACGGAACTGTTCATACAGGCCGTCAGGTATCCGCAACACATGCCGGACTACCTCGCCATCAATAGAATATACGAGACCAATACTCGGACGCCAAAACATGTATCATATAAATATCAAGAACTCAGACCACAACTCAATGAGTTCGGGTGTCACATATATCATGAACTCAAACCACAACTCAATGAGTTCAGATCATATATTTCCTAGTGACATGTCACTTGTATCCTAAACTATTCCTAAGGTTCAAACGGGATTTCCATACTTATCGCATCACTGTCGGACTTGCTCGTAACGTCGATTTCAATACTCATAGCACCAATCACATATTCTTGATAAGGTTTAAACAATAAACACATGATACAACAACATATCAAATATGTACGTACTTATCATACATGCAATTTTAAAGCATTTAAAGTATGGAACATGTTGCATTATTTACAAATGAACTCACCTCGGTACAAAATGATAGAAACGAACTTAATCCTCGTAAACTTTGTTCTTCCCCCGATCAAGACCCGAATCACGTTTTTCTTGATCTATAATACCAAATTCAACTTCTTCAATACATACATTGCTCAAATCGACCCATAATACATACTTCGATAAAATTATCATTTTACCCCTAACTTTTCACTTATTTACAAATTGGTCCCTAGGCTCGTAAAATGAAATGCATGCATTTTCTTGGTTACCCAAGCCTATTCGAACCTACACCGTGTTCATATCAGCCCACATTTTCCATTATTTCACACTTCTACTACTCATTTTTACACCTTTTTCAAACAAGTCTTTTTTAGGTGTTTTCACTAAAAATCACTTAGCAAAAGATATTTATCACATATCAAATATTTATATTCCTCCATTAAACATTAAAATACAACCATGTCACACATGGTTCAATTTTCATGCTTGAACCCTAGCTCAAAATAATGGTAGAAATAGCTAGATCGGTTGATGACAACTTTAAAAATTTAAAAAACATTAAAAACGGGGCTTGGCAGCACTTACAATCAAGCTTGAAATGTTGAAAACCCTAGCTATGGAGACTCCCCAAATTTTGGCACACACGTTGAGAAGATGAGCAAATTTTGCTTCATTTTTCCCTTTTTATTCTTTTATTAACCAAAAGACAAAAATGCCCTTAAGGCCTTTCTTTCCAATTTTTCCTATTCATGCTATTTTTGTCTAAAATTTTAGAACTTGGTCAAATTTATATTTAAGGACCTCTAATTAATAATTCAATTCAATTTCATGCTTAAAGCTTATAGAACACAAGTTTTACAACTTATTCAATTTAGTCCATAAAGTCAAATTGGACACTTTAAGCATAGAATTTCTTCATGAAAATTTCACACAAACATGAAATTATATCATGGACCATCAAATAGTCATAAAATAATTATTTCTATTTCAGATTTGTGGCCTTGAAATTACTGTTTGAACTAGACCCTAATTCGGGATGTTACATCACTTAAAAAGCTTGTTGAGGTGTATGTTCACAAGATAATAAGACTTCATGATGCACCTATTCTTGTTATCATAGATCAAGATATTTGTTTCACTTCGTTCTAGAAGCAATTGTATGAATCTTTGGGCACAAGGTTGAGTTTCAGCACTACTTTCTATCCCAAATCTGATAGTCAATCAAAGTGTGTTAACCAAATATTGAGAGACATACTACGAGCTTGTATCATTGAGTTTGAAACTAGTTGGGAACATTATTTACCTTTAGCAAAACTTGTTTATAATAATAGTTTTCAATCAAGTATTCAAATAGCTATGTATGAAATTTTGTAAGGCCAATGGTGTAGAACACCTCTATATTGGTCAGAATTGAGTGAGAAAAATATGGTAAGGTCAGATATAATGCAAGAAATAGAATATAAATTGATATTGTTAAAAGACAGATTGAAAGCAATTTCAGATAAACATAAGTCGTATGTTGACTTGAAGCAGAAAGAAATTGAATTTGCCTTACGTGACAATATTTCTGAAAGTCTTTCCATGGAAAAAAAAATTTGCAATCTGGTCATAAAAGGAAGTTAAGTCCCAAATATATTGAGTTATATAAAATTATTGAAAAAATTGGACTAGTTATCTACAATTTGGCATTGCCATCAGAATTGAAAATTATTAATAATGTGTTTTATGTGTCGATGCTTCGATGTTATCAATCTAATTCTTCCCATATGATACATATGGAAGCGATAGAAATGCTACCTAATATGACGCTTGAAGAAGAGCCAATAGAAATCTTAGATCAAGTAGTGAAAGAGTTGAGTAAAAACATGTGCCATTAGTAAAAGTCTTATGGCACAATCATAACATTGAAAATGCTAGTTGGGAGTCGGATGAACTAATGAGATCGAAATATTCTCACCTCTTTTTAAGTAAATTTCAAGGATGAAATTTTTTAAAAGAAGGGAGAATTGTAACAACCCAACTTTAGTTGATGTTAAAAAAATACGATTTTAGGACTGATTTGGTCCATGAATTGTAATTAGACCTTCCATAAGGTTCATACTGCTTTAAAATGATTTAGAAACAAGATATTTGATAGTATGTTATTATAGTTGACATGTTTAAGATATGTAAAATATATATGTATGAACTGTGTTCTATCAAGTCTGAGGGCATGTATCCATGTAGAAATGTTGTGTATGAGTTTATGATGTTTGAATATGTTAAATTGTAAATCTCTGAATTTGGTATATGACCATGCATGTGACATTGTGGATTTTTTAGTGTAAGTGATTCATATTATGGTATATTTGTCTACAAAGCATGAAAGTCATGCTTATTGGATCCTGTTAAGTATATGAATGCATGTCCAATATGCTTATTGTTCTGGTTTTGTATTTGTATGACAAGTCATATTGTATAGGGTGAGTGTATGATATGTGATAAAGTGTGATTCTGGCAGTATTACTGCATCTTCAGATGATGTAACCGTAATATATGTTATGACAGCTTAACTACAATTTTAGTGGCTTGACCATATATAATTGATTCTGGCGGATTATCGCAACTTTTCTGTTTGGCAGCTCAGCTGCACTTATATAAGTGACATATAGTCACTGAGCGGTGTGTAGGGTTGGATGGCTAATTAATATCCTATATGGTGTGTAGGGATGGTCAGAGTTAGTGTATAGCGGATGGGGTAAGATCTGTATCTACATTTGTATCTGAATTTGTGTCTACATCTGTATCTAAACCTGTGTTTGCACTTATATTTGAACCTGTATATGTATCTGTATTTAGTTATGATAAAACATCTGATTTCGTATGTAAGAATATGCCTAGATCTGTACCTGAATATTGTGTTTGTTTATGTATGTGTTTCCAATTTATTGCTTGGGATATGTTACACATCGGGCTTTTAGCTCACTTGTTTATTTAATTCGTTTTAGGTGAACTTCCGACTTAGGACCGGACAGCATAAGTGATAAACCATAATTTATACATATTTTTACCCCATACATGGCATATTATTGGATGATTTTTCCTTGATGCTCTTAATCCTTTAAATTCATGTTTTCCACTTAGGTGAGCTGAGGAGAGCAAAAAGAGCGAGAAATAGGCCAAAAACAGACAAATTAGGCTTAAAACAGTGTTCCACACGGCCTAGGCACTTCCACACGCCACAACCCCTTGTGTAATGTCCGTGTCGACATCAATCCAAGTCAGAATTGCACACGGCCTGAGCACCTTTACACGAGCATGTCACATGGCCGTGTCCCTGTTGAGCCCAAGTCTAATTTTACTCAGAAAAGGGCACTTTTGAGGGCCTGGAAGCGTTCTAAAGCCTATTTAAACACCATAGAAGAGGATTAAAGGACACATGGAGAATAGAAGGCAGAAAGTACTCAAGGAACGCCATCGGAATCAGCTCAGAGAGAAGATCTACATCAAGACTGAAGATTCCCATCCAATTTCCTAGAAGTTCTTTGAGTTTCTTTATGTTTTGTTGTTTTCTAAAATTTGAGATGTTTTCCATTATTAGTATGAACTAAACTCCCTAAATACCTAAGGGAGATGAAACCTAACACAAACCTTACTACTCTTTGATTTATATGATAAATACTTGTTTTTATTCTTAATTGTGAGTTTAACCCTTGTTTTAATATTCCAGGATATTAATTCAGGTTTTTGATGTGCTTATTCAGTGGAGGAAAAGACCCTATTTAAAAGTAGATCATTCATAATTAAGCGGAGTTGAATGCAATCCTAGAAATAGGACGACATAAATCTGCTAGATTGGAGTCAAATCTAATAAGAGAGTCCATAGATAGAGTTAATGCGACAATAGGGGTTTTAATTAGAAAGAGATTTCAATTAATCAACCTAGAGTCAATTGATATTAACATAAATCAGGGATTCCTATGGAATAATTTAAATGAATAAATCATCTAAGTCAAAGGTAATAAGTGAAGTCTAGGTGGATTCTTTCTTGGGTATTATCTTCTCTATTGGTTTTTCTAAAGTATTTTTCCAACCTCCATCTCTGTTGTAATCTTAGTTAAATTAGAAAATTAGTTTAGTTTAAAAACACCCTTTAAATTCTTAGGCTAGATAATAAAAAGATAGTAATTACTACTACTTTTAGTCTTTGTGGATATGATATTCCGGTCTCACCATAACTATTCTACTGTTCGATAGGTACGCTTGCCTTAGTCAAATTTTTAGATACTTTAGCCATTTTTACTTTTATTGCAATTTACTTTTTATTTTTAGTCTAATTTTTCTTTTCTTTACTTCTAGCAGGTTTTTATAGTTTATGACTAGAAGAAACCTGTCAGGACCTCTACTTTTTTATAGTGAGATCGAGAGCACCACTCGCAAAAATCGAAGAGAAATAAGGCGAAGCTTACAATACATAGAGGAAGGGCAAGTGGACGATATTCACATCACAACTGAGGAGATGGCTGAAAATCAGAATAATCCGCTACCTCCTGTGGTTGCTGCAGATCCAGTAAATCAGAATCCTGCTCCACGTACTATGTATGATTACGCTAAACCTACTTTAACAGGAACTGAATCGAGTATAGTTAGGCCTACTATTGCTGCAAATAATTTTAAACTGAAACCTAACACTATTCAAATGATACAACAGTTTTCTCAGTTTGATGGTTTACAGGACGAGGATCCAAACACTCATTTGGCAAATTTTCTGGAATTTTGCGACATTTTTAAGATAAATGACATTTTTGATGATGCCATTCACCTTCATTTCTTTCCCGCTTCATTAAGGAACAAAGCAAAATAGTAGTTAAACTCGTTACCGCGAGGGTCAATCACTACTTGGGAACAAATGACCAAATAATTTCTGTTAAATATTTCCCACAGGCTAAAACGGTGAAACTAAGGAATGATATCTCTTCTTTTGTGCAGATGGATTTAGAAACTCTTTATGATGCATGGGAGAGATACAAGGACCTATTGAGAAGGTGTCATCGCCATGGGTTACCTCTCTGGCTGCAAGTTCAAACTTTTTACAATGGTGTAAATCCCTCAACAAGACAAATGATTGACGCAGCCATTGGTGGAACCATTAACAATAAGACACCTGAAGAGGCCTATGAATTTATAGAAGAGATGTCACTGAATAATTATCAGTGGCAAGTCATGAGGACAAAGCCGACAAAAGCAGCCGACATTTTTAACGTCGATTCGGTTACTATGCTTTCTAATCAGGTAGAACTTTTGAATAGAAAAATTGTTTGTTTACTTGGTTCTTCACAGGTTCATCCAGTAATGCGGTGTGATGCAAGTGGAGGTGGAACGAGCAATTTAGATTATCCATCCTACGGCCCCAACATGGAGAATGAGCAAATGAACTATATGGGTAATAATTAACTATATGGGCAATAATTCTCGACCTCAAAATAATCCTTATAGTAAAACTTACAATGTAGGTTGGAGGAATCACCTAAATTTTTCATGGGGAAGCCAAGGGAATCAGAGACCACTACCCCCTCTAGGCTTCCAACAACAACCTTACCAACAAGAGAAAAAGCCAAACCTTGAGGAGATGATGACCAAATTTATTTCAGTAGTGGAAACCCGTTTTTAGAACATTGAAATTGCACTTAAAAATCAGCAAGCATCGATCCAAGGGCTCAAAAATCAAATTGGACAGCTGGCTAAGATGATTTCAGAGAGACCACCAGGAAGTCTACCTAGTAACACCGAACCCAATCCAAAAGAACATGTGAAAGCAGTTACACTAAGGAGTGGGAAAGTGTTAGCTGAATCTGAAAAGATAAGGAGTGGGAAAGTGTTAGCTGAATCTGAAAAGAAGTCACCACAAGAAGCTGACAGAACCAAAGGAGAGGAGGAAAAACCCGAAAATAATGACAAGCCAATGCCAAAGGAATACAAACCACCAATCCCATATCCAGCAAAGTTGAAGAAAGACCGCATGGATACACAATTCGATAAATTTCTTAAATTTTTTAAACAACTGCATATTAACTTACCTTTTGTTGAAGCTATATCGCAGACGCCTATATACACAAAAATTTTAAAGAAGCTCCTAACAAATAAAAAGAAGTTTGAAGAATTGTCTATAGTGAAACTCAACGAGGAATGCTCAGCTATACTCCAAAATAAACTGCCAACCAAACTGAAAGATTTAGGAAGTTTTACTATTCCCTGCTTAATTGGTAGTTTGAATGTTGAGAAGGCACTAGCTGATTCAGGCGCTAGCATTAATTTGATGCCATATAAAATGTTTAAACAACTTGGTCTTGGGGAACCTAAGCCCACTAGGATGAGTATTCAACTAGCTAATAGATCTGTTAAATATCCTAGGGGTAATATAGAGGACGTACTTCTGAAAGTAGATAAATTTATATTCCCTGTTGATTTCGTTGTGCTTGACATGGATGAAGTTGTTGAAGTGCCTTTAATCTTAGGTCGTCCCCTTTTTACCACTGCAAGGGCTGTTATTGATGTGGGAGATGGTAAACTTGTGCTTAGAGTAGGTGACGAAGAGATTATTTTTAAAATTTATGATGCTATGAGGTTCTCTAGGGAATAGGATAACTCATGTTATTTTATTGACTCTATTGATCATGCTACTCAAGATTCTTTTCAGGAAATCGTACATAAGGACATGTTGGAACTGTGTATTGCCCAATGAGAGGAGGTAGATGATGATGATTCTGAGATAGGTAAGGTAAAAACTAAACTAAACTCCAATGAACCCTTCTCAAGACAAGCAAAATATGAGGGTATTAAGGCAAACGATGAACTTAAGCAAAAACCCTCTATTGAAGAACCTCCCAAACTGAAACTTAAACAATTGCCAAATCATTTGGAATACGCATTCCTTGGAAATAATTCTACATTACCAGTGATTATTGCTTCTAACTTGCAACCTAAGGAGAAAGAGGAATTACTCCAAGTAATAAGAGAGCATAAAGGGCCATAGCTTGGAAATTTTCTGACATTAAAGGGATTAGCCCTTCTTTTTGCACCCACAAAATTTTAATGGAAGATAAATATAAGCCATGTGTGCAAGCTCAAAGATGACTGAACCCCAACATGAAATAAGATGTTAAAGCTGAGGTAATTAAACTCCTGGATGCTGGAATTATTTATCCTATTTCTGACAGTTCTTGGATAAGTCCAGTGCAGGTTGTTCCTAAGAAAGGAGGCATGATCGTTGTAACTAATGAGAAGAATGAATTAATCCCAACAAGGATAGTCACAGGTTGGAAAGTTTACATTGACTATAGGAAGTTGAATGATGCCATGAGAAAAGATCACTTTCCCCTGCCATTCATCGACCAAATGTTGGAAAGATTATCATGGCACATGTACTACTGCTTTTTAGACGGACTCTCTGGTTATTTCCAAATCCTAATAGTGCTTGAAGATCAAGAAAAGAGGACATTTACATGTTCATAAGGTACGTTTGCTTATCGTAGAATACCTTTTGGATTATGTAATGCTCCTGTTACTTTTTAGCGCTGCATGATGGCTATTTTTGACGAACTCGTAGAAGACATCATGGAGGTATTTATGGATGATTTCTCAGTATTCGATAACTCTTTCCATCTTTGCCTTAAAATTTTAAAACGAGTTTTAATAAGATGTGAGGAAACGAACCTTGTACTTAACTGAGAAAAATGTCACTTTATGGTTCAAGAAGGTATTATGTTAGGACATAAAATTTCTAGTAAAGGGATTGAGGTTGATAAATCTAAAATTGGAACCATTGAAAAACTACCTCCCCCTAAGTTGGTTAAGGCTATTAAAAGCTTTTTAGGACATGCTGGGTTTTATAGAAGATTTATTAAAGACTTTTCTAAAATAGCTAAGCCTTTGACTAAATTACTAGAAAAAGATGTGCCTTTTAATTTCGATCAGGAATGTTTACAGGCGTTTAATACTTTAAAGGATAAATTGATTAATGATCCAATTATAATCGCACCTAATTGGAATTTACCTTTCGAACTAATGTGCGATGCGAGTGATTTTGCAGTAGGTGCAGTTTTGGGACAGTGAAGAGACAAGCATTTTCAACCTATCTATTATGGTAGCAAAACATTGACAGCCGCACAAGAAAACTACACCACCACGGAGAAAGAGCTACTAGCTGTGGTTTTTGCATTCGATAAATTTAGGCCATATCTAATATTGTCTAGAGTTGTTGTTTATACTGACCATTCTGCTCTTTGCTACCTTTTAACTAAGACTGATGCAAAACCTCGACTCATTCGATGGATTCTGTTATTGCAGGAATTTGACTTGGAGATTAAGGATAAAAAAGGAGCTGAGAATCTCGCGGCTGATCATCTCTCCAGGCTTGAAAATTCAAGTACCAAAGAACTAGATGAAGTTGAAATAAATTATTTATTCTCTGAAGAACAGTTTTTTGCTATATTTGATTCTGAGGTACCTTGGTTTGCGGACATTGCAAATTTTTTAGCCACTAACGTTATCTCAAAAGGGTTGACACATCAGTAAAAGAAGCAATTCTTTACTGATGTGAAAAACTACTTTTAGGAAGACCCTTTTCTTTTCCGTATACGTGCAGATCAAGTCATTAGGAGATGTGTTACAAGGTCAGAAGCATTGAAGATCTTGGAACATTGCCACTCAGAACTGACTGGAGGACATTATAGTGGAACTAAGACCTCACATAAAACACTTGAATCAGGTTTTTATTGGCCTACTTTATTCAAAGACGCCAACAGGTATGTTACTTCTTGTGACAAATGCCAACGAACAGGTAATATCTCCAAACATGATAAAATGCCTCAAACATATATGCTTTCATGTGAAATATTTAACATTTGGGGTATCGACTTTATAAGTCTATTCCCTAGTTCATTTGGGAATAAATACATCTTAGTAATCGTTGATTATATGTCCAAATGGGTTGAAGCCCAAGCTTTACCTACTAATGATGCAAGGGTAGTAGTACGATTCCTTAAGAAACTTTTCTCTCAATTTGGAACACCTAGAGCAATTATCAGTGATAGGGGTACTCATTTTTGTAACGCCCAATTTGATAAGACCCTTAAGAAATACGGAGTTCACCACAGAACAGCTACCCCTTACCATCATCAAACTAGTGGACAAGTCGAAATAGCAAACTGAGAGCTTAAATGTATCCTAGAAAAGACAGTAGAATCAAACAGGAAGGATTGGGCAATGAAAGTAGATGATGCTTTTGTAAGAGTATGCCCAAAGATCAATCACGAGATAGTTGTAATAACATACTTGGTTTATCATGTTTATTAATATAAGGCATTTTCATTATTATTCCAGTTTCTTTTCTGTGTGCATAAATAAACTGTTTTATAATAATGTCTTGAGAATAATATGAGTATTCTCAAAAGATCCTTAGTCAAGTATTGTTGTTGGCTAGGACAATAATAATGCATTAAGACTAACATGTAGTTGATTGATGATAAAGAGTTGTCATTGATATGGAGTGTCAGAATCAATGCATGAATATGTGTGTTAGAGAACAACATATTGGACTGACCCACTATAAGTATGTTTCTTGGATTATTATGTAATTGTCACAACATTACTCATAGTGATTAATATGTATATGATCCTCATACTTGAGATCATCTTTGTCCCAACATCGTGAGTTGTATATTTTGATACAGTCAAACAAACACCGTAATTGGTTGTTCTATAAAGACTGATGTTGGATATACCACAATCTATGTTGAGGGATATAGTTGATCAATATAGGATAAGTCCCTCCTACATAATGGGAGTAATATCTCAGGCCACTTGATTGAGTGAGGTTAGAAATGCATGGCCATGCTCAAATAAGTTGATATGAGATGTCATACTTATTTGTGTATTATAGTCTACTCAAGGTATCAAGAATCATGGGATGGACTATGCAAGTGTGACTATTCCATGACTTGTGTCCATTCCAAAGATATAGGACTAAGGATTAATGCATGAAAGGTTAATCACAAAAGGTTATGTCGAATCATGACTTCTTGTAACTTTGGTAGCATTGATGCATTGCTAGATGCCACTCATTGTTTGTAACATTAGAATCGTTCTAATATTACTGCTAACGTTACAAGAACCTATAGGGTCACACCCTATGGTTGAAATGAACAAGGTAAAACATAGTTGGTATATTGCTTGGTTGTCACATGAATTAAATTAATTATAGAATTAATTTAATTGGGCAATCAAATTGTTGAACATACTATATATGTATAAGAATGTTGTACACATAATCAGAACAGAATTTTATTGATATATGAATTTAGTTCGTATATAAGTTTAAATAAACAAATATATACCAATTAAGAGGGAGTTATATATAGCAAGGGTAAAAACCCTAAAAAGGATATATATAAAACTAACCCGAAAATATGCAAAGTGGTCTAGCAGCCGTTTAGCAAAATACTCTCTGAAAATAGTTTTTTGGGATTTCTACCGTTCATTGTCAATCGGGTGGACTACGTAGAGGCCAACATCGGAAAAGGTTGCGGCTTGGTTCGATAGTGGTTCAACATTCCTATTGCCTAGGCGTCGCTGTCTACTTAGATTGAAGTTTTGGTAATTTCAAAACCTTTTTATCACCTCGATTCATTCCTTACACGCGGATCCTTGGTTTGGATCAACGAATTTTTAATTTTTCGCTGCACCTTGGAGGCACCGGTGTTCCAACAGCTTTATCGGCTTATAGAACTGCTTTTAAGACCCCCATAGGAACATCCCCTTACAAACTTGTTTATGGAAAAAGTTGTCATCTACCATTTGAGTTAGAACACAAGGCATTCTAGGTTATAAAATTTCTAAACATTGATCCCAAACTTGCAAGTGAAAGCAAGTTGATGCAATTGAACGAGTTAGATGAGTGGCAAACTAATGCATATGAGAATTCACACCTATACAAGGAAGCAACGAAGCGCCGCCACGACGCTCATTTAAGGCAACACAAGCAATTTGAATTGGAGATCTTGTCCTGTTATATAACTCAAAGCTCAAATTGTTTCCTAGAAAGTTTAAATCATGATGGTCAGGTCCTTTCGTAGTCCAAACTATTTTTCCATATGGCGCAGTAGAGGTAAGTCACCCATCACAAGACTCTTTTAAGGTAAATGGACATCGTCTCACACTTTATAACGGTAAGAATTTTAAAGATGATAGAGAGGAGCTACGGCTCCACGAACTTCCCTGAGTATACCCACAAGGTAGAGTCGAGCTTAGACTCTAAATAAGTGCTTCTCGGGAGGCAACCCGAGCACTAACCTCACTAAATAACTTAGTTTATTTTTCCTTTTTGTTTTACAATCTAATTGCAGGTATGCTTATCACCCACAGCTTTACACACGGTCGTGCGTAAGGTCGTGGGACCCTCACAATTACGATACACGGGCGTGGCCACGGCCGTGCTCAAACAGGACAAATATTTTTCCCAAAATAGGATAGAACACGGGCTGCGATAAAAAACCACGGCCATGCCAGGCGGTCGTGTGAGCCACACGATTATGAGACACGGCCGTGTCCCTGACCGTGGTAAAATTGCACCCTAATTTCTAAAAAATATCAGGAGAGACACGGCTTACGATAAATTCACATGGTCGTGCGAGGCAGTCGTGGGAGGTACACAGCTTTCAACACGGGCGTGCTTGAGACCATGCGCAAACCTGCCCAAAGATCAAAACGTTCAATGAAGTTAGAATAGAACACGGGATTATGCCACGGTCGTGCTCTTAGGCCGTGTGTAATACTGATTAAATAACACGGGCGTGTTGGACTTTACACGGGCATGAGAGAAATGAAGAGGAGCACTACATGACCGTCGTGTGCAATACTGACTTGAAACATCAACACATAAGCATTAACGAGAAACACGGGCGTGGAGAACCTAACACAGGCGCGGGAGAAGCGAACGAACGTGTACACGACCGTGCGATGTGGCCGTGCGAACCACACGGCCTTGACACATGAGAGTGTCTACGGGCTGAGAGCGTACCACACGGGCGTGGGCCACGGCCGTGTGGCTTGACACGGGACTTACACGACCGTGGCCCCCAATTTAAACCCCCTAACCGTAATTGCCTACTATTCCCTTTACTATTCATCATCTTCTTCCTCCAGCCACCCTTTTTCCTCTTTTTCTTTTTCTTCATCTCCCATTCCCTCTTCTCCTTCTCCCATCATCCCTCACTTCCCCCTTCAAACTCCTCTTCCCCAAACAACCTCAACCACTCACCCCCACAGCCCACTGTCGCACCAGCACCACTGTCTCAGTCATCCAACCCACGCCGTGTGCGCACCAGCCCCGTTAAGTACCACTGTAACACCCCCTACCCGTATCCGTCGTCGGAATAGAGTAAGAGGCATTATCGAGAAGCACGAAACACTTACAGATAATTTAAATACACTTTCATAACAATTTGTTTTGATTTCATACTATTTCATATTTAAGCTTTTTGCACCAAAGTATTTAAGATATCATCTTTATGCAAATAGCACACATGAGGTACATAAATTCCATAATTATGAATGAACACATTTATCAAACATATTCCATGCTTTTATATATATATCATAGTTTCATATTTCCATGTATCAATTACCATCACTTCCTCGTATTTCAGACAAATACGTGTAACAATTCATAAATATGCAATTCATTAACTCTTCCTACCAATCACGATTTTAAATTGCCAAATCACTTATTGAGCGCAATTTCAATGTTCACTAAAATCTATCATATAAATTTGGATGTATGTATTTATCAATAAATTCCATGTACAGATATCATCATCTCATATTTCCACATACATTTACTTTCCACATTTATGAATTCAAATAGCATATACAAGACATACCAATGTATTTCAAGTACGTTTTCATGATATTTTGTTTCGAACTCAGATTATTTCATACTAGAAGTTTTCTCATTAACTCATTTGGAATATCAATTCATACGGATAATACACTAAAGGTATAGAAATATATAATCACAAATGAACTCATTCATCAACCAAGTTTTATGCTCATGTCTCATCAACTCGTATTTCCTTATATCACATAATTCCATGTAATACTTACCAAACTTCTTCAAATTAGTGAACATCTTACGGAATTGAGTACTTCGTTTTCTCGATGCCATAGTTCAACTATGGTCTTACACATCTTCACATAATGATGTTATAGCCCAACTATGGTCTTACACATATTCATATATCGATGCCATAGCCCAGCTATGGTCTTACACGTAATCACATATCACATATCGATGCCATAGCCCAGCTATGGTCTTACACGAATCACATATCTCACTGATGCCATATCCCAAATATGGTCTTATATAGTAGCATATATCACACCGATGCCATATCCCAGATATGGTCTTATACGGAAATCACTTGTCACTTGTCACTTGTAGCCGAAGCTACCACTATTCACTGATCAGGTAGCCAGAGATACCATTTTTCACTGATCAGGTAGCAGAAGCTACCACTTTTCACTGATCAGGTAGCCGAAACTACCACTTTTCACTTTTCATTTGTCATTGATCAGATAAGTGTAGCCGAAGCTATCACTTATCACTTTCACTTGTCCTTGATCAGATAAGTGTAGCCGAAGCTATCACTTATCACTTGTTGCCATGGTCCAACCATGGTCTTTTCCTTCAATTCATCTTGTCATCGAATCGAAATGCTCAATTTGATCATTTATTCAATTTTCATACTTTTACATTATTCACGGTTTTATCATCAATACATATGAAATAACACATCATGAAATTCATAAAATTAACAAATAATCACTAAAATTTAGCCATATAAACTCACAAGTTCAATTTTTCTATTATAACGATAATCATAATTTCAAAAAAAATATTCCAAATAAAACATTATATCATTTCTAATCCAACACTTATCGATTATAATCGGGCATGTGATCAATTTATACATGAGTCATTCATATATTTTTCCTCCTCCTCTTCTCCATCCACATCCTTGGTATAAATAACACACTTGAAAGTAACCTTATCCATAATTTTCACTAATTACTTATGTGAATATTCAAGCTATCCACCCGTGTCATAGTCACTAAATTATTTATATCTAAAGTTACGGAACTCCAAATTAAGGTCCGCTAATTTTATCTGAAACTAGGCTCACATATCTTCTTGCCATAAAAATTTCATAATTTTTGGTTATGCCAATTAATACAGTTTATTCATTGAAGTCTCCCCTGTTCTGCTATCTGATAGTTCCGAACCTTCTTCACTAAAAATTAATTATCTCCTCGTAAAAAATTTTAATGATGTTCTTGTTTGTTTCTATTCAAAATAGACTCATTCAGGATTCTAAACATATAAATTTAATCCCATAATTATTTTTATCCAATTTTTTATGATTTTACAAAGTTAGAACAGGGAAACCTAAAATCATTCTGACCTTATCTCACAAAATTTATCATATCTCATGATTTACAATTCGATTGCTTACATCATTTCTTCTATAAGAAACTAAACTCAATAATCTTTAATTTCATATTTTATTCATCCTCTAATTTCATTTCTACAATTTTTGGTGATTTTTCAAAGTTAGACTACTGCTGCTGTCCAAAACAGTTGTAGTGCAAAATGTTAATTTCCATTTTGCCCCAAATTTCACAATTCATACAATTCAGTCCTTGCTCAATTAACCCCTAAATTAAGGTAATTTTCTCAATTAATACTTTTACTAGACATTATAAGTTATTTCATAACTATTGAAATTCAGAATTTTCACATAAAACTCTAACTTCAAAACATTCACTTTCTATTCAATTCTTTCAATAAAATCAACATATAAACAATTTAAAGCTCTAATTCCATGCCAAATCATCATATACTTCCAGCACATATTCATAGAAACTTTCAATTTCTTTCATAGAATCAAAAACTAATGAATTCAACAAGTGGACCTAGTTGTAAAAGTCACAAAAACACAAAAATTTTAAGAAATAATCAAGAATTGAACTTACTTGAAGTAAAAATATGAAAAACCAGCTTAGGGGAACTCTTCCATGGCGTTTTTGCTGATGAGAATGCAGAAAAATAAAGAGAAATCTAGATAATTCCACTTTAGTCCTAACTTTATCAAGTAAATTTTGCAATTTTCTAATTTTGCCCTTAATTCTCCTTATTTTCTTGCTGATTTCATGCCCTTGCCGTCCAGCCCAAATAGACCTTGGGTCTATTTTCCTTTTAAACCCTCTTTCTTTTATCATTTAAGCTATTTAATCATTTCCTAAAATTTTGCATTTGATATAATTTAGTCCTTTTTGTTCAATTAACTATCAGAACTTTAAAATTTCTTGACGAAACTTGAATACTAACTTATTTACCCTCCATAAATATTTATAAAAATATTTATGGCTCGATTTAAAATTCTTGAGGTCTCGATACCTCGTTTTCGATTCTAATTATTTTAGTATTTATTTTTAGTACACTATTCACTATTTCAAAAATTTTCCTAACTTCACATTTAACTTATAATTACTAAATTAATAATATTTCCTACTCATTTGTCGGATTTAGTGATCTCGAATCACTATTCCAACACCACTAAAAATTAGGCTGTTACAACCACCGTAATTCATTAGTCTTTTGTCCCCTTTTACACCCATTACCTTCATTTCTTTTACTTCCTTTATTCTATACTTGTTATTCTTTCCACTGCTAGTAATTTGCATGCTTATTAACCCTTATTTATGTTTAGTGATTTCCAATTTTACTAATGATAAAGATTTACTTAGTCGTTGTATTTTCATTGATCTTTATTCTTGCTTGATTTTCCCATATGATGAGGATTATTAATAGTATTATCCACTACAACTTGATTGGCCTTTTAGCATTCGCTTGGTTTAGCCTTAGTACTATTTATATCTTTTGTTCAGTCATTACCATTTGGCCCGTTGATCCATATGCAATATCACCACGAGGTTTTAGTGTAACGCCCCCTTACCCGAGACCGTCGCCGGAGTCGAGCACGAGGCATTACTAAACTTATTTGAGCACTTAAACAAATTCAAACAATTTATATCATACTTTCTAAACAAGCTGTCCAACTGCGTCACAGTCGCTAAAAAAATCATATCTTGAGTTACAAAACTCGAAATATAAATCCGTAAATTTTTCCCGAATCTAAACTCATATAACTACTTACTAATATTTTTCTAGAATTTTTGGTTGGGCTAATTAGTACAGTTTATTAGTTAAATTCTCCCCTGCTTCAGGGTTCGGCTACTCTGACCCCTGTGCACTATGAATAAAATT
Organism: Gossypium longicalyx; assembly: GCA_025698465.1. Taxonomy (NCBI): domain Eukaryota; kingdom Viridiplantae; phylum Streptophyta; class Magnoliopsida; order Malvales; family Malvaceae; genus Gossypium; species Gossypium longicalyx. The sequence continues at coordinate 9,335,984 of CM047001.1, read as the reverse complement.
TCTCCCTATACAGAATTCAAATAACCATGCCGCTTATTTTTTTTAAAAATAGACTCAATAAGGAATCCATACATATATAGTATGACTCCTAATTATTTTTGTACAATTTCTAATGATTTTTAAAAATCATAACAGGGGAGCTTAAAATCAATCTGACCTTATCTCACAAAAATTCAAATATCTCCTGATATGAAAGTCTTTTGCTTACACCGTTTCTTCTATGTGAAACTAGATTTAATAAGCTTTAATGTCATATTTTATTCAACCTCTAATTAAATTTTCATAATTTATGGTGAATTTTCAAATCCAAATACTGCTACTAACCAAAAACTATTTTAGTACAAAATATTGTTAACTAGTTTATAACATCTTTACTTCAATTCATTTAAACTCTATACATGCCATATAAATCTTTAGACATAAAACAAAAGCTACCGAAATTGATCTGGATAGTGTGCCTTGTTGTGTTGATCCGATCTACCAACTTCACTTCAATTCAATCTACATAAAAATATCAAACACACACAAGTAAGCTTATTGAAGCTTAGCAAGTTCATAGGTTTAAAAGTAATGCTTACCAAACATAATATTTCCAAATAATACCAAAACATTTACAAAAGTTTCCTGTCATTCACAACCATTGTTATAATACTTCATGTAGTTAAGCTCAACATTAACAACTATTCAATCTCTTTCATTTGGTTCACTTCTCTTGTATTTATTATTATCAAATTAGGAAACGGCTTACGAAATTGAGTACGTCGTCGTTCAGTGCTACGATTCATAACTCAGTATGGTTTTCCTCATTGAAATACCATACCTACATTTTACATCTCGGTATGGAAAATACTATACCTACATTTCTTAACTCAGTATGGATTTGATAATACCATACCTACATTTCACAACTCAGTATGGATGATACCATACCTACATTTCACACTTTGCCATGGAACAACCATGGTCTTATCTGTCAATTCATCACATGTCACGATACGAACGTACTCAATCCTGCGTTTTTCCTAATTTACATTTCCACATTTATTCTTTCATTAACAAAATTTTCACAATCCCACAATAAATTCATATATAATAACACATTATATCATTCAATCATTCACAAATAAACATCTAAATTCAACCATATGAACTTACCCGGCTAATTTGTAGAAGATATTGAAATTTAGGGACTATTTCGCAACTTTTTTCTTTTCCTCGTTCTTTTTTGGATTCTTGATCTATAATATAAAATATTTTCACTCATTAGCATTTATTTGATTTCTATTTCACTTCACAATTCATGCTCTTCAACTTTTGAAATTACACTTTTACCCTAAAATTTTTAGTTTTTACAATTTAGTCCCTGCTCAATTCACCCATCAATTGAACCAAATTTTCTCAATTAACACTTTATTTTATCATTATAAACTATTTCAAAACCTTTGACATTCTGAATTTCAACACCAACCTTCAATTCACAACTTTTTCACCATTAGGTCCTAAATACCATTTTTTATCAAAATCACTTAATAAAATCACCTTAATATGAAATTAGAACTTAAATTTCATAATAATTCATCATAAACTTCCATTACCCACCCAGCGTAACTTCCAATTTCACCCATAAAATCAAAAACTAATGAATTCTATAAGTGGACCTACTTGTAAAAGTCATAAAAACATAAAAATTATCAAGAAAAAGCAAGAATTAAACTCACATGATGTAAAAATATGAAAAAACAGCTTTCTCCATACCTCCTATGGTGTTTTGGCTGAGAAAATATGAAGAGATCTCTAGATCTTTCAATTTTGTCCTTATTTTATATGTTAAAATTGTAAAATTTCCAATTTTGTCCTTATTTCCCTTATTTTTCTGCTGATTTTCTTGCCCTTGCCATCCAGCCTATTCACTTTTAGGCTTAATTGCCCTTTAAATCCTCTTTCTTTTAACACTTGAGCTATTTAATCCTTTTAGCAAATTTTATTTTTATTACAATTTAGTTCTTTTTATTTAATTGACTACCCAAACGTTAAAATTTCTCAACCAAACTTTAATACTAGCTAAATGACACTTCATAAATATTTATAAAAATATTTATAGCTCGATTTTCAAATTTGAGGTCTCGATACCTCGTTTTTGACCCGTTTAACCTAATAAATTCTTTTAATTCACCAATTCACAATTTTTTCTAAATTCTTACTTGACTCATAAATATTTAATTACTATCTTGTTCAATCTTACTCGTCTGATTTAGTGATCTCAATTCACCATTTCCGACACCACTGAAAATTAGGTCGTTACATTTAGCATGCTTGAATTTATGTCCATTTTATTTTACGAGCAAGTTATTATTATTGGACTATTCAGATTTTGCTTGCAGATGTGGGAATTATTGATGACCTAATCTTTTATTCGCAGGCACATTATGACAAACACAAGAGGCAAAAAGACTTCCGTCTCCGCCTCAAAGAAACGAAAAGAAGCAGCATCCTCTTCGGGTCCTACCACCGAGATACGGCACCCATTCCTCCAATTCCCACCAGGAAACCAAGAAGAATTATTTTAGATTCTACGTGCCCGACCTCTTGGCGTGGGCTGTTGCATCGATTGGGCCGCACTAGAGCAGGTCCACCTAGCTAACTTGGTATGGGCCCTCCTAGCCACCGCCCCGTAGGACCGGTTCTTTGACATCATCGAGCCGACATATCTAGAGTTCACTTTGGAACTAGGCTCAACTTTCCAGTTACAGACGGTGATGGCGGAGAATGACGACCCAAGAACAGTTCAATTCCGCCTTGGCGGTCTAGCACATCAGTTGAGTGACCTTGAATTTGGAGCTGCCTTGGGACTCTATACGGACGAGTTCATGGACACCGACAACTCTCCACATTCATCGTTCACCTTCTCTGTGTTGGGTCGACCTTAAGCCTACTACCGACATTTATGATCCTAGCCGTTCAAAGGCATCGGCTCTAGCTCCAACTCTGCGCTATATCCATGCTCTTCTGGCACACACATTAACGGGGAGGCGAGAGAGCACTAGCATCGTCAGCACTCACGACGCATACTTCCTGTGGAGCATGAGGCAAGGGCATACTTTTGATCTCGCATACTTCGTCGCCCTTGCCTTTCGCCATCAGACAGAACGACACAGAAAGGGAGTCATCAGCATCGGCCCATATGTGACTCATCTAGCATGATATTTTGGGCTCCTGAATATAGTGGCGTAGTCTTTATCGCTCACTCTCATTGGCCAGATGTCCCCACAGAGCATCCAAAGTATGCTCCACATGCGAATGATTGAGCGTCATCATGGATCCCACCCTCCTCAGTACCGACTTACACGAGCTACCGATGTGGATGACACCAAGGATATTCTTGATGATATCCCTGCATTTCAGGAGGACCCACCTTCACAGCCACCACCAAGTCACCGACCAGTTCATGCGACTACTTCACTGTCTGAAGTCTCAGACCACCTTTATCGCTTTGAGCAATATTGCACTCAGCGATTCGGCAACATCGAGGCAACTTTACAACAAATTTGCCAACATTTTCACATATCGCCTCCAGCACCACCACTTCAGGATCCAGCTGTCGACGAGGACTTTTAAGTCCATTTAATCTTCAACTTGTTTTGCTTTTTATTTTATTTTTATTTTTGCGTTTCTTTTGCACTTTATTTATCTTTTTCTTACAAGACTTTTATTAGAATATTTTGAATTTTCTTTTATTTATTTATTTCATTATTATTCACCATAACAACTCTCTTTATATAAATCTCTTAAATATTATTGATGGCATCGCAGTTTCAAAAGGTTTAGTCGATGGGTTCTACTCAGGACTATACCTACAATCCTCCACGACTGCCATGTCCTGCTCGACCACAACCATAGCCACCACGACATCGACCACCACAATAACCTCTTCACTGGGAACTGTGATTGTGGAACCCAACCTCTACCACCACCTTCGCCTCTATATATACATCACTATGTCTCTAAACATGTTTCCGCTCTTTCAAGGAGTTCATCTAAATATTCAGGGCAGTTCGCTTCTCTCCCTCTCTTCTGATTTTATATATCTATTACTATTCTATATCTTTATACATTGAGCACAATGTACAGCTTAAGTGTGGGGAGGTTATCTATTTGATTATCAGAAAATCTCTGAATTTCTATCTTGTTCTCAAATAATTTTCTCATATTACTATTAGAATGAATTTTGATTGACTTATGATTTTTATTGATATGTTTTGAATTAAATCATGAGTAACTGTGCATTGATTGTTTAAACTTTAAGACATTAGAAAATCAAGCATGATAAGTTGGCTTTTGAGAATTAAAATTGTTAGGTTGTCTTCCTGAATTGAGGTATTATCTTGAAGTTTTGAATTCACAGGATTGACATCAAATACCCATAATTTTCGTGAGATTTTGAGCCTTTTAGAGCATATATATTTCTTACTCACTGATTGTTTTTATGAGTATGTCAACAATGATTTGTTATTCTAGAACTTGCATCGATTATACATGTCAAGACCACACATTTGATTTGATATACTAAAATGATAAAGGCACTTAGGTCTTAACCCATTCACTCCACAAAAAAAGCCTACCCACATGATTAACCCCTAGTGAACCCCTTTGCACCTTGACTATTATTTCTTGATTTTCCCCCTAATATTAATACATAACTTAACCCTTTTTGATTCATTGAGAATTTTCTCTATTTTATTGATTCTCTTTTTATCGAGGCTTGATTTGGTTAATTGCCTAATGATGTTCTTTCATTCGAATCATATAATTCTCTCTTTTACCTGTACTTGTTCTTATTCTTTAAAAAAAAACATACATACTAGTATTAATTCTCTATTGTTGAGCTTAAGTATTTAATTCCATATTCTGAGAAAAAGCTCATGTTTATTAAATTAAAGTTATTTATTTTTCCAGTTAGGTAATTTATCAATTTAATCTCGATTCTAACCATTTTTTCAGCCTTTAGCCACACCTTTAACCCAAGCCCCATTACAACCTAGTTAAAGACCTTTTGATTTGTGTATCATCTCAATTATAGTGGTGGAGATTTGATTTTCATGCAAGCCTATGGTAATAACTTTTCATGTTGGACTAATGAGTGCTTAATCACTGAACTTTAAACACATTTGAGTGATTTGAGTGAACCTTTAGTGAGGATGTCAACCAGTGTAAATTTAGTATTAAAGATAATTACTTAGATGAATGGGGATACCTATAATTTTATGATTAAAATGCTCAACTTTGACTATTTGAAACTTTAATGTTCTTTTAGTTAAATTTTTAATGTATGATTACTTGTGAATTATTTGGAACATTATTGATGAGAATTATAAGTTGAGAAGAATTTATTTTGATTGTGAGTTGAGGATTTTGCTTGAAGATAAGCAAATGCTTAAGTGTGGGGATATTTGATAAACCATAATTTATACATATTTTTACCCCATGCTTGGCATATTATTAGATGATTTTTCCTTGATTTTATTGAATTCGATGCTCCTAATCCTTTAAATTCATGTTTTACACTTAGGTGAGCTGAGGAGAGCAAAAAGAGCGAGAAACGGGCCAAAAACAGACAAATTAGGCTTAAAACAGTGTTCCACACGGCCTAGGCACTTCCACACAGGTTATCCATACACCGTGTGTAATGGTCGTGTCGACATCAATCCAAGTCAGAATTGCACACGGCCTGAGCAACTTCATACGAGCATGTCACACGGTCATGTCCCTGTCGAGCCCAAGTCTAATTTTTCTCGAAAAAGGGCACTTTTGAGGGCCTGGAAGCGTTCTAAAGCCTATTTAAACACCATAGAAGAGGATTAAAGGACACACGGAGAGTAGAAGGCAGAAAGTACTCAAGGAACACTATCGAAATCAGCTCAGAGAGAGGATCTACATCAAGACTGAAGATTTCCATCTAATTTCCTAGAAGTTCTTTGGGTTTCTTTATGTTTTGTTGTTTTCTAAACTTTGAGATGTTTTTCATTATTAGTATGAACTAAACTCCCTAAATACCTAAGGGAGATGAAACCTAACACGAATCTTACTACTCTTTGATTTATATTATAAATACTTGTTCTTATTCTTAATTGTGAGTTTAACACTTATTTTAATATTCCAGGATATTAATTCAGGTTTTTGATGTGTTTATTCAGTGGAGGAAAAGACCCTATTTAAGAGTAGATCATTCATAATTAAGCGGAGTTGAATGCAATCCTAGAGATAGGACGACATAAATTTGTCAGATTAGAGTCAAATCTAATAAGGGAGTCCATAGATCGAGTTAATGCGACAATAGGGGTTTTAATTAGAAAGAGATTTCAATTAATCAACCTAGAGTCAGTTGTTTTTAGTCTCGAGAGAGATATTAACATAAATCAAGGATTCCTACGGAATAAGTCAAGTGAATAAATCATCTAAGTCAAAGGTAATAAGTGAAGTCTAGGTGGATTCTTTCTTGGGTATCGTCTTCTCCATTGGTTTTTCTAAAGTATTTTTCCAACCTCCATCTCTGTTGTAATCTTAGTTAAATTAGAAAATTAGTTTAGTTTAAAAACACCCTTTAAATTCTTAGGCTAGATAATAAAAAGATAGTAATTACTAGTACTTTTAGTACTTGTGGATACGATATTCCGATCTCACCATAACTATTCTACTGTTCGATAGGTGCGCTTGCCTTAGTCGAATTTTTAGATAGTTTCACGACCATCAATACGGGAACTCGAATTGTTTTCACGACTAATTAATTATAGTGATGTATGTTAGTATTTTTTTTTTCTGGACTTTTGGGACTGTAATTTGTTTTTGGATTGTGTTTTTATTTTCGTTTTGTTCGTCGATTTTGACATTTTTGTTTTGTTCGTCAATTTTGATATTTTTGATCGTAAATTGCAAAATCACACAAGTTAACAAATTAGATTCCGATTTTTAAAATTAAAACTCTGAAACATTTTCTACTGCAATTTAAGTAACTCTTAAGTATTTTTCTGTAAATAAATAAATAATTTTTAACTAACATTAGCATTAATCAAAAAAGATTTGATCAAAATCGGTTTTTTTGAAGCAAACACATTTGAAATAGATTTTGACATTTGAAATAAGTGTTTACGAACTTAAGTTTGTTTTAACATCCGTGAGAGTTCTGCAAAATTTTATTTTTTTGAAATGCTTAACCAAGTTGGATTAAAACAAGAGTTTTTAAACAAACTAATGTAACTGTTCCAGATTCGGCTATTATGTAAATCATCTTTTAGTAGCAAACTGGTGGTAAACATTACTATCATGTTGGGTATAAGAAACAATTTGACAAGGTCCTCAGGTTGATAGTGACAATCTTCAGGAAGCTTTGTATTACAAGGTGCTCTGTTTGAAGGTAGAAGCAATGCCTTAAGATTTTGGGGAGGAGCAAAGATGTCAGGCATTTCATTATCCAAGGCTTTTGTGAAATCAATATCAGGCTCAGCTTGTTTCTTATTTTTGGCTTTCTTTGTAGTTGACACTTCCATATTTTCTTCATCAGCAATATTCTCAGAACCTACGATATTCAACACTCAAAATAAGTTAATGGGCTACTAAAGTAAAATGTTGATCAAAGATGTCTTAACTTGAATGAAGTGGTAGTTAAAACTCTTGTCAAACACTCGTTTGACGTACATTCAAACCGTGTTACCCCATCCTCCATCCTAATATTGTATAAAAAAAAAACATGTTGATCAAAGATAGCAGTTGCCAGTGGCCCCATGACATATACCTTTATTTTTTCTGTATTTCCAATGATCAGGACCAGCCCAAGCATTTTGTTTCAAAGTAAATCCCAGGTTCAAAAACAAATAATCATCAACTTTCTCAAATCTGTCATCTGCATCAGGATTGTTGAAAGAAAATGATCGGTATCCTCTCGAATTCAATTATGAATTAGAATAATAAGCATGTAATTCAAGTCTTAACCTTTTCAAACAATTAAGAGAAGGAAATATGTTAAACCTCATGATAACTCGTAAATGTTGGCTCTTCCCTGTTAAATTCCTCATCAATAATGCTTGGATGGTCATCATGATCGAAACCATCATTGTCAAAACTCTCAAATGCAACACCATCAAATTCGCTTTCATTATTTATAGTATCAGCTAGCTCTGTTGATCTCTGGCTGCAGGAAAAGTTCTCCAGTGGCCTTCTGTTCTCTTCATAAAATTGATTGACTATATTATGGAGAGTTGGAGAAATCTCATCTTTTGTTTGCATGCTCAAGGTATTCTGTCAATACATCAAAGAGTGATTGTAATCAAACACCTAATTTTATCAGGCAAAGATGTGAAAACACACCAGTCAAAACCAAAAACAAACCTCCAGCAAAAGATAGATCAATTGTTTCAGATATATCATGCTGATTTGAAGAAGGAATTTCCTTCCCTGGCACTTCGAATGAATCAAAGAGAACACGACATCCTGCATAAACACAAGATTATTCAACAATTTCATCAAATTGTGCAGATGTTTGATGATAGAGAGTATCCACTGCAAATGCAACTGAAAACCAAAAGATGGCATCATAATCAAAGCTTGTACCTCACATTGGAATCAAGATTGTGGACATGTATGATTAGATTACCATCAAATTTCATTACATTAAGAGCCTCAAAAGAAGATTCCAGCGTTGATAAAGGTGACATCTGCAGATATAGACGTTCATTACTATATAGTTTGAACTTTGAATTAGGTAATTCTTTAAATTTAAAGACCACAAACCTTTTATCTGTCTCTTTCTTAGGATTCACTTCCTGTGCGGTATCAATATTTCCACTCTCCACCACAGAATCTGGCATTATAACATGATATCCCATTTAGTTAAAAATGTGGCCAAATAATGCTAAGTAAGTCTACAGCTACGAAAATACTGACCATAACCTATTCTTACTTTTTCCTTAAAAAAATTTTGAAAGTTTTTGACCACATATGAGGATTGACTATGTCAGTGTTTCACATATGAGTGTACATACTAGTTATGTACAAAGAGTTTATCAGCACTGCCAGGTAAATTTTTAAAATCCATAACATTAGCAAGCCTTCTGTACAACTTCTTCTCATACAAACAATCTCTGATAGCGAAAAATAAGCTAAGGCCAAGGTGCCACCATAGAAGAAACCTTACCTTGCTCATTTTCTTGACCTGCTCTGTTTATCCCACCAAGAACCTTGTATGCTTCTGAATGAACCGAATCCACGCTCAATGAATAAATCTTAACACCAGCTTCCAAAGTACAACTGGCCTGTAATATATATAATGAAACTCATTCATTAAGCATGAAGATAAAAAGTGAAATATTATCAATTATCAATCCATAAATTGTTTGTCATTTTTTTCTCCAAACATTTCCAGACGTTTTTGCTTTCACGGTTATGACCAATGGCTTCAGCTTAATATTTACACAGCAGTTATTCGTAGTCTAAATATATGCTCCCTTGAAAACGCAATGCATGGATCCCGAACAAGATCATTGAAGTAATCCCTTGGGTCAGGCTAAGTATCAATTTGGTCACCAGTGTTTAAAATTGCGAGAAGATTAGTAACTAAAAGGTAAGAAAAGCCATAAAATGTGCAACATTCTTTACTCTAAACTACCAACTATAGCTTCAACATTTTCATATAAATCTTAAACGAATTCGTTTTCGGGGTCGATTCAATATTTATTTATCCAGTTTTCTGCTATACTAAACAACGAAAAATGCTAAACAAACCTTTTGAAAGTTCGTCTCAACGTCATTTTCTTCTTCAACCTAGATAACCTCGCGAAGATGGTCTATTAAATTCAGCTCCCAAATGTTCTTTTGATTAATTTTCTGCACCCAAAAGATAAATAATAAATTTAAATACGAATAAAATTACATTAAAACTTCAAAACAATTCAACCACCAAAAGTCCAATGATTACCACTTACAATCTACTGAAATTTTAAAAAAGAATACATAAATTTTAAAAAGTATTTACTTAACCTCAAAAGAAAAACCCTCGTCTTCCTATACTTTAAGTAATTGAAGTGATTACAGACATTTTCACTGGCCAATTTAATGTAATTTTGGAACAACTCCAGAACCTGGTCTTTAGATAGGCAAGGATCGGAATCAGTAGGCGACTGAGGATGGGAAAGAACGGGCTTGCGGCGGATGGCGGCGACTCGAGCGGCTCGAGCCTGGGCACGCTCGAGTTTGTCGTCGGTAGAGCCCAGGAAGAAGGGACTTGTGGGGGGACTGGATGCGAGTGGCCATAGGGATCCTAGGCCTAGTGTTAGGGCTCAAAACTTCCGCAATTGGCTTAAGGATTTACGCTTCCTTCAACATTGTGATGGAGCCTGGTTCGGATTTCAAATCCTGTATATTTGAAATGAGAGACCAAAAAAAAAAAACGGTTAATAATAAATAAAATTTGTTCCTTCTTTTCTTTTCCCTCCAATATATGCTTTGAATCTGGATATTTGACACGCAATTTTACGGGTGGCCAAGTGTTGTGTGCGGGATCGGAGATCTTTGAATCGCGGCCGTCGCTTTATTATACTTTTAGCTCTTAGCTCATTTCCCATTGACCTCCAATTTCCTTTGGGTGGTTTATATATTTTATTGCTAAAATTATCACAAAACTCTTTTTATTATTTTCTGAATTGCATTTTAATTTTTCTATTAAAAAAATTAAATAAATTAATTATTATACTTAGATGAGTGAGTGAAATAATTCCCGTTAAAATTTGGTATTTATAAATTTAGCATTCAACTTTTATGCATTTATTAAATTTAACTTTTACTATTTTATTAGAAGTAAATTAGAAAGTTTTGAAATTAATAAATCTAATGGGTGAAAAATACTTTAATAACAAATTAAAAAATAACAATTAAATTCTTTTAAAATTTAAAAATTATTAAAAATTATAAAAGTTATAAACAAAATTTATTAAAAAATTATAAAAAAATTAAAATTATAAAATTTTTATTAAAAAAATAACAGTAACTGACTCAGTAAATCTAATGGTTATAAGATTTAAAAATAATAATAATAATAATATAAGACACATGATTTTAAATCTTATAATTTAATCACTCGTTTAATTTGAGATTTATTTTAAAGGATAATTTCAAGTATAAAATTTAAAAAATAAAAATCATTAAAAACATAAATACTCTTACAAAATCTTTTGTTGTTGAAAATTTTGATTTTTTTAATATTTTTTTTAACTAAGCAGTCCAATTAAGTCAGGACATTAACCATGTCATAAACTTTGTAAATAGTATAGATAAATATATTTTGCTCAACAAGGGGTTAAATATATCATTTATTTATTTATTTATTATATATGCACGAGGAGATTATAACCCAATACTTCAATTTTTTTTTTCCTCAATTTTATCATTTCAACTAAAGACAACAAATTATTTTAAAGATAGAAATGAATATTTTTATTTTGGGGTGTCAAAATGCATTTTTATCACTATACTATCCCTCTGCCCTAACTAAAGCCAAGTTTAATTTTTATATAATTTTTTGTATAGATTTGTTACATAATTTTCTTCACATATATCATAGGTGTGACATAATCTAATATTGATAATATTATTTTTATGAATTAATATTTAATACACTAGCAAAGAAATTTTAATCCCACAAATAGGTTGAAATATGATCACATTTCTCATTTTTTTTTTAAAAAATACCTTTTTCTGATATATAATGCAAGCTCTCTAGCTTCTTTTCTCATTCCTTTGTTTGGGAACTCTCCTGTACAACCCTCTACCTAATGCATCAGTTCTTTAATGTCTGCCATTGCTGGTTGGGACAAGTTTCCATCCAACATTTTCTGCCTTAAATGATGTTGAACAAAGAATTAAAATTCGAGCTTGAACCTTCTATTTTGCCATTCTTGTGTGGGACAACTTTGTTTCCCCTAACAATCCATTTCTACTTTGCCCAACTCATTTACAATGTATCAAAAACTTAAAAAGGTTTTCCATTACGTTACTAGGAGTTGAGTATTAATTATGGAATGAAGTTATATTCTCTGTACAAATATTTTAATTTTTTTTTAAATTTATATTTTTGAATTTTTTTTTTGAAAGGATTATATCTTATAATTATGTTAAGATATACGTTGACGACCAGCGTGAACATGTATACATCAATCTAAAAAGCTACTTAGGTGAAGGGATTTCAGCCACTCTAACCTCCCAATGACCTAAATGTACAAACTACCAGGTGAAGCAAAAAGAAACGTCTCAAGGTTTTGAACGTTCCTTGTTAGCTTCAGGCGAGGAGAAGGATGATCCACCATGTTTACTAGATAATGGCGTTGACCTTTTAGACGTGCGTTTTGTAGCGATGAGGGAAGGTTCCTCTTCCCATTCTTCCATGGCTACATCAATCTTGTCATCATCTGCACTTTTGAATACCGGGTGAATATACGCGTTCTGAAGGAACCCTTTTAGGTTCAAGTTCGGTTCCCTTGCTCGCTCCAATGTATCCTTCATCATTGCTTCCTGAAAACACACGCGCACAAAAAAGAAGTTATCAGATGCATGTATGGTCCGTGCATGGTCCAAGTTCTTCCTGGTTTCTTTTTGTCGAATTACTTCAAGTTCTAGTAATATAAGATTGGTTTGACAGATAACCAACCTGTAAAGGATTTCGGACAAAAGCCGGTTCGTAACGCCCTTTGCAAAATCTGTGGAACCATATGGTTAATACAGGAAGGGTGATAAGCAATGGAGTCGACGAAGCAGCTTCTTTTGTGCTCAATAATCCCATTAGTAGCAGCTGCGAGACGATTAATGCGACAATGATACGTAAATGAACATCGGGCCAGTATGCAGCAGCACTTTCGTATTCTTGATTGTAGACATTTATGATCTACAAGTTCATTTAAATACTTATTAGAGCAAGAATTCCTAAGAGATGATAAATCAAAAAGAAAATATTGTGGTTAATCGAGTGGAACCGCTATCGAAAAGCATAAATTCCAAACAACCTCAATTAATTTTATGAATGCTAGGTGCAAACTATTAGTTCTATAATCACTAAATAGTCTCACTGCCTTTTCACTACTGACCCGAAAAGTAATAAGCCTACTCTGGGAAGATGTCAATTCTTACCTGATGGCGAAATACGACATAAGCCAATGCAAAGAAGACGATTATGAAAGGAAGCAGGATAGGAGTAACTATAGCATACACAAGACCAAGTAAGAAGTAAAGTTGTATTTGAGGTTCTCCAGTATTGAAACCAATGGTTCCAGGATCCATTGCCTCTTCCCGGTCCTTTTCGGTCTTAACCAAGAAGAAATTCTTCAAGTGATAGATTATCAAAGGTTTCAATCTCAGTATCTCGGCAGCAACTCCAGCCCAACCATCGACCATTATGTAAGTAATGAAGAATGTTGCCTTCATAGGAATTGAGGCACCAATTGTCTTCGGTATCCTACAAGTAGCCACGGCACGTCATATAAGAGAAGCACCGGATGGTCCACACAAGCAACATAAAAGATTAGTCAGATTAATGAGGATACGGAAGAGAAAAGAAACAGCTTGGCCGTTGATATCCTCAATGAACAGTTTATGCTATATCCAAGGTTCACAAAACTAAGTATCAAATCAAAGCTGATACTCACCATGTCTGTGTTAAGAAAAAGGAAAAAAGAAGGCAAAGCTAGAGCAGAAGGCAGTAAGCTTGATTGTATTATAGAGCAGAAAGGCATATATGAGAACATACTCATTTGTAGACTGGTGTATAAAATTATTTAGTTGCTGAAATGCAGTTCCGGTGATTATGCTCCCGAGAAAAACATTGATAAATTGGAAGAAATAATATCTACTGGCTGATCTCCTTTCCAGAGCCGATAGGCTAATAAATCCTTCGAACTTTGACATTATCATCAATATTGTGGGCAGAAGTAAAAGAAATATCTTCAGAGCAATCCCAGGAAGAAAGCCCTGAATGAATGACTTTATGACTTTCCTGCAGGAAATATGGTTGTTATTTTGAGCAAGGAACAAAAATGAAAGTTAATTGTAATGGGAGCATCAAAGTCCGATATCCTTTTCCCTATGGCAATCTTCAATTTTATCGAATAATAATGATAAAGTTTTACTAAGGTTGATGTTGAGAGGAAATGTACATGTTCCTACACTAATAAAAAGACTATAAAAATTTCTTTTTCTTCAATGCAAGGCCAAGATTGTTATAAAGAAGACAAAGAAGAAAAAGAAAACTCACACTTCAATTATAGGTTTTAGGAAGGGAAGTGCTTTCTCAATGCTCTCTATGTTAGCAAGGGATTGCACGATTGCAATAGGAATCACGAAAAAGAATGTAAGGAAGAAAAATGCAACAGCAACAATGAGCCTCCGAATTGTGAGAAAAACAAATGGAATTGATAGGTTTTCCCAGTACACGTCTCGTGGTTCCGGAGCCCACTCAGTCAACCATATAGTTGGGTTCCTACATTGTTGAGTTTGTGCACAAACAGCAGCTCCCCATCGAGTTTTGAAGGAAACAAATGCTGCTGCCATAATTGATTTAGGGTTGCTGGTAATCTTCTCCCTCTCCAAGGATATCTGGCAGTCGTTGAAGGAACAGATGATTAAGCACACATGTTTCCACATTACATGATTTAAATGTGCAAACAAATTGCTGATCAGTTCGAAGATTAAGAAAGCAAAACCCCAAATATCCTAATGAGATGGTAATTCAAGCAATAAAGCTAGATTTAGAAACTGCAACCAATAATTGGACATTTATGATGCATGCATGCATGCAAGCAGGCAGTTTAAAACTAAACGTAACATTGTCATAACTCACAAGCATTTGAGTCTGAGGCCATGCTTACCATTCAATAATTATCATAAGCTCTAAGAAACTACTAAATGGTACATTGGCCAAACAAATTTGGATCTGAAGATGAGTACTTGGGGTTACTGTCAAACGAATCCTGCAGTCAGTGGAGATACTGTACATCCTATGTTACTTGAGTTCGGTTGCGAGTGTCTGACAAGGGTATGCATCCAGCACGAGTATTTTATTTTATTTTATTTTCAAAATTTTCATGTATTTAGAGAGTCCTTGGAGAATCATATCCCCATTCCTATGTCTAGATATGCATTGATATGGTATTGGACACAGGTACTTAAAAATAAATAAATAATGGGCTGGAGCAAAATAATACACAGCTGCTCTCCTACCCCATCCCCCATGGTCGGAAATCTTGGAACTTCTAAGCAAATAAAAGTTGATCTCCTGAGTTTCAGAAGTAAATAACAAAATACAGGGAATAAAAAGAAATGTCACTTACATCTCTAGATAATCTCTCAGTTTTTGCTGTATAAAAGTCGACTGCATCTACGCTCTCTCCCCAGAGACCAAGGAAACCCATCTGCTTAATGGAATAGAAATTCATCAAAGGATGTCAGGTATCCAGAAAGGGAGGAATAAAAAAGAAGAAAAAATGAATAATGTCTCATCAGCTTTATTTTGGGTTGAATTCCAAAAGATAAAACAAATTATTGATGGAAACTTAAGAATGCAAAAGGCAAGGATAAAAGAATATTTCTAGACATATATAATAAGAACAGTATTTGCAAAAAAAAAAAAAAAAAAAAAAACCTTTAATAAAGGTCTCTTAGATGGATTCCTTTCATATTTATTTTGATAGTAGTCAAGCCAATTCTGAATTTTCTTTTTCTCATTGACCAATTCTGAGAGCTTGTTAGCATTATAAACAACCTGCAACCAAATTATTAAGACAAAAAAACCAGAATATATCAGCATATAAACGAGTTAAAACTAAGTTAAACATGTCACATAAGGTTATGTAGGATAAATTAATTTCTGCATTGAATTCTAATATCAAACCTGATGACTGAGATAGTGTTCTGGATGGTTGACAAGAAAGAAATGTTCGACAAGCTCACTAATGGATTCATCAGGATCAGGTGGGACATTCCTTACCAGCACCTTTACCAACAAAATGATGTCAGAAACAAAATTAAAACCAGCAGAAAGAAAAAAAGAAAAGATTTAAGATGTTGTAACATAATAAATCTCAATTCTTTTGAACTAAGTTGAAGGGGAAAATGAAATCCATAATAAACTCAATAATTGCTTGGGGAACATAGATTTCAAAAAGGGGAAATTTGGCTTCATATATCACTTTAGGATATGTGCTTACTGTAAATTGGTCTGGGCGCCGTTGTTCCGATGCAAGGAAATGTAATCTCATTGATGCCACTATCTCATACTCTCTTTTCAGCACATAGCATGTCCAAAAGGTAAAGGCATAAGCCATTACCAAATGTGTCCAAAACCTACAAACAAGAATACGTATTTAAAACGTTATAGTTATGGAACTAGTTTAGCGATAAAAGCCTCTCCAAAGTTCTACCGAGGAGTTGGGAAAAACCCCAATTGCCTTCCGGATTTAGGTTTTCTAAGAAATGAAAGAGCAATAAATTTCCATCCGAAACAAGGAAAAGGAAATAGCAATTCAAGTTCATCAATCAGGACATCCACACCCTAAAGCATTCAACTCATCTATGTGGAAAAAAGAAGGGATTTAAACATCTTATTATTCTTCAGATATCTTATGTTAGAAGCAATGAAGCCATTTGCCTCTTTGCAACTTCGAAATGGTAAAAAAATTTCTTAATGCTAATTAATGTACATTGAAATTATAAGGACAAAGCACGATTGAAATAACAATAAGTTTAGAAATTGCTCTAACTGTCAACTATATCTGGTATCTGTAGAAATTATAATCTATGTCAAAGAGTTCTTTTAAAAGATATAGGGAAATGAAAAAGATAAAGCTTGAAATGAGAAAGTTCTGCATACCTAAGTGATCCATTTGGTATATTTGATATCGATAGTTTATCAATATCACTGAATGTTAAGCCTGAATGTTCCAGGGTATTATTGGTCCAATTAATTGGCACCATAATTGTAAATGCTAAGAACGCAATAGGAACAAAAATTTTAAGCCTGCACTTCAATGAGGAAAAAAGAAGAAAGGGTAAACAAAACAACACATTAGTCCAAGACATATAAGTAATAAATTACATCTTCACAATAGAATTATAGATTTACAATCTAAACCATCCGTGACTATAGGATTTGTGTGTGTTGTGAATAGTTAAGATTCAAGTTTCTACAATTCTCTTGGGAAGAATAACCAAAAAAAAACTAGTCAGTTAATAATAAACCAAGATCAGCGATAGGAGTTAATGAGGCCCATCGAAACATGAAAGCAGGAAAAAGTAAGAAACATCCCTAAAGTATTACAATAGTTTGCTCATTATGAGTTCAACAGACCAGTTAAAGAGTTGAGATCATTTAATTTACATAGTAAAAGAGAAGGTCCACTAATAAACCGAAAGTAGTTTTCCTGTTGATTGTGGATTTACTTTACTTTTTTGCTAATATGACTTAGACATAAATATGATCTATACATACACACACATAAGCACCAAAGAAAGACTGAATTCACCTTATCATGCAACTGTGTACCAAGGTATAAATAACTAGCAATTAATAATAAACCAAGACCAGCGATAGGAGTTAATGAGGCCAATCGAAACATGAAAGCAGGAAAAAGTAAGAAACATCCCTAAAGTATTACCATAGTTTGCTCATTATGAGTTCAACAGACCAGTTAAGAGTTGAGATCATTTCATTTACATAGTAAAAGAGAAGGTCCACTAATAAACCGAAAGTAGTTTTCCTGTTGATTGTGGATATACTTTACTTTTTTGCTAATATGACTTAGACATAAATATGATCTATACATACACACACATAAGCACCAAAGAATGACTGAATTCACCTTATCATGCAACTGTGTACCAAGGTATAAATAACTAGCAATTAATAATAAACCAAGACCAGCGATAGGAGTTAATGAGGCCCATCGAAACATGAAAACAGGAAAGAGTAAGAAATATCCCTAAAGTATTACCATAGTTTGCTCATTATGAGTTCAACAGACCAGTTAAGAGTTGAGACCATTTCATTTACATGGTAAAAGAGAAGGTCCACTAATAAACCGAACTTAGTTTTCCTGTTGATTGTGGATATACTTTACTTTTTTGCTAATATGACTTAGACATAAATATGATCTATACATGCACACACATAAGCACCAAAGAATGACTGAATTCACCTTATCATGCAACTGTGTACCAAGATATAAATAACTGATAGAAAAATCCCTCTTCCCACCATTTTTACCGAATCTCTGTTCATCTAAAACGAGAATAACCATTGTATGTTCCTAGATTCATGCTTTGCTTGCCTACAGTTCAACTTAATACTTTTCTATGTTGGTCAATGACCTATTAGCCTAGATATTCTTGAAGCTTGTATGACAGGATAAATTATTCGGCCCAACAAGCATTCAGATACAAGGAACATTCACTTGAACACGCAAGAACATACGTACCCCAATAAGTAAATCCTCAAGTAAACAGCGGAATCCAATCCGGCATGGTCGATCAACTCGGGCTCCGGCATTTGGAGTGCAGCAGGCATCCAGTTGAGAAATCTGGCATACGACCTGAAGTCCAAATTCACGAACTTGCTTACAAATGCACCATTGGCCAAAGGACTGCACCTTAAACCTTTGAGATACCATTTGGGGAAGTACACCCTGTCATTCACTGGTTGAATCCGAAGAATTGCAAATGCCAAAAAGAAGGCAAATGCACTGAGAATATTGATAGCTGCTGCAACTCCAATATCACTTAGAGTTGCCATGAATTTTCTTCAACAGTGACTACTCTCCTGAAAATAGAAAAGGAATTTGTTTCAAAAAAAAAAAAGGGTAAAGCTTTAATCTATGCAATTAGAGGTAACAATAAGCCAAAAAAAGGTACAAATTTCTGGCCAAATATTTGTTGTTTTAAATTTTTAGCTACTTTTGACTTTTGTGTGCTTTTGGTAGCTGTGCCCCCACTACTGCCCCGTACCAAAAAAAACAGCAAATGTTGAAATCAGATGCCAATATTTTGGGGTTTTCTCTTTTGTTACCAATAAAATCCTTTCAAAGAAAACCCAAAATAAAAAGCGAATTTTCTCTGAAGTTTGAAACTCATAAAAAGCAACAGCCATCAAACTTAAATCCAAAAAAATGATAAACAAGTAACATATTAGCATAAACAACAGAACGGTAGGATTAAAAAGAGAAATGAACTGTTGATGTTATGAGAACTGTTTTCTGCTCAGATTTTCTCGGCAACCAAACAAGAACTCCTATACTTATCGCTTACCTCCCAACATCTTAACAATGAAGGGAACACTAAAAGATAGACGTTATTACCCTTATCGAACCCGGATGAGAAAACTCAATAATAAACACTTAAAAACGCTTCTTCTTCTTTTTTTCAGGTTTTTTCTCCCCACCTTTGGCCAAAGAAGTGAGGGAGCTATAATTTGAAAACAAGGAAAGAAAATCTAGTAATCTTCAAAATATTGGGTCAAAAAAATAAAATCAAAATCAAAATCAAATCGAAGTCCAAGATTTACTGCTGGGAATGCATATTAATTCCCTTGATTGTTAGTCTTTTCCAAAAAGGCGAAAGATGAAATAACAAAAGGGAAGTGATGGCAACAAAATTGTGTTTATATATCTACAGAAAGGAAGCAGTTTTAAAAAGACAAAAGCAACTATTTATTAATCATAACATTGATTTGTAATAAAAGTAGTTTGTCGGTAGAAATGCCATGTGCCAGAAAATTGAATAAATGACATCTCTAACGGCTACCCATTGCTCTCCCTTATTCTAAACAAAACAATACAGAACAGCCAAAACATAGTCTTATTTTATTTAAATATTTGTATTAATTTCACACATATTTTTCTTTAAATATTACTATAATATTAAAAATAATATATGTTAGCGAGTTTTAAAAGTTTATTAAATTAATTCTTAAAAAATAAGATTATTAAATTAATACAAAAACATTATATCAAATTTATTATTTTTAATTAAATTTTTAAAATAATAAATTTTTTTTGAATTACAATAACAGGATAAAACCTGAACAACAAATGCGACTAGCGCGACTAGAACCCAAGTTATACCTAGAATAGTAAACACCTTAACAATTAGGTCATCACATGAAGTTCAAAATAATAAAACTTTATGCAATTATATTTATAATCATAAATAATATATGTTGAAGCAATTACAATTAAAATAAACTCAATAGAAAGTACCATCAAATTAAACTCTTTGACTCCACGGGCAAAACTAGGGGCAGATAGGGGTCAGGTCCCACTAAAATAGAAAATTTTTTATTTAAATCCTTTAAAATTTTAAATTTATAAAAGTAATATTGCACTTTAACCCCCTAAAAATATAAAAATTTGATTTAATCATTTAAAAATTATAAAGATATAAGCTATTATAATAGTGAAATTATATTTTTGCCCTTGTAAAATTTACAATTTAATTTTGACCTCCTAAAAATTTTCTGATTTTGCTCATATTTAGCTTCATTCTATTATTTTTTTCATCCATTAAGTTATTTTTTTTAACAAAAATTTCAGTATAGGTCTTCCTCAACTAAATAGGAAAGTAATATATTTTAATGCACTCAAACTAATATTCTCCTGCATTGGCAACAATGTCGATACTATTAAGACTCAATCGAAGATATTGAATTGTTTTTAATTATAAACACTTGTATTATTTATAATTATAATTAGTTAAACACATATTATTTATAATTCTACTCATTTGGGGGATAATGCTTAAAATAGGCATATATATACCTCATCATTCGTGAAACGTGTCCTTGTTATTTTATTTAGATGACGATAATTTCTTGAAAATGTAATTCAAATAATATAATATGAATGATTTATGGATTTGGACATTTGGTTAAATCATGGTTACCATATGTTGTTTACACGTGGGCAAGCTTTTTTTCTTTTCCAAACAAAAATATTATTGTGTGTTGGAAATGCTTACCAAATCCCTATTAATCAATAATTGTGGTATATTTGTTGAAATTGGGTAGTTTAATTAGATGATTATTTGAGTTTATTAATAGTAGAAGAGCGCATAATTACGATGTGAGTGAAAAAAATTCACTAAATATTATTTATTAAAAAATATATAAAAATTAAATAAAATTTTAGTTAAAATGATAATCTAAAAATTTTAATATGTTGTGAATAAAACTAAAGAAAAAGAGAGTGATGGTTCATATGTTGGTACAATGCGAAGAGTTGATTATGGTCGTGATTTGGTTGAGTTTTGACATAAGAGAGGTAAGCTTGTCTCCAACGGTGAAAGAAGGGCTATAAAGAATCAAGTTTGGTATATAAAAAACAACTTGAAATAAACATGCAACAAAAAATTAAATTTCTCTTAAAAGTAAGTTGTTAACTTGATCAATCAAGCGAAATAGCCAAGTGTGGGGTGAATTGGCATTTTAAAAATTTGTGGAAGCAATAGAAAAAGTATGAAACAATGAACACAAAAATTTAGAATGGTTCAGCCCCAATTGCCTACTCCGATACCTTAGTTTTCCACAACAAATGATTTTCTCAAATTCACTAATTTGATGAACCTTTGAGGACAAGGTTTAATCTTACAACTCCCTTAAGATTTCTACCTAAATCTTAATATACAAATCCTCTCAAGAGAGCAAACAAATAAGCAAACAAAGAAAAAATCTTTACAAGATTAGGATGTTTACCAATTAAGCACTAACACAAAAAAAAAAACACTTGAGCTAATAGAAAATAATAAATGCTCACAAGTATATACAATAAAATATGAAGAAATGAAGCACAAAGGTTGATAGGATGGCTTTTTTATCTTTTTACTCTCTCTTGTTGTTGTTGAAGCTTTGGAAGCTGGTATTTATAGTCCGAATTGATTTCCAACCGTTGTGGTTGTTGTGGAATTGAATAGAGCCGTTGGGGATGTAAAAACCAACGTATTAATATCACCTACAACAAGTTTCAATACCGTTTTATGGGTATCAATACTTATGGCATTTAATGTTCAATTTGTTAGAGTATGCCGAAAGACCAATCATGAGATAATTGTAATAACATACTTGTTTTACCTCATTTATTAATATAAGGCACTGTTATTATTATTTCAGTTTCTTTTCTATGAATATAAATAAACTGTTTTATAGTAATGTCCTGAAAATAATATGATTATGCTTAAAATGTTCTTAGTCGAGTATTATTGTGCTCTTGGACAACAATAATGCATTAAGACTAACGTGTAATTTATTGATGCCAAAGTGTTGTCATTGACATGGGATGTCAAAATAAATACATGAGTATGTGTGTTAGAGAACAACATATTGGACTGACCTGCTATGAGTATGTTTCTTGGATTATTATATAATAGTCACAGCATTACTTATAGTGATTACTATGTATACGATCCTCAGACTTGAGATCATTATTATCCCAACATCGTGAGTCGTATATTTTGATACAGTCGAACATCAACCATAACTAGTTGTTCTATAAAGGCTGATGTTGGATATACCACAATCTATGTAGTGGGATATGGTTGATCAATATAAGATTTGTCCCTTCTACATAATGGGAGCAATATCTTAGGCCACTTGATTGAGTGGGACTAGAAATACATGGCTATGCTCGAATAAGTTGATATGAGATATCATACATATTTGTTTATCATAGTCTATTTAGGATATCAAGAAACATTAGATGGACTATGCAAGTGTGGCTATTCCATGACTTGTGTCCATTCTAGATATAAAGGACAAAAAGATTTAATAAATGAAGGGTTGATCCCATAGAGTTTATGTTGAATCATGACTTCTTGTATCTTAGGTAGCAATGATGCATCGCTAAATGCCAATATTACTGTTAACGTTGCAAGAACCTACAAGGTCACACCTTATGGTTGAAACGAACGGAATCCAAACATAGTTGGTATTGTTTTTTAGCTGTCATATGAATTAAATTGATTATAGAATTAATTTAATTGAGCAGTTAAATATCGAATGAATTATATGTACAAGTATGTTGTACACATAATGAGAACATGGTTAAATTAATATATATGAATTTGATTCGTATAAAATTTAACTAAACATAATTTACTGAAATCCTTGTTATAGTTATTGTAATTATAATTTACGATTGAATATTATTATAATTATTGTAATTGTAATTTTTTGGTCAAACATTATTATAATTATGGTAATTATAATTATAATATTCGGTTTATTATAATGAATTTTGATTCATATTAAAATATCAATTATTCTCAAATTAGGAAATATAAGGTTTTTAAGAAAAACCTAATATACCCGAAATATATAGAATGAGGTCTTGCAGCCGTCAAATAGATTTTCTCTCTAAAAAAGTTTAAAAGAGTTCTTGTCATTCGTTGTCACACCGAGTGGATTACGTAGAGGCTGAAACTTTTCGTAGCGGGTGACACAGCCGTGTGACCCTACTCAAAGAGTTACACAGGTAAGGACACGGGATGGGACACGGTCGTGTATTCCTAGTTTGAAGGTTACATGACCTGAGACACGAGCGTGTATCTCAGTCGTGTGAGACACACTGTAACACCCCTAACCCATATCCGTCGGCGGACGGGGTTATGAAGCATTACCGGAAAAGATAAAAACTTTCTTACCTTCACACAGTCAATCAACCCAAGTTCAGAAACATACATTTATAACTTCAGTATATAAATTCATAAAATAATATTACAAAAATAACACAATCCAGTTTTATTTAACTGACACATAACCATTTTTTTTTTTATATCTTATAACAGAATTGCTAATCACATGATAAGTTTTCAATACAGAAACTGAATATTTAAAACATACTATTTAAATATACTACACTCTGTAGCAATATTGTCTTTCTTTAATACTGTACACGCATAAAACGTTTCATAGTATCTAATCCATGTATTCAAAGTTCAATTCATACTAAATACCTAGTTACAAAATTTACTATAAGTATATGCGCAGTAGATCATAGTAACATAAATTTTCTTGAGCACAAAAAATAAAATTACAAATATCCATTTCACATGCTAAGTTACCATCTTAAACTCATACACATAATTTCATTACTTCAATGTAATTCACAATCACACATATTATATGCACATATTTTTAATATAACTATTATTAGCTGAATATGTACTTATGTCATTTATCAATTCCAAGTAAATTTAATAAGTCGATTTATGTATCAAAATTTGTGTCAACACAAACACACCAAATAGCTAAATTTCACTATATGATTAAGTCATTACATAGCTTATCAAAACATGTAATGTATATCACATAATAAACCATTTCCAACTTTAGTAACCGAAACGCATCCATCTATGTTATCGTACATTTCATACCTATTTCTTAAATTAATCAAATGCACATTACCGTTGAACCTATTCAACTAAAATCATCCATAGAATATTTCTCTTAAAACCATTAACAAATAACAAACATTTCACACATACTCTCACTCTCTCTCTCTCTCTCTCTATATATATATATACACATGCAAGTGCCGAATCATCAATTATACAAATTCATTATCCAAATCCAGTATTTAACCGAACTCACTCAACAACCTAAAATAATTATTAATACAAAATGTAAAACATCCTTTAATCATTTCTTTTACTACGAGTAGCCTAACAAACATACTTCATATTTATGCATATACCAAATTGATTCAATAGAAACACATTAAAAATCATCAACCATATTCCTTGCATATAACATATTTAAGCATGACTAAATTCATATAATCACTTGTTATATTAGCCATTTTAGCATGGCTTAATATATACACCATATTACCCTTATCCAAAACTAAGTTAGCTTATACATGCCATAGATCCAAGTTTAAACCTTTATTGTACCAAAAACAGTCGATAGTGTGATTAACTTTGACGATGATCCCTGAGCTTGTATCTTGACTCCAAAATCTATAAAACAAACACACACATAAATTCAAAGTAAGCTATTTATAGCTTAGTAAGTCATAAGCAATTGAGCAACCCAAAAATATCATCAATTTAATTAAACCAAACCAAAGGACATTATTATAAAACATTTAGATCTAAACATGTAAAATCAATATTTTAAATATATATATACTCATTCATATTTATCACTTGGCCGAATACTTTTATATCTATGGTAACAAATTATCAATTAACTTCCAAAGCCAAATAATTAATATCAACCTAGTTCATATGCTCATAAATACACAAACTCATGCATCATCATATAATTTTCATATACAATTGAATTAAATAGCCAAATACATGTATTTATACATACATATAATTTAAACTCATTTTAAAACTATTCACAAGACCGAATGCACTTACCTAATTCACATGTAACCATCAATTGCATTATGCATAATTTGAAATAAGTGCCAATTTACTTACTTACATTGTCTTAATTAAATAGCAAGGCGATTCATACTTGGCCAATTAACTTATCTTACACATTCAAACACAACTTGTCTTTGCCCGATGAACCATCCAGAATTGGGTAAGACACTCGGATAATCACACATATATCGTACATTGCCAACATCCCAGACGTGGTTTTACATGTAATCACATATCGATGTCACTGTCCCAGACAGGGTCTTACTCGCACATATATATCAGAGTCACATATCGATGCCAACGTATAAACATGGTCTTACTCGTACACATATATCGATGCCATGGTCTTACTCGCACATCACATATATCGAAATCACATATCGATGCCAACGTATTAAACGTGGTCTTACTCGCACACATATATCGATGCCACAAATACTTCCAAGTATCAACTTTAAAGTTGGCTAAATTATACATAACTTTATTAATAAAATTATCATTCATAACCAAAGTCACATTATCATTAAATATTCGAATATATATATACACATTTAACCATAATTCACATTTTAATATCACATACATATTTCATTTAGCCGAATATAGACTTGTAATTAGTATACAAATAATCAGCATTTTAACATATATAATTCATGTCATCACTTTAAATACTAAACTTATTCATTACTTATCATCAAACATAGATTATTTACATTTTTAATATCAATTCGTAATTTACTTTTAATCAATATAACTATCTATTACTCATATATTGAAATTTAACAACTTCTATTTACTTATAAACTTACCTCGGACGTTATAAAACGGAACAGGGTAGCTAGTCGACGACTTTCGTTTTCCCCCGATTCAAATCCGATTTCTTTGGTTCTTGATCAAAACATATTCAAATTAAGCTCATTCAAACATATTCTCATTCAATTTAGTCCAAAAACACATAAATGGAAAAATTACCATTTTACCCCTGACATTTACAATTTTACCATTTAGTCCCTATTGCACAAAACACAAAAATACACCAAATTTCTCCATACCCAAGCTAGGCTGAATATTACCCATATCCATACAAGCCCATATAATTCATTTATTTCACATTTTAGTCCCTCAAATTATTATTTTTGCAATTTAGTCCTAATTACTCAAAATCATCAAAAATTCCAATACAAAACATGTTAATCTAAAACATATCTTTCATATTTCATCATCAAACAACAAAAATCACAAGCTCTCAACAATGGCATAACTCAAAATATTCACCAAAATAAAAAATTCGAGCATGGGTTTTGTAGTACTCGAAGCAACGATCTCAAAAACGTAAAAATTATCAAAAACCCAGCTGAACTCTTACCTTGATTGAGCTTGGAAAGCAACCGAACCCTAGTTTCTTTTTCTTTTATTTGGTTTCGACAAGGACAATGAAAATAACATATATGTTAACTTTATTTTATGTTTTATGGTATAAATTATAACATATTATAACTTAAAGTTTAGTTTACAAATTTAACCTTAATGAATTATTATATAAACTTTATACTATAAGCCTAATACCGTCCAACTA
The DNA here is from genome assembly GCA_025698465.1 of Gossypium longicalyx. Taxonomy (NCBI): domain Eukaryota; kingdom Viridiplantae; phylum Streptophyta; class Magnoliopsida; order Malvales; family Malvaceae; genus Gossypium; species Gossypium longicalyx. The sequence continues at coordinate 9,308,965 of CM047001.1, read as the reverse complement.
ACATGAAAGTGGGCTATTTATAACATAAATGTTCTCATTCAAGAAGCCAATAGCAATTAGGCCCCTTTTAGAAATAACCACCAAATTTTCCTTTTATGCGATTAAGTCCTTTTATTTAATCGGATATCTAAATGACAAAATTAAATCACAAAAATTTCACAGATATAAATTCACACAAAATAAACATAGAAAATAATTTTTAAATATTTTTTTGACTCGGATTCGTGGTCCTGAAACCACTATTCTGATTAGGGTCTAAATTAGGCTGTTACACACACGGCCTGACCACACGGCCATGTGACCCCTGTATCCAAATTTTTGTATCTTTTTCCTAGACTTTCCAATTTATTTCAATTTAGTCCCAGATTGTTTTTAAGGTGTTTTTAGGGCCTCGAAGGCTCAATTTAGGGACGATATGCATGTGAATGATTGGTTCATAATATGTTTATGATAGTATATGAAATGCATGTTTAAATGTTTTATTTGTATGGTAATACTCCATAACCCTAATCCAGCGACAGATACAAGTTAGGGGTGTTACAATCATCTTTTTTATATCAAAATATTTTATCAAATAAAGTTTAGTTTAAAATAGGTATATAAAAAATGTCATTTAAAATAATCTTTCCAAAATTATCAAAATACAGATGTAATTCTCATACTCCTTCTACCGCCACATTACTCTCATCTATAGTTTGCAATGAGAGTTCCTTATCCCAAAAGCTTCTCATTTCCTTGAGCCACTATAAAAAAACAAAAACATGATTAGTGGCTCTAGAATCAATAATCCAATGATCTACTAAATTTTCCACTAAACAAGTTTTAATAACAAAGAGTTCCATACATTTGCCCTTAGAGGCTAGGAAATCCTTCTACTCTTTAGAGCTTGCCTTGAAGTGCCCATTCTTTTTGCAGAAGAAACCTTTCGACTTAGATAGGTCCTTAGGCTTCTCTGTTTCCTCTTTTGCCGGACCCAAAGTCTTAGCCTTTTTCTTAACATCCCAAAAATCGGGGGTTAGTAGAATCGAATTTTTGAATCGAAAGAGAATGGTCATGCCTTAATTTTTGAAATTATCTATGCAGTTTTAGTAAATAAATGAGGTATTGGTTTGTTGGTTAAGTGTCAGTGAAACGTTCCTTGAAACCCAAGTTCAAATCCCTTCACTCTCACTATTTTTATTATTTTACAAATTTTGCCTTAAACCTTAATATGTGACATACCTTATTTTTGAAATAAACATTGCAAAATTATTTTAAGAATGAGAAAAAAGCCTAATGGTTAAAAGAAATATTAGAAATCATGGAAATTAAATGAGGTCCCAAGTACAAATCCTTTCCCTTGCGAAATAATTAAATTTTGCAAAATCCCTTATTTTTTTAATGTACGTGCCATTCATACCCTTGAACCCTAAGTATAAATACAACTTTTTATTGTATTTTTCAGTCTTTAATTCAATTTTTTTCCTACCCTAGCCGTTCACCCTCTTCCTCCTCTTTTCTCTTCAATTTTCTTTCTTTTTCTCATTGTTGTCGCCACATACACCTCCTATTTTACCATCTCTTTCTTTTTCTTTTTGCATCAAGATTGTGCATCATCTCCTTTAATCTATTGCTGCCATTTATTCTTATCTAAATCAGCCCAAATCTGAAATCCTAAACCCCAAGATCGATCCCGAACATTGCCAAGAAAGTGGCATTGTCGTTTCTCTCAACTAGCTTGGGTAAGATCTTTTTTCTCTTCAATTTCTTGATTAATCTTGTCAATTAAAAACCAAAATTTTCAGATCTGGAATTTGGGGGATTTTAAAAACTATTTTAAAATTTAGCTCCAATTTTAGCCACCATTGGGAGGTGGTGCTTGCGCCTATGTGCAAGAAAGGGGGCTATTTTGTTTCTTGGTACTTGCCCATATTTTTCTAGCATTAAATTGTGTTTTTGAACCCTCCTAATCAGTTTCTAATCACATGTTAATTAGGGAGAGACGTTCTTGGTCAATTGGCCATTTGGATCTCACAATTCGAGAAGTGTAAATGTGATTAATTGTAAACTAGTTTGTTGTTTCGACAAAGTTGTTAGGAAAAGGTTATGGATTGATTGAATGGGGGATTTTAATCAATATTAGCTACTGAATTTCCAATATATAATTGTGTTAGGTGCGGACCGGAACACCCCAAATCAACCTTAAAGTCAAAATTCGTTCTTGCGCACCATTCACAACAAAATAGTGTAAGAAATCTAACTAGTTTGGATTCGCAATATAGTAGTAATTTTGACTATTGGTTGGAACAATCTCTTAAGCAGCCCTTAAACACCCACCTATGGGTTCCAACCAATCATCAAAATTACCACTATTTTGCTAATCCAAACTAGTTAGATTTCTTAAACTATTTTGTTGCGAATCGTACGCACGAACGACTTTCGACTTTACGGTTGATTTGGGGTGTTCTGGTCAGCACCTAACACAATTATATACTGGAAAATTAGTAGCTAATATTGGTTAAAATCCCTCATTTAATCAATCCATAACATTTTCCCAATAACTTTGTCGAAACAACAAACTAGTTTACAATTAACCGCACTTACGCTTCCCGAATTGTGCGATCCGAATGGCCAAAGAACGTCTCTCCCTAATTAACATGTGTCGAAACCATTTTCAAATCGAGTTTTGGAAAATGAGAATCGATTTTAAAAAAATGAAAACGGGAGTCGTCACCAATCTTTTTAGGTGTGATTGGATCACCTTTAAAACATTTTGTTTTAAAATCATTAGTTTTGGTCCACGAAATAAAAGAACGGGTTCGGGAGTCGGTTACGTACGAGGAAGGATTAGCACCCTCATAACGCCCAAAAATTGGTACCTAATTGATTATCAAATGTCTTTAATGTCAGAAATTTAAAAAATTTTAAGATGTAATCCTCTTTAAAATACTTTGATTTTGAAAATTTGGGTTCACTTGTATAAAAACATTGACACTAAGTTAACCTTTTGGAAATCCTTATCTCGAAACGACAAATTGCCACATCCAATAAGTTAGGACGCAACGCTTTGAAATTCCAAGACAATTACTCGTATTTTGAAAATTTTAAAAACTTAGAAGGGTACTTGACTATTCGAACGTAACGAGAAAAGTTGCAACCCAATAAGTTAGGGCACTACTTTCTCGAAACTTCCAAACACCAAGCATTGCCCTTGTATTTTCTTGAAAACCTTGGGGCCTTACTTTTTAAAATGATGCGTGAGGAATTGTATTGTACTATAAATCATACATAGTAACATATCATTGTAGTGAATAAATAATACATGCATTTTAACAAAATGATAACAATAATATAAAGATCAGGCATTAGACACATACATATAAAATGATACACATAAAGAAAGTAATATGCATACAAAGATATATATATATATATATATATATATAGCATGTATCGAGAATGAATAAACAAAATATACAAACATACAAAATAATAATTAAATGATACATGATATAAAAGAGCAATAAATAATGTATGATATACAAATAGAAGAAATATAATTTCAATATGCATGTTTACAAAATATAACATATAATTATAATAAAAATAATAATTTAACTCATACATGATACATACAATATAAAACATATAGAAGAGCTAAAAAAAATAAAGTGATTGATTGCTAACAAAATATACATACAATTAAAAATAAGACATTTCATAACAATTTTAAAATAGTATTTAATATATAATATATAATAACAAGAATAAAAGAATAATAATTATAGAAAAATAATATATAATAAATAATAATATATATAATAAAAATAATACTCATAATAAAATAATTTTATAATACATAATATAAAATAAGGTTAAAAATAAAACAAATAATAATATAAAATATATATATAATAATAAATATATAATGGTTAGATTAAAGTTCAACAAAGTTACAGGGGCAGATTTTAAAAAAAAAATTAAATTAAATTAATGTCCTAATTAAAACACACATAAAACAAAAGGGACTCATCGGGCAAATCACCCTATTCCCAAAACGGTACCGTTTCCAAAATGTAGTAACTGTTAGGACTAAATTGAAACTAAAATAAAACAATAGGGCCAAATCATAAATAAAATAAAGCGTAATTATAAACTAAAAAGGATGGAAGGACCGATTGGGTAATTAACCCAATTTCAAAAAAAACACGCGGATCCTCCCCGGGTAATCGGGTCAACGTGCGGATCCCCTTCCTTAATACGACGTCGTTTTAAGCTTATTGACTTAAGCTGAAACGACGTCGTTCTACTGAGGCTATATAAGCCAAAATATAACCAAAAAAAATCATTTAGAAATCCTTTTAAAAAAACCTAAAGAAATCCTCTGAGGCTCTCCTGCCCTCTAAGCTCTGGCCCTAGGCCAGTTAGCTCTGTTCATCGGGCCTCCATGCCCAATCTCACGCGCCGTCGCTGACTCCGCCATACACGGCGGTCGGGGTTTGAGAAACTTCATTTTTCGGTGCCAATCTAAAGGTAGATTTCTCTCCTCTATTTTGATGTAATACATGCATGCTGTTTATAAGAAAATAAAAGAAAATATAAATGGCAGAGTAAGAACAATCGGTCACCTTTGTTTCTCTGTGAAATACTTCTAGTATAAGAACAATCGATCACCTTTATTTCTCTGTGAAATACTTCTAGTATATTATTAAAGATACTCGATGTACAGTACTTTTTGGTATATTCTCCTATATCTCCCTCTCCTCTTCTACAAGGGTTACAAAGGGCTTTTTATTGCCACTAATTTGTTACATAAGGAAAGAAATCTTCGATTTCTTTCTATTTCTTGTCTACTGTATCTTTGACCATTATCTGCTGAGTTTCCTTTTCCATTTTGTAGGTACCCCGACGATCTCGGCGTTAACGGTGGTACCATGGCAAGTGGGGAGGCCTGAGATCGCGGTGCTGGACGGTCGCGAGAGAAACGAACGCATTGATGGTGCGTCAGTGTGCATTGATGGCCTCGATCTGGGAGGGTTGAACCGACACTCCCCGAAGCTTCCGAGCCGCTGCATGTGCAGATCAGTAGAGGCGAGAGCTAGGGTTAGAAACCCCGGTGATGATGTTAGGTTTTGGGCCTCCGAGAGTTTGGGTCATTTGGGTCTAGTTTAAGTCCGGGCTCATTGGGTATTGGGTCCGTGTATTTGGGCTAGTTTAGTGAATCTGGATAGGATGCAAACGGGCTTAGCTGAATTGTTTTAGTTTTGGGCCCATGATTTGGGCTTTGTAACCTAGACTGTTTAAATAAACAAACAAACATTTATTTATTCATTTCTGTATTTTGGTTTTGGTATTAAGGCCCGGACGAATTTGGGCTCTTACAGCTGCCCCTCTTTACTCATTGCTATGTAACAGGAATCGAGCAAAGACTAGAAAGACCAAATTTGTCCGATCTTATCGGGTCCTGGACCTTAATCTGCTCACTGTAGACTGTCATGTTGATATCTTTGATCTGTTTTCCACAAAGATGTCAAATTTGCTTCTTCAATTTGTTCTCTGACAATACAGAGACAACAAATCATCCTAGATTTGCTTCATCGTAAACATGTAAAAGCTAAATCAGCTATGTTTTTGATTTGTTCCTTGTAAGCACAAGGATGTCAAACCATCTTGAGTCTGTTTGAGAACATCTGAGAGTCAAATCTGCTATGTCCTTAATTTGTTTCACAAGAATATCAAATCATCTTGGATCTTGCTTCAGTATAAACAATCTGAAGGCTAGATCTGCCATGTCTGAGAACATCTGAGAGTCAAATCTGCTATGTCCTCGATTTGTTCCTTGTAAACACAAGAATACCAAATCATATTGGATCTGCTTCAATATAAACATCTGAAGGCTAGATCTGCTATATATGAGAACATCTGAGATTCAAATCTGCTATGTCCTCGATTTGTTCCTTGTAAACACAAGAATACCAAATCATCTTGGATCTGCTTCAGTATAAACATCTGAAGGCTAGATCTGCTATATATGAGAACATCTAAGAGTTAAATCTGCTATGTCCTCGATTTGTTCCTTGTAAACACAAGAATACCAAATCATCTTGGATCTGCTTCAGTCTAAACATCTCGAAGGTTAGATCTCATATATCGAGAACATCGAGAGCCAAATCTGCTATGTGTCTCGATTTGTTCCTTGTAAACACAAGAATACCAAATCATCTTGGATCTGCTTCAGTCTAAACATCTGAAGGTTAGATCTGCTATATCTGAGAACATCTGAGAGCCAAATCTGCTATGTCCTTAATTTGTTCCTTGTAAACACAAGAATACCAAATCATCTTGGATCTGCTTCAGTCTAAACATCTGAAGGTTAGATCTGTTATATCTGAGAACATCTGAGAGCCAAATCTGCTATGTCCTCGATTTGTTCCTTGTAAACACAAGAATACCAAATCATCTTGGATCTGCTTCAGTCTAAACATCTGAAGGTTAGATCTGCTATACTACGGCCTATTACCCTGCTGTTTAAGGGATTAAAGCACGTCGTCTTAGATAATCTGTGGAATGATTATGCCTAATAATTAGGATGCTATGCTCGAAGTGAGTTGAATGTTCCTAATTAAACGTGTTATGATGCAGATTGCTGTGAATATGACCCCTATCCTAGGTGCCACCATTCATTCCTTCATTCTGACTCAGCTTGTAGGCCTTCCTCCAATACTACAATCTACTGAGGATGTTTCTAAGAATTGGTTTTGTCTATTTTCCTTTTGGACTGGAAGAAAGAAATTCCTCAAGTTTCTTCATCCCTTACTTACGTGAATTTCTCGAACAATTGTCCTGTTTTAGTTTCTTGCATTATCTAGAAATTCCAAAGTAATGTGCAAAACTTTGTTCGTGAAAATATTTTAGTTCATCTATCATTATTTCAATGCAACATACTTAAAGAACAATGGAAAATGAATAAATCTTTTAGATTTGAATGAATTGTCAACAATACAAAGGAAATAAATATCTTTAAGAAGAAATAGAATCTAAAGATAGCAAACAGGATAAAAATTAGATGCTCTAAATAGCGCCGCTTGAGCGTCTATACATTAGTTCCATGAAATCTTTCTTGAGTTCAACGTGTGCTTAAAAGGTCCAAAGTACTTTGTTGATGCCCCAATGTACACTGTACCTCACTCTTTGCCAAGTCAGATATAGCAAGATTGTTGTATGCTCTTCAAAATTTGGGCTGCCCTTTTGGGTTTTCAACTTAAAACCCCTTTGGTCTCAAAGCGCCCTTTGCAGGTTTTCACCTTGGCCTCTCCATTTTTTTATTTTATTTTATTTTTTAAAAATTCAAGGTGCCCTTTGCGGGTTTTCACCTTGGATTCTCTTTTAGACAAAGTACTTTTTGACTGAGTCTGAGTTTACTGGATTAGGTAGGCTCTTCCCATCCATTTCTGTCAAAATCAATGCACCGCTAGAGAAAGCCTTCTTCACGACATATGGCCCCTCCCAATTTGGCATCCATTTCCCTCTAAAGTCCTTCTAAATGGGAAAGATTTTCTTTAGCACAAGGTCTCCTTCATGGAATTCCCTTGGACGAACCTTTTTATCATAGGCTCGCATCATACGTTTCTGGTACATTTGACCATGTCAGATAGCTTTCAGCCTCTTTTCCTCAATCAAGTTTAGCTGGTCATATCGGGACTGAACCCATTCAGATTCATCTAACCTTATATCTGTTAAAACTCGAAAAGAAGGTATTTCTACCTCAATAGGTAATACTGCTTCCATCCCATAAGCTAACGAGAATAGGGTTGCCCCAGTAGAGGTTCTAACAGATGTTCGATAGGCCAAGAGTGCGAATGGTAGCTTTTCATGCCAATCCTTATAAGTCTCAGTCATCTTTCCTACTATTTTCTTAATGTTCTTATTGGCAGCTTCCACTGCCCCATTCATTTTTGGACGATAGGGTGAAGAGTTGTGATGCTTGATCTTGAACTGGTCGCAAACCTCTGTTATCGTTTTGTTGTTCAAATTCAATGCATTGTCGGATATGATCCTCTCAGGCATTCCATACCGACAAATGATCTCCTTCTTCAAAAATTGACTTACAGCTGACTTAGTAACATTTGCGTAAGAAGCAGCCTCCACCCATTTCGTAAAGTAATCAATCACCACAAAGATAAACCGATGTCCATTCGAAGCTTTCGGCGATACTGGTCCGATGATATCCATGCCCCACATGGAAAAGGGCCATGGAGAAGTCATGACATGTAAAGCTGAAGGCGGTACATGAATTTTGTCCCCATAAATCTGATACTTATGGCACTTTTTGGCATAGTTGATGCAGTCTCCTTCCATAGTGGCCCAGTAATAGCCAAACCTCATTATTTGCCTTGCCATCGTGAACCCATTTGCATGCGTACCACATACACCTTCATGAACCTCTTCTAGAATTAGCTTGCCTTCTGCAGCATCGACACATCTCAAAAGTACTTGGTCTTTCCTTCTCTTGTACAGGACATCCCCGTCCAAGACAAAATCACAGGCTAACCTTCTCAAAGTTCGTTTGTCATTTTCGGTTGCCTGTTCTGGATATTTACGATCTCTTACATATTGCAATATATCTTGAAACCAAGGATTATCATCCTTTTCTTCCTCTTCAAGGTTATAACAGCTAGCTGGAGCTTCATAAATACTCATTTGAATTGGTCTCATCTCTTCCTCTTTGTTTACCTTAATCATTGAGGCCAAGGTTGCTAGAGCATCTGCCATTTGATTTTCGTCTCGTGGGAGATAATTAAAGGTGATATCATCAAATTCCTCAAGTAACCCCAAAACTATCTTTCGATAATTGATCAACTTAGGGTCCCTTGTCTCCCATTCACCTCTAAGCTAATAAATTACCAACGCCGAATCTCCATATACTTCCAGGGTTTTTATACCTTGCCCTATGGCTGCTTGAAGTCCCATGATGCATGCTTCATACTCAGCCATATTATTTGTGCAATCAAAGTCTAACTTGCACGTGAACGGGTAATGATCACTATCCGGGGATACCAAGACTGCCCCAATTCCATTCCCAACTACATTAGAAGCCCCATCAAAATTGAGCCTCCATGGAGAATTTTCAGTCATTGCTATACACATTAATTCCTCATTTGGAAAATCAAAGTTCAATGGCTCATAATCCTCTAGAGCTCGACTAGCCAAGAAATCAGCTACCGCACTTCCTTTTATAGCCTTCTGACTTACGTAGACTATATCAAACTCTGAAAGCAAAATTTGCCATCTCGCCATTCTTCCATTTAAAGCCATTGACTCTATTATGTATTTCAATGGATCCAATTTTGAGATGAGCCAGGTGGTATGGTATAAGATGTACTGTCTTAATCTTTGGGTGGTCCACATTAGTGCACAACACAACTTTTCAATTGGTGAATATCTCATTTCACAGTCAGTGAATTTTTTACTGAGATAATAAATTGCCTTCTCCCTTTTCCCCGACTCGTCATGTTGACCAAACACACATCCCATAAAATTACTGAACACTGATAAATACAATATTAATGGTTTATTCGGGCTAGGTGGAGATAACACTGGAGCATTCAACAAATATTGCTTGACTTTCTCAAAAGCATTCTGGCATTCTTCATCCCAAGTACCTTGATTGTGCTTTCTGAGGAGGTGAAAAATAGGATCACATTTCTCAGTCAATTGTGAAATGAACCGAGCGATATAATTCAACCTTCTTAGGAATCCTCGAACTTCCTTCTGAGTACGTGGCGGAGGTAACTCTCGTATGGCTCTGACTTTGTCTGAGTCAACTTCAATTCCCTTTTCACTGACTACAAAGCCTAATAACTTTTCCGATCTGGCCCCAAAGGTGCATTTTGCTGGATTGAGCTTCAACTGAAATTTTCTCAACCTTAAGAACAACTTTCTTAAGACCTCAAGGTGTTCCTTTTCTGTTCGAGACTTAGCGATCATATCATCAACGTATACCTCGATATCCTTATGCATCATATCGTGGAATAAGTTTACCATAGCTCGTTGATATGTTACCCCTACATTCTTCAATCCGAATGGCATTACTTTGTAGCAAAAAGTGCCCCATAAGGTTATGAAGGTAGTTTTATCCATGTCCTCTGGATGCATCTTTATCTGATTGTATCCTGAGAAACCATCCATGAAAGAGAACAACGAATACCCTGCTGTGTTGTCTACTAAAGTTTCAATGTGTGGCAAAGGAAAATTATCCTTCGGGCTTGCTTTGTTCAAATCTCTGTAATCAACACACATTCGTACCTTCCCATCCTTCTTAGGAATGGGCACAATGTTAGCTGCCCATTCAGAGTACTTCACTTCTTGCAAAAATCCTGCGTCAAACTACTTCTTGACTTCATCCTTTATTTTCAGAACAATATCTGGACGCATTCTCCGCAACTTCTGTTGGACTGGTTTGCAATCTTGTCTTATCAGAAGACGATGCACTACAATGTCAGTACTCAATCCAGGCATATCCTGATATGACCAGGCGAATATATCTTTGAACTCTCGAAGTAACTCAACCAGACCATGCCTTGTATCCTCGCTAATTAGGGTTCCGATTTTCAACTCCTTCCCTTCCTCTAGGGCTATATTCTCTATTGCCTCTTTCTCATGTGGCATGATTTGTTTCTCCTCCTGCTTAACCATTCTTAACAAATCGAGAGATACATCAGAATCTTGAACATCTTCAAAATCCTGAGGTTCCTCTAAACACATGTCTTGCTCGTAAGAGAAATCAGGAGCTGTAGTATCAGTGCTCATATCATTAATATCTAGGGACTTGTGGGGGTATGAAAGAATATACAAAGAATGAATGAATCTAAGAATGATTGTTTATGTACTATGAATAAAAGAATAAGAATTGCCAAAATTTAAAGGAATATTGGTCGATAAAAATGAAACAATACTCGTTCAAATTGATGAAAATTATGTTTTATTTAAATAATTATGGATGAACATAGGCCTATTTTCACAAATGTAATCTTATTACTCCTAGACCCTAGAGTAATAGACATGTTTCGAGAATTACTCTGAAAAATTTCTAAAGACTACAGGATGGTCTTCCGCAGTCTAATTATTCAGAGAGCTCCCTGATTCGTAAGGACGAATGCCGTCGAGGCTTCCTTGCTCCGATCCTTCATTGTGTACAGCATTAACCTGATGACTTTCCTTTATCAGCAGTCCTCTTGATTTAAAGGATTTGGATATAGGTGGGAATGTCATCGTTTCCCACTCGACTTCTCTTCCATTCAAACGCGCATTTCTTCTTGCTTGGCACTTCTCTATTTCCTGCCTTTTGTGCTTGTAGTCTACTTGAAGCTTAAGCCAAAGCGGTCCTTCTTCTCAATTAGTTTTGGGATTTGATCCCCTCCTTACAACTATTTTCCTAGCCCTCTTCCCTGTAATGCTTTCCTCATCATCATTTATAGGGCCATCCTCGTGGCTCTAGACATTTTGGGTGCCGGCATCTTACTTCCTTCCGAAATGAAGGTGGCATTAATGATTTCTAAAGAGCGAAAATAACACTCGATAGCCTCTTCATTGGCCTCAACATAAGGAGCTTTGCTGGTGACTACTGCTATGATGTCCTCTTCCACATTGATGGTTATCAAGCGTCCATCTGTCACTAACTTCAATTTTTGATGCAATGAAGAAGGCACCGCTCCTGCCGAGTGTATCCATGGTCTCCCCAAAAAACAATTATAGGAGGGCTTGATATCCATTACCAGGAAGTCAACTTCATATGTATTTGGTCCAATCTCCAGAGGGATGTCAATTCGTCCTATTACTTTTCTTTCAGTTCCATCAAAGGCTCTTACCATATTGTAACATGCCTTCATATGCGAACTGTCAATGGGTAATCGATTCAAGGTGGATAAGGGAAGGACATTCAAAGCAGACCTATTATCGACAAGTACGCTTGGTAATGTGTATCCTTTACACCGAGTAGTGATATGCAGGGCTTTTGTTGACCCTATGCCCCCTGGTGGAATTTCATCATCATTGAAGTAGATAAAATTATCAGCACTGATGTTGTTTACCAATCGGTCTAGCTTATTAACTGATATGTCATGGGTGACATACGTTTCGTTAAGCACCTTTAACAATGCATCCCTATGCATTTCAGAACTCAGAAGTAGGGCTAACATTGATATACATGCCGGTTGTTTACGCAGCTGCTCGACCATGCTATATTCGCTATGTTTCAAGAACTTTAGAATCTCCTTAACCTCTTCTTCCTTAATTGACTCATTGATGGGTATTTCATTTGCTTTTTCCTTCTCAATCTCAACATCTTTCGTCTTTGTGAGCTCCATTCTGATGCCCCCTGTATCATAACGTTTCCCACTCCGTGTGTGGGAACCCTCATTTTGCGTGCCCCTGGACGCGCTGGCTATACTCTCTCCCTTTGGTACCGTTATACTGTAGTCATAGTTCCATGGCACCCTCTTGTCATCCTTGTAAGGAAAAGGATTGGGCTTATGGATGATGGCCTTGGGCATTGTTGGTGCCTCTTCTTCCTTATTTCCTAGCAGGGAGATAATGATCCTTGGCCAACTGATTCCTTGTTGTTCTCCTTCCAACGCATTTATTTCTCATTTATAAGAGCTATCTTCAAAAATCTGTAGCTCTTTATTGTCAATGAAACCTTGCACCCAGGCTTTAAATTCTTCACAATTTTGGGTCTCATGACCCTCCTTCCCATGGAACTCGCAGTAGTTCCTCGTTTCGTTTTCTTCTTTCTCAGAGGTTATTATCCCTCTCTTCACCATCACACGCCAAATTATCCTCAAAGGCATCTTTACTTTAGCGACACTTTCCTTCATCCTTTTTTCACTAGCCTTACTAATGGCATTCACTCCTTGATGGTCATGGTTTGGCAAAGGGTTCTCAGTATTTGGGGTACTCTCAAATTTTAAAACCCCATTCTTGATCAACCTCTCTACGGCTTTCTTGAATCCTGTACAATTCTCAATTGAGTGCCCCGATATTCCAGCATGATACTCACATCTGGCATTTGCATCGTACCATTTAGGATATGGAGGCTGTAATGATTTCAAGTGGAAAGGGGCTATAGCATACGCATCATATAAGTTTTGATAAAGCTCCCGATATGTCACAGGTATAGGTGTAAATTGCATCCTCTCATGCCTGGTATTAGATTCCTGCTTTTGAGAGCTCTGCTACCCAGCTGTGGCTACTTTGGGCTGACTAACCGTGACTGCTTTCGAATTGAAGCTGCTCGTGTTGTTTACCTCATTGTCTTTTCTTCTTGGGGCCGATCTTTTGGCCACTTCCCCCCTCAATTTTACCGCCCCTAATGGCGTTCTCAATCATCTCCCCTGCCATAACTATATCCGCGAAACTTTTCGTGGTGCTTCCAATCATGTGAGTGATGAACAGCGCTTTCAGAGTGTTGATGAATAACATGGTGGTTTCTTTTTCTAACAATGGTGGTTGTACTTGCATTGCCACCTCCCTCCATTGTTGTGCATATTGCCTAAAACTTTCATTAGGCTTTTTCTCCATATTTTGAAGTGTGATCCTATCCAGCGTCATATCAGTCACATGGTTGTACTGTTTCATGAAGGCTTGTGCGAGATCCCTCCACGAATTTATTCTGGCCCGGCTCAACTGATTGTACCATCTGGCAGCTGCTCCTATTAAACTATCTTGAAAACAATAGATCAACAACTGATCATTGTTTACATACCCTGTCATCCTTCTGCAGAACATTGTGACGTGAGCCTCCGGGCAGGTAGTACCATTGTACTTCTCAAAGTCCGGCATTTTGAATTTGTGAGGCAGCACTAGGTTTGGGACTAGACTTAAATCTTTGGCATCAATCCCATGATGATTGCCAGTGCCTTCCAAAGCCTTGAAATTTTCTTCTAGCCATCTTCGCAGCGTTCATCTAATGGCTTTGCGGCTTAACTTTCAAATCCTCCTTTTCCACCATATCTAGATCAGGAACGAGAGGATTAGTAGGATTGTCACCCAAATTGAATCCCGAACCAGCCGGGAAATTCATATGGATACCAGCATCAATTAGCCCATGTTGAGGCCTCACAGTGACAAATGGCCTTCTAGGAGGTGCCTCAGTTTGTAGTGGCACATGAGGCGGAGTAAAACCTAGAGGTGGACCCTCATTTTCCTCTTCAGTGATAGCCATAGGAGCCTTCCCTTTATCAGTGGCTCTCAGTAACTGAGCCATTTCAGTCATCATGTTCCTCTGAGCTTCCAACATTTGTTCCCTCATCTCATTCTGTATTTTAGCCAACTGCTCTTGCAACTGGTCTTGCATATCCTTTTGCAGTTGTTCAAGCCTTTGATCCATGTTTTTAGTTTTAGTACGAGTGTCGTAAGGATGTGTGATTTCCAGATTTCCTTTTCTACCTTTAGAAGTAAACTTTAACTAATCAGGTCTTTCTATAACTTTGAATGCAAATGATTTGATGAAAGGCTATGAGATGCAAATGCATGAATGCAAAAAGAATATCGATTCTGGTTCAACTTCATTTAGATGATTTTATTTAGAAAAAGAATATCTTTACATATAAGAGGATTACAAATACACTTTCGCCCTAAGGCCCAAAGCTTTAACTCTATCTAATAAAAGGGCTAACTCTCGTCCTACAACCGACGATGATGAATACATCAGACTCAATACATCAGCTCGAATTGCCAAGTCTTGTATATACTCAGCAACCTCTCGAATCTGGGCTATGGCCTCTCCAATGACATTATCCCTTTCTCTGACCTGTCCTCTAGCCTGATATAGCTCTCCCTTTAGATAATCTTCTTGCGCCTTGAGCTGCTAAACTCGGAGTTCACCGTCATGCAATGCTACTTCCAAATCCTCAACCTTGCTCTTTAGCTCATTTAACTCGACCGTAGAATTATGGTTTTGGTGCCAACGCAGGGATTTTCCAAGCTCAAACACCTTAGTCTTTAATCCTTTATTCTCTTCCTCTAATGCCAAATTCTGCACTTGCATCTCGTGGAACTTCCTCTCCCAATACTCGGCTCTAGCCTTTTCCTCTTGGACTTCTTTTTGCAACTGCTCCGAAGATCCTCATACTCTCGCCTTTCTCAAGGGTACTTGTGCCCTTTTGTAATGCTCTTTTAGATCATCTCGATCTTCCTCAATCTTCCTCTTTTCCTTCCTCTCTTTCTCAGCCTCCATCTTTTGAACCTCGACGTCCAAACTCAAGTACATCTTCTCTTCTTCGAGCTTTGCTATCCTTTTCTCAAACTCCAAGCTTTTTCTCTCGAACTCCTGCTTCATAATTTCTAACTCTGAGGGCCTTGCTCGCAAATATTCCTTCATTGGTCGAGCTCCTTCCGCATTTGGCTTAGGGATATTATCATTCACCCTTCTGCCTCTCCATTCAACAAATTCTGGCGTGGTAGCAGGGCTAATAGGTACTCCTTTCAATCAACAAGTCTTCTTCCAAGCACTAGAAATTTCGCTAACCCTCCTCTTGTAATCGGCTCCTCTATACATAAATTCACATTGAGCCAACCCATGAGTCATTTGCATTTGACTGTCTCAACCCATGCTGCCTTAGTACAAGCAATGGGGCATAACCAATGGCACCCCAAATTCCCAATAGGGGTACCCAATCAAAACTGCCGTATCGGTAAAGAACCTCACTAGGCATCATCCATGGAGCTCTCCACTCGACATCTTTCGACTGAAGATTCTGAAATAGCGCCATCCAATTTTCTTCTGGAACATCAACTCTCCTAGCTGAAGCTACTATATCTTTCAACGGTGAATAATCCTCGAAGAAAACCCGACAAACCACCCTATCTATCAACCGAAAATGACTGTAGAACCAAGCCAAAAGTAACTGAGCACATCCTATAAATCTGCCAGCACCAGCCCTCCTACATGCACCTAAAGACCTGAATGTTTCCGCTAAAATTGCAGGGACAGAAGTGACCTTTTTACTGAGTCGATGAAAAAGATCCGTGGTTACCTCATCCACATATCCCAAAGCCTTAGGGAAAACTATCAATCCATATAAACTTAAGGCAAAAACATCTACTTTCTTCTTCTCATCAGGGTGTGTCAGAATCAGATCTTTCAAAGTGTCCCACGAAATGCATTTACACTCACTATTTTCTTTAATTCAGGCTGTGGCCCACTGCTCGCTCATCCCCGTAATAATCATTAATTTCTTTCAAAAGGTAGGGATACAAGGAGCTCGGGAATAGATCCTATCATTCTGAAACCGGGGACAACGAAGTAAAGCGGTGTATTCTTCCACAGTAGGTATCATGTCTACTTCCCCAAAAGTAAAGCAACTGTACCCATGGTTCCAAAACTGAGCAAGGGCTCGGAACAAGTGTTCATCTACCTGAACACTAAGCAAGTAAGGTAAGTCTCCATAATTACCGTAGAATAACTGTTTGGTCTCATTGCCCCATTGATCCCAAATCTTCTTAAGCTCTTGGAGATTATTCTGTGTGACACTGATGCGAGTGTAATCTAACAGCTCCGACGTATACCCCATAGCTATACTATCTCCGTTTTCTAGTTGAGTTTGCTCAGACCATCTATGAACGTTGACGTTGCCCTCCACTCTATCAAGAAGTCCGTTCTCCATAATAAAACTCTCTAACTTAGAAACTGACCGTGAATCGATACCTTTGTAAATGCAAAATGTCATGTAAACAAAAGAAAAGAAAAAGTCAGTATCACATGATATCAATAAATCTCAAGAATAATTTATAAGGGTAATAACTAAAGCTTAATTCTAACTAAGTTGAGCTCTTACGGTTTTTTCTATATGAGGTTGGTTCTAAAGTTTGAGGTACCTGAACCAGCAGATTCCTCGATCCTCACCCATTATAGGCTCATCTGAATCGAGTTCAGTTCAGGGGAATACATTTCCCTATGGCTACACGGAGCTAAAAATCTCACGAAACCATAAGTACGGATGTATCCCGAAAGTGATCCACTATCCTGCACGGAGGCGAAAACCTCACGAAGGCGTAGCTTCTCACTCCCACTTAAGGGCGTGACCACAACGGTCATGCAAATGCAATGCGTGTTAGAATATAGCAACACATGCAATAATACAAAGACATGTAATGCAAAGAAGATTAAATTTTAAATTTTTTAATTTCTGACATTAAGACAAGAGATAATCAATTACACGGCTTGACTCTCTGAAAATTTCCCAATAGAGTCGCCAAGCTGTCGAAACCATTTTCAAATCGAGTTTTGGAAAATGAGAATCGATTTTAAAAAAATGAAAACGGGAGTCGCCACCAATCTTTTTAGGTGTGATTGGATCACCTTTAAAACATTTTGTTTTAAAATCATTAGTTTTGGTCCACGAAATACAAGAACGGGTTCGGGAGTCGGTTACATACGAGGAAGGATTAGCACCCTCGTAACGCCCAAAAATTGGTACCTAATTGATTATCAAATGTCTTTAATGTCGGAAATTTAAAAAATTTTAAGATGTAATCCTCTTTAAAATACTTTGAATTTGAAAATTTGGGTTCACTTGTATAAAAACATTGACACTAAGTTAACCTTTTGGAAATCCTTATCTCGAAACGACAAATCGCCACATCCAATAAGTTAGGACGTAACGCTTTGAAATTCCAAGACAGTTACTCGTATTTTGAAAATCTTAAAAACTTAGAAGGTACTTGACTATTCGAACGTAACAAGAAAAGTTGTAACCCAATAAGTTAGGGCACTACTTTCTCGAAACTTCCAAACACCAAGCATTGCCCTTGTATTTTCTTAAAAACCTTGGGGCCTTACTTTTTAAAATGATGCGTGAGGAATTGGATTGTACTATAAATCATACATAGTAACATATCATTGTAGTGAATAAATAATACATGCATTTTAACAAAATGATAACAATAATATAAAGATCAGGCATTAGACACATACATATAAAATGATACACATAAAGCAAGTAATATGCATACAAAGATATATATATATATATATATATAGCATGTATCGAGAATGAATAAACAAAATATACAAACATACAAAATAATAATTAAATGATGCATGATATAAAAGAGCAATAAATAATGTATGATATACAAATAGAAGAAATATAATGTCAATATGCATGTTTACAAAATATAACATATAATTATAATAAAAATAATAATTTAACTCATACATGATACATACAATATAAAACATATAGAAGAGCTAAAAAAAATAAAGTGATTGATTGCTAACAAAATATACATACAATTAAAAATAAGACATTTCATAACAATTTTAAAATAGTATTTAATATATAATATATAATAACAAGAATAAAAGAATAATAATTATAGAAAAATAATATATAATAATAATATATATAATAAAAATAATACTCATAATAAAATAATTTTATAATACATAATATAAAATAAGGTTAAAAATAAAACAAATAATAATATAAAAAAAATATATATATATATATATAATAATAATAAATATATAATGGTTAGATTAAAGTTCAACAAAGTTACAGGGGCAGATTTTAAAAAAAATTAAATTAAATTAAGGTCCTAATTAAAACACACATAAAACAAAAGGGACTCATCGGGCAAATCGCCCTATTCCCAAAACGGTACTGTTTCCAAAATGTAGTAACTGTTAGGACTAAATTGAAACTAAAATAAAACAATAGGGCCAAATCATAAATAAAATAAAGCGTAATTATAAACTAAAAAGGATGGAAGGACCGATTGGGTAATTAACCCAATTTAAAAAAAAACACGCGGATCCTCCCCGGGTAATCGGGTCAACGCGCTGATCCCCTTCCTTAATACGATGTCGTTTTAAGCTTATTGACTTAAGCTGAAACGACGTCGCTCTGTTGAGGCTATATAAGCCAAAATATAACCAAAAAAAATCATTTAGAAATCCTTTTAAAAAAACCTAAAGAAATCCTCTAAAGCTCTCCTACCCTCTGAGCTCCGGCCCTAAGCTAGTTTGCTCTGTTCATCGGGCCTCCATGCCCAATCTCACGCGCCATCACCGACTCCGCCATACACGGCGGTCAGGGTTTGAGAAACTTCATTTTTCGGTGCCAATCTAAAGGTAGATTTCTCTCCTCTATTTTGATGTAATACATGCATGCTGTTTATAAGAAAATAAAAGAAAATATAAATGACAGAGTAAGAACAATCGGTCACCTTTATTTCTCTGTGAAATACTTCTAGTATATTATTAAAGATACTCGATGTACAGTACTTTTTGGTATATTCTCCTATATCTCCCTCTCCTCCTCTACAAGGGTTACAAAGGGCTTTTTATAACCACTAATTTGTTACATAAGGAAAGAAATCTCCGATTTCTTTCTATTTCTTGTCTACTATATCTTTGACCATTATCCGTTGAGTTTCCTTTTCCATTTTGCAGGTACCCCGACGATCTCGGCGTTAACGGTGGTACCAAGTCCAGTGGGGAGGCTTGAGATCGCGGTGTTGGACGGTCGCGAGAGAAACGAACGCATTGATGGCGCGTCAGTGTGCATTGATGGCCTCGATCTGGGGGGGTTGAACCGACACTCCCCGAAGCTTCCAGAAGCTGTTGCGGCACTGTAGGGCAAAAGCTAGGGTTAGAAACCCTAGCTGATGATGTTAGGTTTTGGGCCTCCGAGAGTTTGGGTCATTTGGGTCTAGTTTAAGTCTGGGCCTGTTGGGTATTGGGTCTGTGTATTTGGGCTAGTTTAGTGTATCTAGATAGGATGCAAATGGGCTTAGCTGAATTGTTTTAGTTTTGGGCCCATGATTTGGGCTTTATAACCTGGACTGTTTAAATAAACAAACAAACATTTATTTATTCATTTATGTATTTTGGTTTTGGTATTAAGGCCCGGACGAATTTGGGCTCTTACAAACATGTGATTAAAAAATTATTAGGAGGATTCAAGAACACAATTTAATTCTGGAAAAATATGGGCAAGAACCAAGAAACAAAACAACCCCCTTTCTTGTACATGAGCGCACGCACCACCACCCATGGTGGCCAAAATTGGGGCTAAATTTTAAAATGGTTTGAGATCTCATTAAAATCTGGAAAAATACCTTTGAAATAAAATCCCCCAAATTTTAGATCTATAAATTTTGGTTTTTAATTGTCAAGATTTATCAAGAAATTGAAGAGAAAAAAGATCTTACCCAAGTTAGTTGAGAGAAACGACAATGACACTTTCTTGGCAATGTTTGGGATTGATCTTGGGGTTCAAGATTTTAGATTTAGAGCTGATTTAGATGAGGATAAATGGAAGAAATAGATTAAAGGAGATGGTGCACAATCTTGATGCAAAAAGAAGAAGAAAGAGATGGTAAAGTTAGAGGTGTATGCGACGACAATAATGGAGAAATAATGAAAATTGAAGAGAAAAGAGGGGAGGAAGAGGGTGAACGGCTAGGGTAGGGAAAATTTGAATTAAAGACTGAAAAATACAATAAAAATTTGTATTTATACTTAGGGTTCAAGGTATGGATGACACACACATTAAAAAAATAAGAGATTTTGCAAAATTTAATTATTTCACAAGGGAAAGGATTCAAACTTTGGACCTCATTTAATTTTCACGTTTTCTCATATATCTTTTAACCATTAGGCTTCTTCCTCATTCTTGAAATAATTTTGCAATATTTATTTTAAAGACAAGGCATGTCACATAGTACGGTTTAAGGAAAATTTTACAAAATAATAAAAATGGTGAGAGAGAAGGGATTTGAACTTGGGTTTCAAGGAATGTTTCACTAAACAAACCAATACCTTATTTATTTCCTAAAAATGCATAGATAATCTTAAATATTAAGGCATGACCACTCTCTGTCAATTTACAAACCCAATTATACTAACCCCCGATTTTTGGGATGTTATAGCTCCATCGAAAAATTTTAGGTTACAAAAATACCTAGTCCATTTTTGGCTCACATGATTATTTCTAATTTTAAAAAAATAAAAATAAATTTCCCATGTGAAGATTATATTGTTAGAATCTAGTGCATTAAGTGTAATTTTATTTGTCATTTGTATATGTAATTTTTTGAACACATTGGTTTAAATAAAATTGCATTATTCACATTAATATTGTTTGCATATGTCCTCAATGATTTTTGCACACAAAGCAGAATGTTAGCAAATATTGGCTCACTGATTACTTATGTTTAGCTAATACTAAGTTGCATTATATGCTCAGATCGTAATGTGAGAAGACAACTTATATTAGTAGGTAATCTAAAAAGTTTGTAGCCTAAATCGAAATTGACCAAATCAATTAAAACACTATTATGCCTTCTACCAAGTCCAAATGGGGAGTTACCTTGTCTTGGGTATCAGAGTGGTTTACTCCCAAAAGATAGAGACATAGATGCTATTGTTTGGACTAATAATATATTGGACCAGACCCAAGTTGAATTGTTCCTAGATCCGTTTATGGATTAATTCACTTGTGACGTTCACAGTGTGACATATCTCAATCTTGAGTAAGTGATTGACTATGTGTGCATGACTCGTATGCTTTGATATATTAAAAGCCTGAGTTCAAATAACTAAAGAGCTGAAAGCTAGTATGATGGTTATACAACTTCTGCATAACATAGCTTCATTTACAATAGTGGAATTCATAGTCCAATAAAGGGTAAATGATATTCTCTCAATGACATTACATGATAGATGAAAAAGTAACGTGACCATGAATCATTTGTTAAACAAATGTTTTAATTACTATTTGTTAGTAACTGACTTTTTCTTAAAGTAAGATATAATGGTTACCATGAGATAAAATAGGTTCATATTAAGGGAAAGAAGTTAACCCAAAGAAATTAAGGATATCCTATGGGGATAACAAACTTATGACAAGGTCATTGGACAAACGCTTATTGAGTTGCTTTCAAAACGGTATATAATAAGAGAGAGTTCAATAATGATAATTTAATTGAATGATTCCATGATTAAATATATTATAATTAATAGGAGAAAAGCCAGAACTTAATAACAAATTATTTGAGCCCTAATTATACATGTCCAATCGGTCCCATTCGCTAGCTCAACATAACCCAAAACGAATTGAATGTAAAATCCATACTATGGAATGAATGAAAATGACAATTAAAATAAAAAGATTGTATGTATCACTATATGCAATGAATGCGTTTTCTCATTGAGTACAAAAGACAACTTAGAAATTAAATTAATATATTCAAATTATTATTTAATTATAAAAATTAAATAATTGAATTTCGAAGCGAGAATTAAATTATTTAGTCAAAATATTTTTATTAAACATGACAATTAAATATATTTTCTCATAGATTCGAATGCGGTAAAGTTGCATGACTTTAACGAAATTAGAATTGAGCTGAGAAAAAAATTAATTAGATTAATTAATTAATTAATATTTTAGAAAATAGAAAAATAATTATTGGGTTGGATAAATTATAAGTGTTGGATAAAAGTTCAGATAACATATATAATTATACCCAATACATGAGACAGGCCCGAAAGTCCATCCGAGATAATTAGGGCTAGCAAACTCTAGTCTCTCTTTAGGTTGCTACCCCTTTGTATTCCACATCTAGAGGAATACTAGAATTCTATTCAAATATTATTATTTAATTATATATTGTTCAAGTAAAACTCTTGTACCGTTTTCCTGTAAATAGGAATTATGGGATAAACTAAAGAAATACAATACATAAGTGGTTGAGCATCATTATTCTGTTAGAAAATAGTGGTAACTTATTTACCATAATAAATTCTATTTCTGAAAAGCTCAAAGTTAATAAAAGTTTTCACTCTGTAAGTTTGATTGATTTTGTTTGAGCCTACACTCAAAATAATTTGTGGTTTGAGAAACAACTTAGACCATCTCAAACAAAGCACAAGTAATAATTTGGTTAAGGGTTTATTACTATAAATAACACATGACTTGGTTTTAAGAAAAATTAAACCTTCAGCTATGCCGAAAATCATTGTTTTCTAAATTGAATTTTTTCCAACAGATATTCCATGATCTAATTACAAACCCAAAATTTGAAAAAAAAATAACCCCCTAGATTACAGTTAGTTTAATATTAGGAACCATAACTTTTGACAAAATTACTTTATAACTAATATAAAATGAAAAACCATACATCTAACTTTTGACAAAATTACTTTATAACTAATATAAAATGAAAAACCATACATCTATTCACATACATACAATTTAAGAATGTCACTTTTTATCTTATTTAATCAAATAATAAGAGAGAGAGAATCAAATTCAGTATTGGTTTATACTATAAACTTAACACAACCTGACTCTAATACCAATTGTTGAAAATTTTGATTTAAAAGCCGTGTTTTTAGGCACATTAGAAGTTAAATTTTTTTTCTTAAAATGAGCCATGTGGTATTTATAATACTAAACCCTAAACCAAATTATTACCTGTGCATTATGCGAGGTGGTCTAAGTTGTTTCTTGACTTTCTGCCAAACGATGTTCTTCACTATCCTCGAACCTTGAATTACTTTGAGTGTGGGCTCAAACAAAATGATCCAAACACACATAATGAAAACTTTTATTAATTTTCATTGGGAAAGTTAATTTTCTCTCCATGGAAACTGAAAACTTTGAGCTTTTCAAAAAATAAAATTTATTCTTGTAAATAAATTGTCACTATTTTTTGACTGAGTAATAATGCTCAACAACTTGAAATGACACAAGAGTTTTACTTGAACAATGAGTAATGAAATAATAATATTTTAATATAAAAATTTAATTTCCCTACTTGAGAATCCCTTAGGGTGGTGGTAACCCTTATTAGGACTAAAGTTTGTCACCCCTCATGTAATGAGATAGGATCTTGGGTCTGTCTCGTGTATTATGTACAATTATATGTGTTATTTGTTCTTTAACCAACATGTATAATTTTACCAACCCAATAATTATTTTTTATTTTCCAAAATATATTATTTAATTAAATAAATAAAATAAAACTTTATTGACTCGACTTTGGCCAATGTTAAAAAATACAGTTTCAGAATACAATTTCCTAAACTAAGTTTATGAAAATATGAATAAAAGTATTTACTTAGTATGAAAGTATATTAAAGAATGACATGGAAATTAAATCGAGAATAATTAATTAAAGTTTAGGGATTAAATTGTAAAAAGTCAATCATTATTGAATTTTTAATTGGAAAATGCTAGAGGACCAAATTAACAATTAGTCAAAGGATCAAGTGGTTTAGTTAACCATTAAATTGAAATGAGTTAGTGGAATTTGATGGTAACCAACTCACTTGTGATTAATAAGGTTAATTAATGGATTAAACGTGTTTAAAGGTTAAAATAAAGGTTAATTAAATTTAATTAAAAGGTTAATCATCATATATAAGGTCATGTTAGTGGAGAGATGAAGGACGTTCATCCTTCATCCTCCCATAGTGTCGTCCAAGTGAAGAAAAGAAAAGAAAGAAAGAAAGTTTAGCCCTTTTTCAATTTAGTCCAAAATCTCTAGGCGAAAGACGACGTCAGGCCGTCTCGAGAGAAAAGAAAAGCGAAAGTAATAGACGAGTAATGAATACAATTTGTACTTTCATGATTTGAGTTCAGATGTATATTATTTTGTTACAAACTAGCATATTAGAGGTAAGCATTCTACTTGTCTCATGATTTGAGTTGTATATGATAATATGAAATATAGAGAACTAAATTGAGATAAGCATGGTATAAACGAGCATTGTATGAAATTATGATATGTGATCATGAATATATATTTGAATATTTGGTTACCCTATTAACTGTCTCGGGTAGAGTTGGTATAGATGGGATGCGATATGATTAGTGTACGTGATTATACTTTAGTTTCTACTGATGAGACGCTGAGCGTATATTATACTTTGAACATTTTGATGAGGTGCAAAACATACTTTACTTTGGTTTATACCGATGAGGTGTGGAGCGCAATTTATAATTCAGAAGTTCCGATGAGGCACTAGTGTTAGATATATTGGTGTGATGGTTGGATGATTCATGTATCCGTATTGAGTCTGTGTTCGATTAATAGGGATCATTAAACATAAACTTGCTAAAGGATAGTTGATATGAAATGTTGATGAAAAATGGTATATCATGTATAGATATGTAATGTGACAAATGATAGCATGTGAAAGATCATGCGAACCAATTTAAACGAGCTTAAAGGCAGATGTGGATATGAAACGAATCAATAGATTTGAGAAAGAAATGAGAAAATGAAATGAATAAGTGATATGCTATGGAATATAAATGAATGTGATGTAATGACAGAAAACATAGTATGGTATATTAATATGAGTTTGTCAAATGAGATAAGGTATGAATTTGGGTACATTAGACATGGATGGTGAATTAAAATTGTTGAAAACTAGATCAAGTTTCGATTGTATTCTTGACATGCTATTTTTATTGTATTTTTTTACATGTGTTATGAAAGTACCACTAAGCTTTATCGCTCAGCGTACGGTTTTTTATTTTATTTTTGTGCACAAGTATCATTAGATTTCGATGACTCGAGGAGAAACAAAATCTAGATCGTAGCTCTTGGCTTAGTAAGTTTGTATAGTCTCATTATGTTATCAATAAGTGGCATGTACACTTTGGGTGGAAAATTTTAACTTGAATATGAGCATATGAATTGAAAGTATATATGTATAAAGCACAAGACTCAAGTGGATTTAGATATGCTTAATGTCATATGAATTAATTTGTTGTAAATATCAGTGAAGTTAATTGGATATTTGAACTATTGTCTAAGATGAGTTAATTGCATTTTTGGGTCACTTAGACCAATTGAATTATGTGATTGGTAGGTTTGAGTTAAATTATGCAAAGTTTGAAGGATTTTGCCTTTTGAGTCGCGATACCACTCTATTGATGTTGCGACATCGAGCTTCTGTCTCTATGGTCATGATTCTCCTCTTTTGAGGTCACGATATTGAATCCCCTTATATTCAAAGTCACGACGTCGGCCCCCTGTTTTCAAGGTCGCGACTTACCTCGATTGAAGTCATGATGTCGAGTTTCTACTTTCAATGTCGTGACATGATTCCCACATGGCCACAGCATAATCCGCAGCATAATCTTAAAAATTTATCTAATTTAATTACTTAATAATTTCTTTTTCGATTCTCGTTCTTGCCTCGAAAACCTTTCAGTTCAACTTTTCGAAATGGCTTGATTTAAAAAATCCAGTCTTTAAACCAAAATTTCTAACACCAACAAAAATCAGGTCATTGCACAAATAATTTGTAATTAAGTTCCAACTCTTCTTCTATTAATTAAAACATTATTTAATCATGGAGTCATTCCATTTATAGAAGCCCATTTTTTAGTAGTGACAAAATAGTGGTTTCGGGACCAGAAATTCCTATTATGTTGACTTGTAAATATTATTTATAGAATATTTATGGAGTCATTAGAGTCGTATTAATTTTTGGTTAAAAAATATTATTGTTTAGATAGCTAATTAAGGAAACTGACTAAATTGAAAAAGGTGCAAAACATAGTAATTATTGCATTTAGGTGATCAAATAGCTTAATTAATAAATGAGGAAGAACTTAAGTAGCAATTATGCCCTAGTTAATATGGTGGGATGACAATTTGGTTGAAAATGATATAATAATATATGTACAATGGTAATTTTATAATTTAATGAAAATTAAAACAAAATTAAAGAAAGAATAAAACATTTTCTTCTTCAATTGGCCGAACACCATAGCTAGGGAGAAGAAGCTTCGGTTTTGGTTGTTTCCATTGCATATAAGTGAAATTGATATCTATTTCTTGTATTTTTTATGTTTTTGATATCGTTGCAACTAGGTCCAGCTAGCTCGTACCTCCGTTTTTGAATTTGTTAAAAATTTAAGAAGTTGTCATTGATGAATTTTGAATTTTTTTTATGATAACTATGTGTTTGAAGCTTTGATTGTGGCATTTGGTTGTTTCGTGAAGTGATTTTTGTTAAATTTTGATTTATGGATTAAATTGTTAAAATGTTAAACTTTCAAGGTTTGATGGTGAATTTGGTGTTTAATAGGGACTTTTTAAGGTCCTAGAATATTCTGCTGTAATTTGATTCCTAGAAAATGGTCAATTTGATGATTTTTCGGGTTAATGGACAAAATTGAAAAACTTGCAAAAGTTAAGGTTAATTGTGTGATTTTAAAAAATAAAGGGTTATAAAATGTAGAGTAAATTGGAATGTGAATTATAATATGATAATTGAGAAATTTTACATTTTAGATCAAGACCCTATTGATTTACATGAAAATGGGAAAATTATGAAATAATCCCTTAACTTTTGCAACTATTACGACTTAGTCCAGGTAAATTCGTACGGTTTATAATTTAATATCTATATTAATTGTTTTAATGATGATGTAAATTTTTTTGAGAAATGTTATTAAATTTCGATATTTGGATAGGATGAACGCGAGATAGAGTACAATTGAATGACGACGTGTTATGTGGGGATTGGAATGGAGATTGATGTGGTATGATTTATATACCTTTTTAAGTATACCGAGTTTCATCATTTGTTGCAAATTCTTGTGTTACACTATCTTGTTCTGGCGTGTTATGGGGGCGGATGTATAGCTCGTATGAGCATTTGACGTGTTTTCGGTTGGATTAGCTCTTATAAGCACTTGGCGTGTTATCAGTTGGATTAGCTCCCTGGAACACTTGGCATGTTTTCTGTTGGATTAGCTCTTATGAGCGTTTTGCGTGTTTCAGGTGGATTACTTTTGTACTCGTATCTGTAAGTCGTTTATCAAATCATAAGTTATTGTGCTACAACTTATTTAATGATTTTGAATGGCATAGCATGTATTTGACCTCTTGAATTGACTTCATTGTGAATATATATATATATATATATATATATTCCGAAAATTATCATTTGAACTTTGAGTTGAATTACGTAATTCACCGGTTCGACTTTGTGGATGGCAGGAAACACTTGTTATTGAGTTATTTTTTATTTAATTGTTATATTTACTTCGGTAAGATTTTAATGTTTCTGTATATGGAACTTACTAAGCTTCAATGAGCTTACTTGTATTAATTTCTATTTTTGTAGATACTTTCAAAGGTTGGACAATTGAATCAGCACTCAAGTCACATTATCTATCTGTATTTGGTAGTTTTTGGAACGTTTGTTTTAGATTATATGGCATGTAATAGGCTTGTTTTGACCTTACTTTTGTTTTGGTATGTATATGTCAAATGAGTGAATATCATTACATGATTTTGATGTTTGCTTGGTAAAATTTTAGATATGACTTGCTATGGAATGTGAATGATGGAATATGTTTTTGATATAAACTTGTAGTATGTGTATGACTAAAAGGTCTATTTGGATTTGTTGTGATTTGAGGTGCCTATGATAGGCATACTAGAGTTAAGATGTGTAAATTGACATGTTTTGCTTGATGATTTATAATGTTGTATAATTGTATATATTTGTGGTACTAGTGAGGGTACATTGATTTGGCACTTAGGATGGTTGATTTAGTATGTTTTAAGCTTGTATAATTTCATTTTGAATAGGTTTGATGGCTGGTAAATGGATTACTTAGGATCCAAGTAAGTTTGAAATGGTAAACTTGTCATTTAAGGATCATTTAGGTGTACACGGCCTGGGACACGCCCATGTCACTTGGTAGTGTGCCACACAAGATCTGAGACACGGCTATGTGTTTCAACTTAGTGTGTTACATAGCCTAGCACACAGCCTGCGACATGGCAGTATGTCATAAGTCAAAGAGTTACACAGTCTGGCACACAGCTTGCGACATGACCGTGTTGCCCAACTCAGTGAGTTACACAGGCAGGGACACGGCCGTGTGCCCCTATTTCGAAAGTTACATGGCCTGGGGGAATTTCACATGGCCTAGCCATACAGTTGTGTGTCCCCTATTTTGGAAATTTTTCATCCTTAAAACTTCTGATTTGTTTCAATTTAGTCTCGAATTGCTTATAAGCTATTTTTAAGGCCTCGAAGGCTCGATTTAAGGACAAAATGCATGTGATTGGTTGGTATTTAATAAGGTTGATCTATTTAATTCTATGATGTTAAATGTTTTGCGATTGATCAATAATGCTCTGTAACCCTAATTCGACAACGGAGACGGGTTAAGGGTGTGACACTATTAAAGTACGATGTTTGAACTCTCCCTTATTATATACCATTATGAACGCAACTTTAATAAGTGCTTGCCCAATGACCTTGCCATATCTATGTTAACCTTCATAAAATATCCTTAATCTTTTTGGGTTAAACTCGTTCATCTAATATGATCCTATTTTATCTTATGGTAACCATTACATCTTCCTTCATGAAAAGGTCAACTACTAACAAATAATAATTGAATCATTTGTTCTAAAAAAATGACTCATGACCACATTAATTTTTCATCTATCATGTAATGCTAATGAGAGGATGTCATTTACCCTTTTATTGAGCAATGAATTCTACTATAATAAATGAAGCTAAGTCATGTAAAAATCATATACCAAACATACCAACTTTTGACTATTTAGTTATTTGAACTAAGGATTTTAATGCATCAAAGTATACAAGTCACACACACATAGTCAGTCACTTTCTTAGGATTGAGGTAAAACACACTATGAATGTCATAAGTGAATTAATCCATAAATAGATATAGGATTAATTCACTTGGATCATGTTTGATGTATTGTCAATCCAGACAATCACATTTATATCTTTATCTTCCAAGAGTAAACCACTTTGATACCCAGGATAAGGTACTCTCCATTTAGACTTGATAGATAACACAATAGTCCTTTAATCAATTTACTCTATTCAATTCATCAAACTATGAACCTTTTAGAAGACCTACTAATACAAGTTGTCTTCTTGCATTATGATCTAACCACGCAATGCAGCTTAGTATTAGTTAAACATTAGGTAATCAATGAGAAAATATTTCCTGACATTTTACTTTGAGAGCAAATATCGTTGAAGACAAAAGCAAACGATATTATTGGGAATAATGGAATTTTATTTAAACCAATATGTTCAAAAAATTACAAGTATAAATGAAAAATAAACTACACTTAAGGTGTAAGTGGATCTACAAGAAGAAAAGAAATGCGTATGAAAAAGTGAAAACTTATAAAGTCAGACTTGTAGCAAAAAGTTATACTCAGAAAAAAGGTATTGATTATGAAAAAACCTTCTCTCTAGTTGTTATGCTCAAGTCAATCCGCATATTGTTATCCATTGCGACGACTCTCGATTAAAAGATTTGGCAATTAGATGTCAAGACAGATTCTTGAACGACTACCTTGAAGAGAGCATCTACATAATGCAACCCACCAAATATATAGCTGAAGGAAACGAGCATAAAGTTTACAAACTGCTTAGATCCATATATGGACTTAAGTAAGCATCCCGCTCATGGAATCAAAGAAATGATCAAGTTATCAAGACTTTTGGATTTGAGCAAAACATAGATGAACCTTATGTTTATAAACGTATGAGGATGGAAATGTGGTTTTTTCTCGTTTTGTATGTCAATGACATTTTACTCAATAGGAATGATGTAGAGAAATTGTCATTGGTTAAACTGTGGTTAACCCAATAGTTTAGCATGAAGGACTTAGGAGAAGCTAATTTTGTTCTAGAAATTTGAGTCCTAAAGGATCGAAAGAACAAAGCGATAAAATTATCTCAAGCTTCATACATATACAAGATTTTAGAACGTTATGGCATGATCAATTCAAAGAAGAGAAATCAACCTTCTGTATTGAGATTTTATCTTTCTTTAGAGGATTGTCCTAAGATAGTGGAAGAAAAAGAAAACATGAGAAATGTTCCTTATGCTTCGGTAGTAGGAAGTCTCATATATGCTATGTTATGCATACATCTAGATATCTATTTCGTAGTGGAGTTTGTAAGTCGATATAGGCGAATCTAAGATCAAGAAACTGGCAAAAAGTTAAGCATATACTAAAGTATTTATGAAGAAAGAGGGACTATATGCTTGTGTATTCTGGAGAAGATCTTACTCCTATTAGATATATTGATTTTGACTTCCAAACCTGTCTGAATTCAAGGAAATCGACGTCGGGCTGTGTTTTTATCCTAAGTGGCGAGTCTATTGTGTGGAGAAGTGTAAAGCAAAGTTGTACTGCTGACTCCACTATAGAGGTTGAATATGTGATTGCTTCTAAGGTTACAAAAGAGGCAATATGGCTTCGAAAGTTCCTTACGGATCTTGAAGTCTTCTTAGTATGGAAAAAGCTATCACACTGCATTGTGACAACAGTGCGACATAGCTAATACCAAGGAGATGATAAACCACAAGAGGTCGAAACATATTGATAGAAAACATCATATCATAAGCGAGGCAGTTGCAGAAAGAATCGTGGATGTAGTCATGGTTGCATCCAAGGACAACTTACCGGACCCATTTACCAAGACTCTTTTGTATTCTCATTTATCCCAAAGATAGTAAGGATATCCTAGAAGGGTAACACACTTATGACAATATCATTAGACGAGCATTGATCGATTTGCTTTCTTAATGGTCTGTCATTAGGTAGAGCTCAATCATGATACTATAGTCGAATGACTTCGTGACTAAATGAGTTTATAAATGACAAGTGAAAACCTGAAACTTAATTATAAATCATTTGAGGCCTAATCACGTATGCCAATCGGTCTTTCCGCTAGTTCTTTGAAACCATAAATGAATTGTAAGTTGAATCAAATGAACAGAAATGGATGAAAATGGTAAATTTAGAGAAATGTGAAACATTTGGAAAATGAATGTGGTTTTATCTAAATTGAAATGACTTGGAAAATGAATTTATGGTTTTTCAAATTATTATTAAGTGATTAAATAATTGAATTTTGAAAATGGAAATAAATTTATTGGTTATGGTGAATCCATTGAATGTAGAAAAATTAAATATATTTTCTCATAGATCCTTTTACGATAAAGTCATCATAATTTTAACGGAATTAGAATTGGGTTGAGAAAAATATTTAATTGGGAAATTAATTTAAGAAATTTATTTTGGGAATTAGAAAAACAAATATCGGGTTGGATTGAATTATAAAGTACTGCTGACCCTTGAGATTCCTTGAGTAGGGTTTCACTTCTACAGAGTGGACTCTTTTCGTACACATCAACAACAACTTGCTTTTAAATCTTATAGGTGGAGCAATGATTGTCCAAGAAACTAATGGCTCACAACTAATCCCAAATAAAAGCTTTAAAGCAACTAGAAATTTACAAACTAGAATCCTCACTTTACGATCTATCCTAATGATTCTCAAATCTCACAATGTCTCATTCTATAGCCTTCTTGGAAAAGATTGAAAATTGATTAATATCACCCTCAGTCAAACTATTGTAGGTTGGAAGATTTTGTTTGGTCTATAATGACATCCACCACCTCCTCAACTCAATCTCCATTCACCAATAAATCAATGGCAACCTGTAACTAAGGAAGGAAGTATGAAGATGGGCCACTTCTTGCACATCAATGAACTACATCATTTACTCCTGGTTGTATTGCTTTCTCTATCTTGCCATGCAAAAAAAAAAAAAAAAAAATCTTAATAAGGCCTCGACTTATTGGTTAAGGTGGAGGTTATGGATCTTTGAGTATCTAGGTTCAATTCTCACAATGTGCAATTGTGTTGTATGGGTCTTCGTCCCATTATGTGCAGGTTTTGTCTAATTTTTCACTGTTGCATTTTATATTGATTTGATTCTACATTGTAGTTAGTTAAACATATATTTGTACTTATTTTATATTTGTAACCCAAACCGAAGAATTAAATGTAATCTTTTAACCCTAAAAAAGTGTAAAATTTTATGCAATGACATTTTGGTAGTGTTGACAAAGGCTAATTTCCTAAAGTTTTGATATTCCATTTTTTACTCTAAGTGTAAATGTATGTGGGTTTTCCCTAATTTATTATGTCTTAAATCTCACTCGAATATATTATTCTCAATTGCTTATTCAAACTCCTTTAGACTTTGACAAAAAATTCCATTTACTCTTGTGGTCTAAAAATACCCACCTACCATCTAAGGTGCGTTTGGATAAATAATTTTATTTATATAAAAAAAGTTAGGTTAATGAAATTTAATAAATTAAAAAAAGTAATTATAAACGAAAAGTAATGGTATTAAAAATATATAATATAGAAATATGTAATATGAATATAATTATAATTATATTTATAAAAGTATATAAATATATTAATAATATAAAATATAAAAATATTAATTTAAATTAAATAAAAATTACATTTCAAAATTAATGTTTTTAATTTTACTATGGGACAACATGTATTAAATGAAAGCATTTTTGAAAAGCAACCTCTCTGTAGGTGAAATACAAATAGGGGATTTGAGTTACTTAAAATCTCTTTCGGAATTTCTTGAAATTTTTAAATTTCTTTAATGTATTTACCCAAATAAATAAATTTATTTTTAAAATTTTAAAAACTTATTAAAAATGAAAGTCTTCCAATTCCCTCACTCAAACGTACTCTAGGATTTGATGAAAAGTTCATTAACCACCTAAGGTTTATTTATTACATGAATTTTAAATTAAAAGAATTTTTTTATTAATTAATTATTATTCTATTTATTTTTTTTATCTTCAATGTTTATATTCAATAATTTTTAGTTAAAAATAATAAAAAATTAATTAGTTATAAAAATAATTTAAGTAATATTAAATTAAATTATAAATTACATTATATTATAATATAATCATATGTTAAACAAAATACATTTTTGAATTAATATATGTGGGATTCTTTGAAGTTACACATACAATTATGGGTGTATTCGATTCAGTTCAGTTTTTGAACAAAAACTGAATCGAATCACTTCATTCGGTTTTTAATTTTTGAAATTGAAATTAAAATCGTATTGAATACAAATTGAAATATCTGAAATCAATAATTGTAATTCGGTTCGATTTAGTTTGATGGTTTTTATCAAATTTGGGCTTTACAAGTCTAATATTACAATTATCGGTTTTCGTTTCAAAAAAATCATAATACATACTCTAAATTCATTTATACATTTACAAAAATTAAGATCATAATCATCCACTAAACCATTTAAAAAATCTTTTTTAATTTAAGCTATTAAATAGATAAATCATTTAAAGTTGTTAAAAGGAAAGCTAATATATAAATCATTCATATACCTAATGTTTTGTTGTGTCATTTCTTTTAATTAGTTGCTAGCTTTAATTAGTTATAATTGAGCCATTACGATATGTCATATAATCGATTAATTTCATAATTATCAAATATATATAATTGACAACATGTGAATTATTGTTTCTTTTATAAATAAAATACTATAAAATTTCTTAAACTATATTTCTAAAATTAAAATTATGCTTATGCTTATAATTATTATATTTAATAAATGATTCATTTACTCTAATATAAAGCTATACTTTTATAACTTTTTTTTTATAAAATATTTTCATAACTTTAACTTTTTGTATAATTATATCTAGTTTTTATATCATCATCATCATCATCATCATCATCATCATCATCATCATCATAGGGTTAAATGAATTAGTCTATATAGACATTGAAATGACCAATCTATTATTCTATTAGAACTATTCTTTTAAATAGAATTTTTTTTCATTCAATTTTATATGAATAAAACATGTTACATGCCGAAAAAACGAACCTGGACTTATGCGGTTTGGATGATAACATTAACTCGAAACCGAACCGAATAGTACAAAACTCGAACAACACTTAACTAAATACATCAGTTTGAATTAATTTTTTTAATTTTCTTGATTTCTTTGCTCAACCCTACATAAAATTGCAATTATAATTACAAATAATAGATTCGAATAACTATAATAAAAATTAATTATTATAAATCATTTTCAAAATAATAACCAACACATACCATACTTATATCAAAATAAATCTATACAAGGTCCATATATGATGAGACATAATTTAGAATGAATAGAGGGAAAGCTTACACATGATTTACATAAAGTGAGATTCAAACATAGGATTTTAAAGTTTTCATTACCTTAATCTTGTCAGTAAACTAAAGCCTCATTGAATATATTTATACAAATGTATGTTAAATGTTTAAATATTTAATTATAATATTAACTTTGAGATAATTTTTTATGATTATATTTTAATGAATTTCTTTCTCATCAAAACCTTCTAAAATAATACTAATTAAATAATTTTACATTATCTCAAAATCAATATATAACTCATTATAAAGTTACAATATTTAATTTTAATTAAAGTAAAATACATTTTCTTAAAAAAGAGTCAAATATATTTAATTTTATAACATTTCAATGTGCAATAATAGCAAACGTATAATTGTAATTTGATTTAAAATTGCTTAGCAAAAATATCCCTAGGGAGTACATAGGCATTTCTGAAACTATAGAAGTGTAATTTAGACTAACCCAAGAAATGCCTGTCCCACACAAAAACTTTGAAACCAAATGACACTACAAAAATAAAAATGCAGTAATAACGCAAAAAAGAAGGTTCAGAAGTGGACAAGCTGCCACCAAAACCTGACAGAAGCTTCCAGGGCTTCATCCCAAAAGGAAATCAAATATGCTAAAAATTACAGGGCCACCATGGCCAATAAACTGTATTAGCATTCAGCAGAGTTGCCATCGAGTTTGTGCCATTCTTCTTATATAAAGAATACCATTCACATGATTTATATTTTCCGTCTCTCACAAGCAAATAACAAAAGATGCCCCATAGTTCTTATAATAGATACAGATAAGCACATCAGCTTCTTTGATTCAAGCACATATGTCAACTACTGCAGTGTTGTGTGTTTGTTTTTTCTTTTAATAAACAAATTTAAACCACGCAAAGAATTGCTGATTTTGGACTTCATCGCAATTGGGAAGTTGACATTAGTTCTTCTGGTGAACAGCAATCTGGTGGATGTCCATGTCTTTCAACATTACAG
Organism: Gossypium longicalyx; assembly: GCA_025698465.1. Taxonomy (NCBI): domain Eukaryota; kingdom Viridiplantae; phylum Streptophyta; class Magnoliopsida; order Malvales; family Malvaceae; genus Gossypium; species Gossypium longicalyx. The sequence goes on along the minus strand of CM047001.1, from coordinate 9,272,894 downwards.
AACGTCCACAAGAATCACATGGAGCAGTCCTTGAGCCACAAATGCTCTCATGCTCCGAAAGCCCTCTTAATCTGTCGCGAACATCCATGGCAGAGCTTCCAGCTTGAACCATGTCTCCACAAAACCGACATGCAATTAAACGCAGGGGACAATCTGAGGCTTGGTGTTGCACCTGTCAATACAAAATGAAAGTAAAGGTTTATCAGAAAGAAAAGAAAGATGCAGTTGAAGTTTCCATTTCCAATCACCCAGTTCTTGTTTTGCTTACTCTAGGAGATAAACAAAGATCATGATGTTCCTTTAACTAGCTTAGGTGATGATGAATCCCATCAAATATGAAATATTCCACCTTCATGTTTAGAAAAAGAAAACCAAATTGTTGGAGTGAGTTTAGACATGCCACAATGGGTGCCAGCCATTTGCGGTTCTCTGTCATACACACAACTGTTTTAAACTTTTCATTTTGCCAGACCATATCTAGATCATGTCGACAGCAATAGAAACTCCAAATGTTCAACATTGTATATAGTATTCACAACCTTATAGAACACCTAAAACTGTAATTTACAATAAGGATTCATGCTCAGTCCTATTCATCATCTGCAAGCACAGAAGCAGGCTAGTGGGTATATGACCTTTTTAACTCGAACTGGCAAAGAATGACACACCATATAATAAGTTATGCATTAAGCAACATTCTTACAGAACCAAAACAATAGTTATTATGTTCTTAAGTTAGCTTATTTCTGCTTATGAAAAAAAAAAAAAAGACAGTAATACTGCTCTAATTAATTCAAATAAAGTAATATGAAATGAATTACTGCAAAAGGAGTTTGGCTTACCATATCTTCCTTCTCAAGAACTACTCCACAAGGGCACCTAAGAGGTTCATGAAACACTTTCATGTGTTTCTCCATCTCTCCTAGATGAAAAGCTTGCCCACATTTGTCGCAATGCACATGATTTTTAGCCTCTTCAATCCTAAGAACTATTCCACAACCAGCATGTGGACAAACAACATTATGTCTGCTACAGTATGCTTCATGCAGTGCTATACTCCTACTGGGAATAAAATGCTTGCAATTTCGACACTCCACAGTATCCACCTCCATCGAAGATGAATGCGTAGCTTGTTGGCCCACCTTATGCTTGCTGTTCTCTTGAACATGCACCGATACCTGGTACTTGGTTGTTCCTTTGAAGCCATAGACGGCAAGGCTGTAAGTACCGGTACCAAGGTTCCTATCTTTGGAACTGAGGATCAAAGTCTTCGAACCAACATCATGGGAAGACCATTCATGTTGGTGTCGGTTTGGGAATATGAGGGGATGCTTGGACACATAAAGGTCAGTATCTCCGCCATTTGCCTCTGCATCTATCTTTACCTCTATTTTGACATCATCAGAAACAAGTTTTTCCCATGTATCATCATCAATGGAGAACTTATAGTACATGTAATTTCCCTCCTCAACCAATCCAGATTCTGATGCACCAAACGCTAGTGGTTTTAGGACATATTGATCAGTCCTATCTGATTCAACACCAGGGTTAACAATATCCACCTCAATATCTGTTTCCAAGACAGAAATGCTTGAAGAGGGTTTTAGCTCAAGAACACGTAACTTATATGTCAACTCCCCATATTTAACTGTAAGAACGTCATCTTGAGAAAGGGTAGCATGCTGACGAAGGCTTGTCTCGAGAATGGCCTTGTGATTTGGTAAGTCAGAAAAGCCAATTCCATCTGGTTGAAGTTTAGCATATGTACCTTTTGAAAGTCGAACGTAGCGAACCTCAACCAAGGGAATATTTGGAGCATCCACAGGGAACAAGTTACTCCATACATGGGGAGGAATTGCAACAGAACCTTCATCTGCAGTGAATTCCAAAACACCCGAATGAGTGGTCCTATTATTTTCTTTTTCATCATCCTTAGTAGCTGAAGAACCCTCTTGATGAACCAGCGACAACTGAAAGTACATCGGACCCTTGTCAAATGCACCTTGATCAGACAATTCTGTGAAACAGGATGGTGGCAATTTGATCTTATCTCCACTACCCTGAAAAGGCACAGCTTCTAAGACTTTATAAAACACTACTCCTCTTCCCGCGAGTAAACTTTCTCCCATTTGCTGTTCAGCCTGAGCAAGACAAATAAAAAATTAGAAGCGCCCAATACTAAATATACCAAAAAATGTCAACGCAAAATAATTAAAGCATATATGCAGGCATCAAGCAATCATAAGAGTTCATACATAAACCATGGTAGATTGAAATATCCAAACAGAATAATTAATCAAGGTATGTTCAATAATTAAAACTTAAAGATGATAGGAAAAAGGGTTGTAAACACTAGAATTGAACTCAAACAAATTGGAGAACACCTTTTAAAGGTGGTTGCAAAAACAAAGTGAGCTAAACCCTGATTCTAGAACAATCAAGATTACATCTTACTATTGTGTTAGCCAAATTGTTGTGGGCTTTCATATTTTTTTCAAAACCCAACACATATTCAGTTGCAATATTATTCCGTACTATAAATTGCTCAAGAATCTTCTTATACACACCTATGTTTTTAGCTATTTCAAGTAAAGCATCGTTTGCCGTATCGAAATTTTGATGCGAATCGACACAACTTATATGATCTCAATAAACCTAACCATTGAAAAATTCAATAATTTCCCCATAAAATAGTTCCCATCTAACCGCCTAACAATGACAATGAAAGTTAATTTCAGGATTATTATATTCAAATTCAATAGAAAGATCGACAAACATATATTACAAAAAAACCAATAAAAAGATCCGGGGATAGTAGTACCTTGAGCTGAGCTTCAATGGCATCAAGCCTTCTAGATCTTTGAGCAGCTTCAATGGCATCTCGTTGTTTCTTAGCCTCTTCTTTTGCTTTCCTCTCTCTATCTAATTTCAGCTTGGCCCTTTCCTTCCTTTCCTTCTGCTCTTTGTCAAGCTTCTCTCTGGCTCTCCTTAGCTCAAAATCCATAACTAGAAAAAATTCTCTTAATTTCTTCGAAAAGTTGGTTTGGGAAATATTTTTTCTTGCTGTTTAAGATTGTTTGAAATTTGTGATGTTTAATGAAAATATAAAAGGAAGGAGTTGTAGAGTTGGTCAAGATTTCGGGAAGCAAAGAACTGTTTTAATTTTTGCTTTCTATATAAGTTCGAGAAAGGTCTGGGCCTTTCTACCCAATAAATGGGCCGGGTTTACCTACCAAATCTAATCCCAATTTAAAAACTCCCTATTTAACTTAAAATTACTAGTCGAAATAAATTAATTTTGTTATAAATATTTTATTATTATAGAAATAGATGTTTATCGAGATAAGAAGTTTGATATATATTAGAATTCTAATTGTTCATTAGGATTATATTTTGTATGTTTATAAACGTATAAACATTGTAATCATCTTTATTAATCAATAAAGTTCATAGTCCTCTTTGTTCTTCTATTTCTCTGGTTGCTTACCTTAGTTATTATTTATTTCATAATAAATTATCAACATGATTCCCTCGTAATTTCTTTTCTAAATTTTTTCTCATTTCTCCTAATTTTTTCCCAATTTTGAAAAAGAGAAAAAGAAATTCCAAACACAACATGAGCTTTGTACTCGTACCTCAAACCCTTAATTTTTTTCTAAGCTCCTTAATCATTCGACCACCATGTAAATTTCTGAATCACAATCTTGTCTATGCAATAAGAATTCCTTTTTCAATTAGCCACCACTTGAAACTTAGCATCTAGAGGGGATAAAATAAAACTTTCCGTTCCTAAAATGACTAAAACTTGAGTCTCTTGATTCTCATAATCTTTTAACCACTCAACTACCCAAATACCATTGTTAATTTACATCAAGATACTTACAAAGCCTATCAAGTTCAGAGAAAAGAAAGAGAAGAAAAAACTAGAAAAGAGAAGGATTCAAACTCGAGACCATTAATAACCCTCATTGTCTTTAATCACTAAACTACCACGTCATTTTTGAAAAATATGCGCCAAGAAATTTATTTGTATCTGTACAATTTTTTATCATTCAATAATTGAAGATTAAATTTATTCTTCTAGGTCATAGACACCATATGCATGGATTTACAGGAAGTTTTCTTTAAAAATATTTTATGTCTAGATTTATTTTAATTTTAATTCATGATTAATTATGGTTTATTTGATTAACTTTTTTTATTTATATATTTTCAAGAATGATGAAAAAAATTATATTTTGTATAATAATGCTTGCTATGAATATATACCTATTTTGGTATAGAAAGATTTTGTTATTGAATTATATTATATATGATACTTGGATATCTATCTTTTCAATTTTGAAAAGGATAGAAAAAGATGGGGTTTGATTGTGAAAGACACTTGAATTGTGGATTAATTTAAGAGAAATATGACTATCGAAATGTGATAAATGTATTTAAAGCTCATTATGATTAGATGTATCTGAAGTTGCAATATTTAAATCTGTAAGTGAATATAACTCTGCAATATTGAAGATGAGTTCTTAATTAAAATTATGTGAGAATATTACTAAAGAGAACTTGTTAGAGATTTTTTTTTTTTGAACTTCTCATACTTGAATTGTGCTCTTGCAATAGTAATTTCGTGAAAAAGATTTGAAAATATATTCTAAATTAATATCATGTTTACATGTGATTAAACAAAAAAATGAGCTATTAATGAAAATCATGAAGCCCGTCCTACTAGATCTGCTTCATTCCTTGAAATGAATGCAACAATACATGATAAATTCAAAAGATGTAATCGTGGACATGGTAGGTGGAACTATAATAATCGTCAAAGAGGTGGTCATAATAATTCTTATTTAATTTTGATATTTATATGCAATTTTATGTTCATATACCTTAGGTTTATATGCATTTTGCTAAAGATGAAATTTCTAGAAGTATGAGTTTCATCCTTTTTGTGAATTTTGGTACTCATTACTTGATTCTTGGAATCTTATTAGGAATAATTCTTTTCACAATTAGAAGTGATATAAATAAGAGAACAACAAAAGTCCTCAATATAACTCTTCAAAGAAGAGACACAATTTATATATGAAAAGTTGTTGATTATGTACTTATCGCACACTTGAAAATTTTATTATTCAATTAATTTTACTTAAAAGAAAGGAAACATATGTTCTATAGATAATACAACAATGCATACTATCCTTAGGGATAAAAAACATTTTTCTTGTTTGGTAATGAAACAAACCAATCTTTGGTGGTACAAAATTAATCTAAGACTCTTAAAGAGCTAAGTTATTGTTACCTTATGTTCGATGTGGTAATGAAACATGCTAATATTGTAAAGTACAAAATTAATTCAAGGCTTTAGAAGAGCTAATACATTGTTATCCAGAGAAACAAAGCAATAATTAATACACGATGTTATAGGCAATCTCAAATAAATTATTTTGTTTCAAAAGGATATACGTTGTAACAAATACCATATTGAGATTGTGGATAAGGAGATGATTAATTAAATTTGTTATATTGGGTAAGAATTTAAAATTGGAAAACTATCATTTTTTTCCTCTAGTTAGTACTATGTATATATTAGTATGGTTAAATCATATATGATGGTGAACAAGAAGTTTACATTAGTATCATTGAATTATATACATAGTAAACCAAAAGTTTACTAGTCCAAATATACTAATTACCTGGCATGATCTATTAGACCATCTCAATCAATAATGACGCGATAAGATAAGAATTTACATTTATATTTATTAAAAATCCTGAAGATTCTTCCTTTATCAAGTGTTGCTTGTTCTCAATGAAGATTTATTAAACTTCACTAACAAAAGTTGAGATTAATCTATTGCATTTTTGAAAGAAATATGAGTCCATTTTATCTAACAAATGGATGTTTTGATATGATTTTATTATATGCATTTTCAACATAGTCACATGTAAGTTATCAACTCGCGACCTATAGTTTACAAAATTACTTGTTTAATGATTAGTGTAAGAACAAAACTTTCAGATTATGCAATTGAGACAATTCTTGCTAATGTTTGCGAGTTCGTTTCTTAGGCTTTCAATGATCATTGTATGTTAAATTATTAGTGCGAGTAAATATCACAAAGTCTGATGTTTATGTGTATAAAATTATTTAGCAGAATCAATAATTAAATGCCTCTATTTTTTTAGAACAAAAGTTTTTGTATATATATAAGGATATGATATTCTATATGAATCAACACTTGTACGCATTATGCTGATATATTTTGATAAATACTCTCTATTACAATTGGTTTTTGGTTGAGAGCCAAATATAACCCAATTTAGATTTTTTTTTTGAATGTGCAATATATGTTCAAGTTGATCCACCACAATGCAAAAATTGGGTATTCAAAGAAATTTGGGAATATGCATTAGTTATGAGTCTTCTTGTATTATTAAATGTGTTGAATAAATTGGATATTCAATTACTACATAATTTATTATTACTATTTGATTTGCTAATTTTCCCAAAATTAGGGGAGAGATATAATAGATGGATAAAATAAATTACTTAGAACAAATTATCATTATCTAGATCCTCATAGAAAGTAATTTGAATAAGAAGTTTAAGAAGATAATTTACTTTATTACAACTTAACTGCCAAATGCATTTACTAACTTGATGAGAACAAGGTGTTATATACCAGCTAATGTTTTGATTTGAATTGAGGTCTTATTAGGACAACTTGTTAGACTAATTGAAGGTAATGCATGCTTGAAGCATGGTAGTTCGATTAATTCCAAAGATGAAAATTTTTGTAAAAGAAAAGATAAATCTAAATGGTCATATAGTGGAGGCAGTTGTTCCTAAAGAGACCTAAGACATAATTAATTATTAAAACTCTAGAAGAGATTCAGGTACTTGAAGATTGAAACAATGAAAATAAAGAGATCTCGATAAGTTATGTTAGTACGAGAAAATATGGAACCCTTGTAACACCCCGAATTTTGGGGTTAGAAGTTTTTGGGTTTTGTAGTTAGGGTCAGAGAGAAGGGTGTGCTATTGTGTTTAGTCGCACATTTAAGTGTTAGAATGGGCCTGTTGTTCTGGTGGTTGAGTGATTGTTAGTGAACCTCAAGGTTCTAAGTTCGAGTCTTTGTGTGCGCATTTCGAAGAAACATTTCATTTTGTCTTGTTTTAAGTTAATATTTATAACTATTTATTTTTATTTTTATTTTTACAATTATTCTCTCTTTTTGGTTTTAGACTTTTTTTTCCTTTCTTCCTCTCTGGGTTTTCTTTTTCTTCTTTTTTGAAGTTTTTCTTTATTTTTTTTCAAAACGGGTTTGCTTGTGGATGTTGGAGAGTTGTTTCCTCATCGTCAAGTCAGATTCTGAACGTCTTAGATCATAAAACAGGTGTAGGATTTAAACCTATTTTATGATCTAATATTTTGTTGTTTTACTGTAGTAGTCAAAAATCTTTTCGTGTGATCCAATAAATGGGTAATTGACGCTCGTTTTGTCTGCAATCTCTAGAAATTTAGTGTGTTGTGATCGAAGGTCGATTTATTGATCGAAAAGGCTCAATTTTTAGGCTGGTTGCGGGTGTTTTCGTGGTCACATAGACGTGTGCTAGATCACACAGCCGTGTGAAACTAAGAATTAGGGTTTCTGGGCAAAATTTGGTGCTACACGACCGTGTGGCTAATTTAGGGATTTTGTCGATCTTCACATGCCCGTGTCCCCTAGGCTCACGGGCGTGTGTGTTTGGGAATTAGGGTTTGAGTGTTTTGGTGCTACACGGCCAGGCCATACAACTATTTGGCTAATTTGAGAATTTAGATATCTCACACGGGCATGTGTCTTGGACACACGACCATGTCTGGTGAGCACACGGGCGTGTGAAACCCTCACACGGCCGTATCTACCCTGTACTCTATTTTAGTAAAATTCGGCAGTGAGTTACATGTCCTGCTCTCATGGCCATGTCCTTGGTCCACACGAGCGTGTGATTCATTCATACGGTCGTGTGCCTTCCTTCACACTAGCGTGTATCTCATTCACACGACCATGTGCCCCTCTTCACATGGACGTTTGACCCTCCACACGGCCTGGGCATTTCCACACGGTCGTGTAGTCCTAAGTCACTTATTTTGGTTTTGTGTGTGTTTCTGATCTGAAAACGTGTCTGTGTGCTTCAACCCTTGGCTAAGTTTTAGTAAAGGTAGTTAAGACTCAGATTTGGGCTGCGGCTTATGTGTTGTTTGTAATTGTTGTGTGAGATGTCTGACTCTAAAACTGGTTAACTGGGGGTGTGTGTGTGCATATCTGTTTTATTTGACTGCCTGTTAATGTGTCACTGTTCTGTGAGATTGTGTGCATACATACACTTGCATAATGTAAAGTTTTGGGTGGGATTATGAAGAGAATAAAGACTATTTCTATTTTGATTTGGTAGTTTAACTGTACTTTTTCGTATAGCGCTTTACCGCACTGTACCACACGTACGTTAACTTTGCTGCGTACCATTATCTGATCTGACAGTTTAAACTGCAACATGTCTGTCATGAGAGATTACCGCATTGCATCAGCATCGCTTATATACGCCTCTCATGCGTATTAATATCTAAGTGGTTTAGTCCACATACATGGTGTGTAGGGTTGGATAGGCTTTTCGTGGTCTTATGTGGTGTGTTTTGGTTGGATAAGCTTAATCAGCTCTTACAGGGTGTGATCGGGGGATGGAGAGGTGTGTTGGTTAGATGGGTGGGTTTTATTACTTGACCGCCTTCATATGCATCTGTTTTTGGGTGTATGATTATCAGACTGTATTCTATTGGTCTGAACGACACTTGTGTTGAGTAGCCTGTGTGCTTAGTGTACTCTGACTTTCACGTGTGTGTTGAGGTGTTGGTATCTGTTTTTTCATATATCTATCAACATATTCTGCTATTGATTTGTCATCTGGAGTTCTCTTCTGTAAGTATATTGTTATTTGCATGAACTCACACTAAGCTCGTGTAGCTCACCCCCTTAATGTTTCCCCTTGTAGATATGTTTCTAAAACTCTGACTCTGGACTCGGCATGCAGAGGTCTTAGACGGTCTCGGTTGTAAATAATTTATTAGTTAAATTTTTCAGTTTTTGTTTTGATTTACCATTTTAATAAGCCAGATTTTATAAAAACTGTGTTTTGAGTTATGTTTGGAATTTTTCGCTCTTAAGTTTTATTTTGTCATATATTAAACTTAACAACAATTTTTCTGACTGTTTTCTAAACGGTTTAAGGTTTCCGTTCGTTATGACAACTGATTTGTAAATCTTTCCTATGATCACTTTGGTGATCAATGTAACATCCAGAATTTGGTTTAAACTTGTAGGTCGGGTTTAGGGTGTTACATTTAGTGGTATCAGAGCTAAGTTTATAAAAAACTTAGCTTGTGTTTTTACGTATCTGTGTGCGCACATGGTTGTTTTAAAAATAAATTTTTGAGAAACTTTACCACGGTAAGTTGAATGATTGTGTTCTGGAAATGTTTTATGAAAAAGAAATGTTTGAGACTCCAATGCTGGTCCAGGTGGAAATTCGAAACTGTGAGATTAGAAATATAGATTTTTGTATTTAAATTGTGTTCGTTCTCTGAAAATGTAGATATTCTAAGTTAGTAACAAGACTGATAAGGATTCTGAAGGTAAGCAAGATAGCAATGAGTCGTATGCTTCTCCGGTGCATGTGCCTGTTCAGGAGTCAAAGGACAGTTCAATTTTGCAAACTACGGGTAGCGATAACCCGGAGCTTGGTTTTGAGGCATTGACTAGGGTAGTGAGGGAAATACTAGAGAAAGTGTTTGATGCTAGGATAAGGGAGACTAATGAAACACTTCAAGCTAGGTACGTAGATTGTAGAAAGAAAAGATATCGCGGCTAGTCTGAGGTTAGAGCCTAGTCATATGAAGCGTGTTAGAACACATTTGAGTGGCTCTATTTTGTGAGCACTGTAAGAAGTGTCATCCGGGTAATTGTTAGAAAAAGACGGGTGCATGTTTTCGATGTGAGTCCACAAAACATCGAATCTGGGAGTGTCCTCGATGATTTTAAGATAGGTATAGTTGTGGATTTTTTGGCATCTAGATCAGAGTATTAGATTAGAGTATTGTAATTTTGCGTGATAGGACAAGTGAGTTTCTACTTTAGTGGTTAAGTGTTCTGGGTATGTGTAGGAGGTCTTAAGTTTGATTTGGTTTTGCTTGGGCTAGAGAGCACAGTGGGAGCGTGGTGGTGTAGCTTGTGTTATACCACTGTTCTGTTAGTTGGAAATTTCGAGGACGAAATTTTTTTAAGGAGGGGTGAGTTGTAACACCTCGAATTTTGAGGTTAGAAGTTTTTGGGTTTTGTGGTTAGGGTCAGAGAAAAGAGTATGCTATTGTGTTTATTCACTTGTTTAAATGTCAGAATGGGCCTGCTGGCCTGGTGGTTGAGTGATTGTTAGTGAACCTCAAGGTTCTGGGTTTGAGTCTTTATGTGCGCATTTCGGAGAAACATTTCATTTTGTCTTGTTTTAAGTTAATATTTATAATTATTTATTTTTATTTTTATTTTTATTTTTACAATTATTCTCTATTTTTGGTTCTGGACGTTTTTATTCCTTTCTTCCTCTCTAGGTTTTCTTTTTCTTCTTTTTCGAAGTTCTTCTTTATTTTCTTTTTCAAAACAGGTTTGCTTGTGGATGTTAGAGAATAGTTTCCTTGTCGTCAAGTCAGAGTCTGAATGTCTTAGATCATAAAACAGGTGTAGGATTCAAACCTCTTTCAATGTACTTGCATTTTGTTGTTTTACTGTGGTAGTTGACAATCTTTTCGAGTGTTTTCATCAATGGGAAATTGAGGCTCGTTTTGTCTGCAATCTCTAGAAATTTAGTGTGTTGTGATTGAAGGTCGATTAATTGACCGGAAAAGCTCAATTTTTAGACAGGTTGCGGGTGTTTTCATGGTCATACGAGCATGTGTCGAGTCACACCACCATGTGGAATTAGGAATTAGGGTTTCCGGACAAAATTTGATGCCACACGGCCTGGCCACACGACCATGTGGTTGATTTGGGGATTTTTGTCTATCTTTACACGGTCATGTCTCTTAGGCACACGGGCGTGTATGTTTGGGGATTAGGGTTTGAGTGATTTGGTGCCACACAGCCTGGCCACACAGCCGTGTTGCTAATTTGGGAATTTAGGGATCTCACATGGACGTGTGAGACCCTCACACGGCCGTGTCTACCCTGTACTCTATTTTAGTACAATTGGGCAGTGAGTTACATGGCCTGCTCTCATGGCCATGTCCTTGGTCCACACGAGCGTGTGACTCATTCATACGGTCGTGTGCCTTCCTTCACCCTAGCGTGTGCCTCAGTCACACGACCATGTGCCTCTCTTCACACGGACGTTTGACCCTCCACACGGCCTGGGCATTTCCACACGGTCGTGTAGTCCTAAGGCACTTATTTTGGTTTTGTGTGTGTTTCTGATCTGAAAATGTGTCTGTGTGCTTCAACCCTTGGCTAAGTTTTAGTAAGGGTAGTTAAGACTCCAATTTGGGTTACGACTTATGTATTGTTTGTAATTGTTGTGTGAGATGTCTGACTCTAAAATTGGTTAACTGGGGGTGTGTGTATGTGCATATATGTTATATTTGACTACCTGTTAATGAGTCACTGTTCTGTGAGATTGTGTGCATACATACACTTGCATAATGTAAAGTTTTGGGTGGGATTATGAAGAGAATGAAGACTATTTCTATTCTGATCTGGCAGTTTAACTGCAATTTATTCGTATAGCGCTTTACCGCACTGTACCACACGTACGTTAACTTTGCTGCGTACCATTATCTGATCTGGCAGTTTAAACTACAACATGTCTGTACAGCGGATTACCACATTGCACTGTACTGCTTATACGCCATCTCTGCTGCGTATTAATATCTAAGTGGCTTAGTCCACATACATGGTGTGTAGGGTTGGATGGGCCTTTCGTGGTCTTATGTGGTGTGTTTTGGTTGGATAAGCTTAATCAGCTCTTACAGGGTGTGATCAGGGGATGGAGAGGTGTGTTGGTTGGATGGGTGGGTTTTATTACTTGACCGCCTTCATGTGCATCTGTTTTTGGGTGTATGATTATCAGACTGTATTCTATTGGTCTAAACGAAACTTGTGTTGAGTAGCCTGTGTGCTTAGTGTACTCTGACTTTCACGTGTGTGTTGAGGTGTTGGTATCTATTTTTTCATATATCTATCAACATATTCTGCTACTGATTTGTCATCTGGAGTTCTCTTCTGTAAGTATATTGTTATTTGCATGAACTCACACTGAGCTCGTGTAGGTCACCCCCTTAGTGTTTCCCCTTGCAGGTACGTTTCTCAAACTCTAACTCTAGACTCAGTATGCGAAGGTCTCAAACGGTCTCGATCGTAAATAATTTATTAGTTAACTTTTCAGTTTTCGTTTTGATAAGCCGGATTTTATAAAAACCGTGTTTTGAGTTATTTTTGGAATTTTTCGCTCTTAAGTTTTATTTTGTCATATATTAAACTTAACGACAATTTTTCTGATTGTTTTCTAAACGGTTTAATGTTTTCGTTCGTTATGACAACTGATTTGTAAATTTTTCCTATGATTACTTTGGTGATCAATGTAACATCCATAATTTGGTCTAAACTTCTAAGCCGAGTTTAGGGTGTTACAACCTTGGAATAGAAAAATTGTTGACAATAAGTTTGTAACCAATAATATTATTGAGATAATGAAAGAAAATGAGAATCTTGAATAAATCTATCAAGAAATATAGTCATGGAAAAGCTTGGCCAAAATGGAAAGATGCAATTCAATTAGAATTAAATTCGAATTTTTTTTGGACCAATAGTCTAAATGTCTAAATGTATAAAGCCAGTGGAGTACTAATTGAGTAGTTTTATAAAAACAAAACTAGAAAAATGAAGTTTTTTCACTAAGTCCTGGCATTGAAAAGGTACTCTTCGTGGTGGATGTAATAACATTTAGATATCTTATTAGTTTGGCAGTTTACGAAAGATTTGGCATGTGTATAATCGTTGTTGTTATAAACTTTTATATGAATCAGTATATGGTGAAAGTTTAAATTAAAATCCTTGAATGTTTTAGATTGTTGGAAGCACATAGAAATTCCCGAGAAATTGTTCAATACAATTGTGTAAATTTTTGCATGAACTGATTTGAACATATGTATTAGTATAGAATGATCATGATCAAAGTTTGGTTATGATTATTGTCGGAACTGCTGAAGAGATCAAAATATATTTTCCCAAAATTCTTCCCCACTCATGACATTAAGAAGAATGATGATATAAATGTTTAGCAAATTCATTCAAGTGATAATTTGAAAAGCTAGTATTCAAGATTGGAATACGTAGAATATGATATATCATGTGATGTTGTCATGAGGGGAGAGTAAATACATGTTGTACTATTTTTCCCTTAATCGAGATTTTGTCCCTAATACATGTTGTGCTATTTTTTCCTTAACCGAGATTTTGTCCCTTTGGGTTTTCCTAGTAAAGGTTTTAATAAGGCAAAATATTATGCTTATTATAAATATGTGTACTCTTTTTCCTTAACTAAGAATTTTTTTTGCCACATGATTTTTATCTTAGTAAGGTTTTAATAAGGCAAATTATCTATTGATAGACATCCAATGGGAAGTGTTATAAATACTTTATTCTTTTAGAAGTGGATGTCTATTAGGATAAGAAGTTTGATATACATCAGAACTCTAATGTTCATTAAGAATAGAATCTTATATAATTTATACTTCTTATGTCTATAAATATATAATTTGGATAACCATTGTTGTTAGCTTTAATATCCTAAGCTTTTGAAATAACAACATTTAAGATAAATTTTATATGTATTATATGTCCTAAATCATTTGGAAAAAATATGATTGAAAATTTTATCAAACATTTTTAAAGACTTGCAAAATACTCAAAATTATGTTTTAAATGTGTTTTAATTTATCTAAACGTTTTTGGGTTAATACCAAAGTGTTTTAAGGTGTTTAAAATGTTTTTAAGGGATTTTGGCATGCAAGTCTCGAGATGTACAACTATATGTCTCAAGATAAGAAAACATTGAAGCAAAATTCTACTCTACGGATTGTTGTCTTAAGACAAAAGCCTGCATGTCTTAAGACAAAACCTTGTTTGTCTCGAGACAAAAGCCTATATGTTTCGTTACATGGCTGCTAATGGCTATATAGCTATTTTTTAGCCTTGTCTCAAGACATCTTATTAGGTTTCGAGACATAGCATGCAAGGACGATTTTTAAGCCTGAAATTAATGCTTCCAATGGCTAGATTTCATCCTTAACAGCCATAAACATCCACAAAGTTGTTCATTGGTTTAAATTGTAATGACCCAATTTTTAGTGGTATCGAAAAATACCGTTTCAAAACCACATTTTTGTAAACCAAATATGTAATTATTAAATATAATATTTATGAGAATAAAATAAAAATATATTAAAGAATGGTTCAGTAATTTTGTTCAATTGTAACTAATTAATGCTTAAGGACTAAATTGTAAAAGTCTTATCGCTATAGAGTTTTAATTGACCAAAGGTTTAAGGACTTAAATAGAAATTAGCCAAAGGTTTAAAATGATAAATAAACCATTTTCCTATGACTGTTAATGGATGGTGATGATATCTTCCATTAAGTTTGATTAATGAATTAATTAGTTTATTAAATCATTATTATGTTAATAAACTTAGTTAATTAAGTCCAAATCTACCTATATAAGCTAAATGAATGAGAAAAAAAAAAACATCTTCATCTTCAACCTACTTTTTCACCGTTCAAAGAGAAGAAAAACCTAGAAGAACCTTCCATGGCATTCAACCTTAAATTCTAAGGTAAATTTAAGTTATTTTCTTGTAATTTTTATGAAATTGAGGTCGTGGGAGCTTGATTTAGCTAGCCCATGTACCAATTTGTAAAACTGTTAAAGTTTTTTAAAGTTTCCATTATTGATTTCTTGAAGAATTAGGCTTGAAATTGATAGATTTTAAGCTTAGAATATGAAAAGGACTAGATTGTAAAGTTAATTTAGCTTATTGTTAACTTTGTTACATAAGGGATCAAATTAGATAAATGTAAAACTTATTATGAAATTATGTTAGGAATAGGAATTTTAATGTCCCTAGTGAGAATATTTGAAATTGGATTTTAATTTGATAGGAATTTTAATCTATAACTATCCCGATTTCGAGGATTAAATTGAATAAAAGCTAAAACTTTTAGGATTATAAAAAAAAATTAAATTATAAAGGTTCATGCATATCATAGCAAAGTATGGAGATATTTAACATTGATTGATGATATAAAATGATTGTTCAAATTAAGAATCGATACGAAGTGGAGTTGATTGGAGAAAAGCTAAAATTTCAGATTAGTCCCTAAAGTATATGCTTTACGTATATTGAACAGGTAAGTTCATATGGAACTTACCAATCTATTTTATTTTATGTATGAATTATAATTGAATGTATATTAGAATTAAGTAGAATTAGTGGGTTTGACACATAGGTCTTGAAATGGACTAAATTGTAAATTCATGTCAATATTGGCTATATGAAAATAGTATAGGATGTAAATATGATTATTGATTTATTATATGACTTGAAAATGAGAAATGAAATTATGCACAGGAATTGGTATTTTCAAATATATGAAAATGATTCCCGAATGAACTTAGTAAAATTTTAGGATACGTATGGCATATCATTAGGGTTATACGCGTGCTTGATCAAGGATTTTACATGTTATTGCAAGATTTAGCATTTGTTTCATATTTTCAGTTATAAGTATCTTAGGCTTAGTCCGGATGTGTAACCTCAATATAATGTCGCTTTTATGAGCAATATTGTTATAATGTTAGCTTGTATGAGCAATGTTGATATATTGTCAGCTTGTGCAAGCAACTTATTCTTGTGTATCTGAGTCCGTTTTTACTATAGTTCCCTCGGGCAGTGTTCAATTTATTGGAAATGGAATTTAAATCATGACATGAAAATGAAATGGTATTGATGATTCTTGACATATAGATTGTTACATAACTCTTTTAAAATGTTGACAGTACTTAATATACGAAAACGTAACTAATGCATTCAATTTGTGATGTTGTTGTATGTATAAATATGTCATAATGTGCCAAAGGATAGTTAAGTTGGTTTCCAAATAGAATAGTTAATTATGCATTAATGATCAAGGTATGTTTTTGCTCCCATTTGAACTTACTAAGCATTCTTAATGCTTACCTTAGTTCTTTAGTTTACTTGTATATTTTCACCTCGTAGAACTGTCAAACCGGATCAGTGGTGAAGTACACTATCTTGAGACTGTAGTTATAAAGTCATTTTGAATCTAGACTATGTGACATGTACTTAAAAGTCCCTAGTATGGATTTAGTTTTCTGGGATTTGGTAGTCTCAAGTTAATAGTGATAATGGTTGAGTTGATTATAACTTATGGTATGAAACCAATTGAGGCATATTTTGGGTCAAGATGATGCTATGAAATTAATGATCTTATTCATAAATGATTGGCATGCTATTATTTGAATTTGGATAATTTGAAATAGCTAGATTGCTTAAAAGAATTGTAAATGGTGAGTTGAATGTTAAGTATTCTCTATGGTTTGTTGATTGATTTGGTTATTTCATATCAAGTTTAATAAATTACTTAGTCTTTAAATTGCATATTGAGGGTAAGAATTAAAGATAATAGTGTTTTGTAATATGGCTAATTGATTGAGAAGTAAATAAGCTTAAATGGTGAATTTTTGGATAGGGTAATCTTGAATGGTTGCTTTAGGTACTTTTGTACTTGGATTTAGTTGCCATTGGAATGATTTAACAACTTTATCTTGTACAATGTTGATTGAATACTTAGACAGAAATCGTTTATAACTCATGAATTAGGTATCAAATATGTGTTTTACCAAAAACAGGGACAACATCGTGACGAGGGGTCTTTAACAGAAATGATTTATAACTCGAATTTGTACATGTGTTTTCAACTTAGTAGATGTTCATTGTTCCCAACTTTTAACCAAACGATCTTCTCCGCTATTCTTGTAGCACGAATTGCTTCGAGTGTGGGCTCGAAACAATTGAATTGAAACACAAAACTAGAAAGAGTTTTCTCTCCTTTTGGCGTGAAAACAAAAATTCTCTCTTCTTAATAGAAACCAATAAAATTGTTATTCCAAAAATATATATGTAATAGTTGAGAATAAATTCTCTCTATTTTTCGGCAGAATAATAATCTCTCAAAGTTGTGTTCATAGCTCTACCGATGCCATCTATTTATAGGAAGAGAATGTAGAAACCTTATTGAGTTGTAGTAGTTTATTTCAAATAGAAAAATAACATCCTACTTAGAATAGGACTAGGGTTTCCGCCCCCTTCATGTCCATGAGGGGGTTTTGGGCCTCTCTCACATCGAGTCCAATTACTAGTACTTCTTAGGCCTTTTTGACCCAGTACTTTGTAATGTGATCCAACCTGATTCAAATTTTTTTATTTCCCAAAATAAACTTTAATATTTATATATAAAATAATTTTCCCCCCTAACAAAATTTTGACGATTTTGCCCATGTTAAAATTTTGAGAAAATATGTTTAATATTTCGTAACTCAACATCTTCACTATGAACAAATGGTTTATTTTCATTTTTGAGCTTCTAAACAATTTAAAAACATAAACTCATTCTTTCAATCATTTTTAAGGTAATCCATATAAGATTGCAAATGTACTATTTCCATTTTCATTTCTATTTTTAGAAACCTATATTCATTTCCAAATGATTCTATTTCTTCATTTCGGAGAAAACCATAATAATTCCTAATTGTTTCTTATTTCTCTTTTCCTATTCATTCAGTTCATTTCTATTCAAACACACAGTTCATTTCTGGTTTCAAGAAGCTAGCGGAGACCAATAAGTGAATATAGAAATTATACGTAGAAAGTATGATTGAGAAATGGTGGTAGTAGAAATTCTAGTAGATGTATGTTGAAAAGAACTCAAGGAAACTTTTATGTGTTTTGTCCTTATATGGTTTATTTAGGTTTAGCAATATCCACACTGTTATAGTGCCATAACTTTTTTCATACCTCATATTCGACCTTCCATAATGAAGTTAGCAGTGCAACCGTACTTGACATTTATTCACACTATGGACCTACCATTTTCGACAAAAAAAACATAGCCCAATGTCGTCTTTCTCGAATTTCGACACTTTTAGAAGTTAGAATCAGTATATCCGATAGGAGTAAGATCTCTTCTGGAATACATAAGCATATAGTCCTTGTTCGCCATAAATACTTGAGTATACGCTTAACTACTTGCTAGTGCCTTGGTCTTGGATTTGCCTGATATAAACTTACCAACCCCACTGCAAAACATATATCTGGGTGTGTGCATATTATAACATACATGAGACTTCCTACTGCCGAAGCATAAGGAAGCTTTCTTATGTTCTCTCTTTCTTTCGTTGTCTTTGGATAGTTCTCTAAAAAGAGATGAAATCTCGATACGAATGGTTCATTTTTGTTTTTCGAATTGGTCATTGCATAACGCTCCAATATCTTGTCTATGAACGAAGCCTGAGACAGTGCTATCACTTTGTTCTTTCGATTTCGTAGGATATGAATACCTAGAACAAAATTAGCTTCTCCCAAGTCTTTCATGCTAAATTTTTGGGTTAACCAAAGTTTAACCGATAACAATGTCCCTACATCATATCCAATGAGTAAAATGTCATCAACATATAGAATGAGAAAGACCACATTTCCATTCCCTAAACATTTGTAAGCACAAAGTTCATTAGTTTTAGCTCAAATCCAAAATTCTTAATTGCTTGATCAAATTTTTGATTCCATGAGCGAGATGCTTGCTTGAGTCCACATATGGATTTAAGCAGTTTGCAAACTTTATGCTCGTTTCCTTTAGCTATATATCCAGTGGGTTGCATCATGTAGATGCTCTTTTTAAGATAGCCATTCATAAATGCAGTCTTGACATCCATTTTCCAGATCTTGTAGTCGAGAGTCGCCGCAATAAATAGTAATATATAGATTAACTTAAGCATGGTAACCAAAGAGAAAGTTTATTTGTAATCGATGCATTCTTTCCGAGTATAACATTTTACTACAAGTCTAGCGTTATAAGATTCCACTTTTTCATCAACATTTCTTTTCCTCTTGTAGATCGACTTACACCCTATGGGTTTTATCCCTTTCGGTAAGTCTACAAGTTCCCACATTGAGTTGGAATATATGGAGTCCATCTCAACTTTCATAGCTATTTCCCAGAGCTTGGAATCAAATCTTTGCATCACTTCATCATATGTGAGTGGGTCATTATCTTCCTGTTTGATAGAATTAGTGTTAAAGACACTTCCACCAGATTGGAAGCACTTAAGCCTGCGAGAGACCCTCCCACTGCGACAAAGCTCCCTATGCTACTGATAGTTTCCTGGTATACTATTAGGAGTTGGTCTTGGAACCATTTACATAGGGTTTTCTATATTTCCCAAAATCTCCTTGAATACCTCTTTACTTCGAGGTTTGTAGTCATTCATGTAACTTTCTTCAAGGAAAGTAGCATGAGTTGACACTATAACAATTTGCTTTTTTGGGTTATAAAAAAAATGCACAATTCTGTCCGTGAGTCCAACTTCCTTGCATCTCTATCCAATACGTGGGTTGGGCATCCCCAAATCCTTAAATGTTTTAGACTTGGTTTCCTCCCATGCCATAATTCATATGGAGTTCTCGATGTTGCCTTAGTTGGCACATCATTCAGAATATAGTAAGTCGTTTGTACCACATATCCCTAGAAAGAGACTGGTAGCTTCAAATAACTTAACATCAAACGTACCATGTCTAACAAAATTTGATTCTTTCTCTTTGCCACGTCATTATGTTGTGGAGTTCCTGATGCGGTTATCCAAAATAGAGTACCATTCTCTTTAAGGTACCCTAAGAACTCATCAGATAAATATTCCTCACCTCGATCAGACTGAAGTGCCTTTTTGGGTAAACCTAGTTGTTTATCCACTTCCACATGAAACTCTTTGAATTTATCAAAGGTTTCACTTTTGCAGTGCATCAGTTATACATACCCATATCTGGAATATTCATCAATAAAGGTTACATAATACTCGTAACCACCTATTGCACTAACGCTCATTGGGACACATATATTTGTGTGCACAAGTTCTAGGGGTTTTCCGGCCTTCGTTCCTTTTGCATTAAAAGATCGTTTCATCAGATTACCTTTTAAGCAATATTCACATTATGGAAGATCAACTTCTTTAAGTGAACTGAAGATGTCGTCTTTCACAAGTCTGGTGATTCTTTCTTGGTTAATATGAGTAAGTCTCAAATGCTAAAGGTACGCCTTATTAGAATGAAAACTTTTAAGTCTTTTATTCAATATTTCAGTTTCAAGCAGTTTGTACATCTTTGGTTTGATAAAATAGAGATGATTTGACATGCTTCCATTACAGATAAGATTGTGATTTCTAAATATTGCAATTCCATTATTAAAAGTCACGGTAAATTCATTTTTATATAAGCATGCAACAGAAATTAAGTTTCTTTTGAAACTTCGTACATAGAAAAAATCTCTTAAAATAATCTTCCTAAAATTATCAAAATAAATATGCACATCTCCCAATGCTTTAGTTGCCACACTTAACCAGTTCCTGGTTCGCAACGATAAACTATTATCTCTAAGATCTTTCGTTTACTTAAACCATTATAGAGAAACACAAACATAATAAGTAGCTCCTGAATCAATAACCCAATGGTCTATTGAGTGTTCCATAAACAAGTTTCTATCATCAAGAGTTTCATATATTTGCCTTTGGTAGCTAGATATTCTTTCCACTCTTTATAGTTTGCCTTGAAATGTCCTTTCTTCCTACAGAAGAAACATTTAGACTTGGGTAAGTCTTTAGGCTTTATGGTTCTCTTCCTTTCCACTTGTGGTGGCCTAGAGACCTTAGCATTGCCTTTCTTAGTGCGCTTTCCCTTCCTTTTTAAGGAAGAAGAGACAACTATATTTGGTTTTGCTCTTCGGACTGACTGACCACCGTTCAACATCAACTCATAGAATTGTAACTCCTTCATGAGTTATGTAAGCATCAGATTTTATTGCCAAGGTTATATGCGGCCCAAAAACCAGCAAAGTCCTTTGACAAGCTTTTGAAAACCATCTCAATTTGAGTGTTCTGGTCCAAATTTCCCTCATTGTCCACGACCTTGACAAAGTAGCCCATAAGAGTGATCATATGGTCTTTGACTGAAATACCGGGATTTTTTTGGGCATTCATCAAGCTAGTTATGACAGACTATCAAGCCAAGGAAGTTTGACCTCCAAACATGTCTTCTAGCTTATCTAGAGTCACTTTAGTATTCTTACAGTTCTCTAGTTGCTTATACAGAGTACTGGCCACGCTTGCCAGCATATAGCAACAAGCTATCTCATTAGACTCTTCCCAGTATTTTTTAGCCTCAACTTAAGTGGCCAGAAGGCCCTTAGTATTAAGAACCATTTTAATTTTCTCATAGCTCAGGATAGTTATCATGTTCCTTTTCCATTCTTTATAGTTGTTTCCATTCAATTTGTTTTTAGCGAATATGTTTAATAAGGGAATTGGTGTCATTCTGAACTAAAAATAAAACATTAATATATTAATATATTAAACCTTGAAAACATTTGTAAGCCATTGTAATGATAATTCCTACGCTCATTGAATAAAGCCACCTTGGAGTGATTATGATTAACTAGTAAGAACAAGAATTTCCATCCAATTAGTACACGAACCTAATTCTTTAGGCATTCACACATACTAATAATCGTGCAATGTTTGGTAATCATTCTAATACTTAACTAGATTATCTTGAGTGATAACCATCAACTCAACACCTATCGCATCATGCACCACAAATGAGTCATCTTGGGACGATCTCACTGAGTAGCATGCTATGACTAGTTGTCTTATTTGAAGATAATTTCTTGATGTATCAATGATAATACCTACCACAAGGGTTGGTCCAACTATCATATGATCATAAGAAAGTTCTGCTTACTTTTAAGAGGTCTCCTCAGTGAAATCCACATGACAGCGTCTACCTTGGGGTAGGTCCATTTCATGCCATCACAAGATACCATTTATGGAGGCCGTAAGTCTTATTTAGGGACTTTTTCCCACTCAATATTTTAAAAAGATTCAAGATTTTTAATTTCTAGTTTCAATCATTTATGATCAATATATACATGACAAGTACATGTGGGCTTCTTTCCTAAACTATATGACATGCTTATCTCATGTATGCATGACATGCTATGGTAATTTTATAATATTCACATTCAATTATTTATAGGAGTCAACCAAATAATTTTGATTCTCCATAGTTTTTCTTTTAAGGAAAAAACCATAGAAGTGAATGTGAACCGTGCACCAAGTAGGTTCCTAGGAAAGGGAGGTGAGTCGTATTTGACTACTTAAAAATCAAGCCTTTCCTTGCCAGATCTAATCCTAGACATGCACCTTCTCATTACCACACTTCTCACAGTAATCGAATAACCTAAAGAAGTGAATGGAACAATACAACACATTTATTTTCTCATTATGACACTTCTTATCTTTAATAGATCAACTGTGGATCATCTCATACATATATATATCACAATTATAGCATAAAAAATTAAACATATATATATATATATATATATATATATAAAGAGATGAGTAATAAAATAAAATTTCTAGCCAAGGTTTCTATAGTTTTATTTCTAGAAAATAATTGAATAACCAAAAAAATTACATATTTTTTCGCCACAAGGAATTTTTGTGTATTCGACCGCCATCGTTCCATCTTATTCTCATCATGGACTCTTTTTTAGAAACATTACATTTATGTCCTATGTCCGTTTTTGGCTCACAAGAATTCTAAAAATAAAAATAATCCTACGTGGAGATGATAGTCCACAGTCTATTTCCTAATAACCACAATCTTGGCAAAAAATAATAATTATATAACAAATATATAATATTGCATCCATTCGAATACATTCCCCTAAACATGCAAATAATTACAAGAATATCGCATCTTATCATATATTAATTAAACAAGATGAAGAGAGATTCGATCTCGGTTTACACCATAAATATAGCACGACCTGACTCTTGATAACAATTGTAGGATAAAAACTCGGATTAAAGTAATTTTCTTGCATAGTGAAAAATTAAAAATTTCAAAATCGACCCGGATTGTGATATTTATAGTAATAAACCTTAATCGAATTATTACTTGTGTTTTCGGCCTAGCAGACTTTATTGTTCCTGACTTTCAACCAAACAATCTTCTCCGTTATTCTCATACCATGAACTATTTCGAGTGTAGGCTCGAACCAATTGAATTGAAATATAGAACTAGAAATAGTTTTTCTCTCTTTTTGGGGTGAAAACAAAAATTCTCTCTTCTTAATAGAAACCAGTAGAATTTTTATTCCGAAAAAATATATGTAATAGTTGAGAATAAGTTCTCTATATTTTTGGGTAGTATAATAATCTATCAAAGTTGTGTTCATAAC
This sequence comes from Gossypium longicalyx, assembly GCA_025698465.1. Classification (NCBI taxonomy): domain Eukaryota; kingdom Viridiplantae; phylum Streptophyta; class Magnoliopsida; order Malvales; family Malvaceae; genus Gossypium; species Gossypium longicalyx. Next base: position 9,249,221 of record CM047001.1, on the reverse strand, counting down.
TCTACCGGTGCCATCTATTTATAGGAATAGAAGGTAGAACCTCTGTTGAGTTGTAGTGGTTTATTTTAAATAGAAAAACAACGTCCTATTTAGAATAGGACTAAGGTGGACGAAAAACCCAGTATTCCTACTATTGTTGTTGCCCCCTTCATGTCCATAAAGGGTTTTTAGGCCTCTCTCAAATCGGGTCCAATTAAGAGTACTTCCTGGGCCTTTTTGACCAAGTACTCTGTAATGTGATCCAACCTAATTAAGTTTTTTTCTATTTTCCAAAATAAAATTTAATATTTATATATGTATAATTTCATCCCTATTTTACCCCCAATAAAATTTTGACCATTTTCCCTTAGTAAAATTTTGAGAAAATATGTTTAACATTTCACAACTCAACATGTTCACTATGACTGAATGATTTATTTTCATTTTCGGGCTTCAGAATAATCTAAAAATATAAACTCATTCTTTCGATCATTTTTTAAATAATTCATATAGAATTGCAAATGGATGATTTTTGTTTCCATTTTTGAAAATATACATTCATTTCCAAATGCTTCTATTTCTCTATTTCGGAGAAAACCATAATAATTCTTAAATGTTTCTTATTTCTCTTTTCCTATTCATTCCATTCATTTCTATTCAAACACACAATTCATTTTTGGTTTCAACGAGCTAATGGAGGGACCAATTGGAGATATGTTATAAATAAGTTCCAATTTTTTTGCCTATTAATTATAAACTCATTTAGTCACAAAATCATTCCACTATAGTATCGCGACTGAGCTCTCCCCAATGATATACCATTAGGAAATCGACTACTCACTGCTCGTCCAATGACCTTGTCATAAGTGTGTTACCCTCATAGGATCACATAGGATATCCTTTATCTTTTTGGGATAATATTCGTTCTCCCAATATTATCCTATTTTATCTCATGGTAACCATTACATCCTTCTTGAAAACTCAATCACTATCAAATAGTGATCAAGTCATCCATCAAGAAGACGAACAACTCGTCGCCACGTTTACTTTTCATCAATCATGTAAAGCCAATGAGAGGATATCATTTACCCATGTTTTGGGATATGAATTTTACTGTTGTGAATGATGCTAAATACTACAAAAGTCATATACCCGATGCATTAGCTTTCGGTTCCTTATCTATTTGAACTTAGGCTTTTACTTACATCAAAGTGTATGAGACACACATACATTGTTCGCCATCCATTCATGATTTAAGTATGTCACACTATAAACGTTACAAGTGAATAAATCCATAAACAAATTCAAGATCTATTCTGCTTCGGTCCTGTCCAATGTATCGTCAGTCCAATTAGTCACATCTATATCTTTATCTTTTGGGAGTCATCCGTTCTGATGCCTAAGACAAGGCATCTCCCCAATTGGACTTGATAAACGACATATTAGTCTTTCAATCAGTTTGCTCATTTTCAATTAGACTGAAGACATGTTTAGGTTCGTTTACTAATACAATCTGTATTTTCATATTTCGATCCGATCACATAATACCGTTTAGTATTAGTTAAACATTAGACAACCAATGAGTAATATTTGCTTCCATTTTGCTTTACGTGTAAAAACTTTTTGAGGACAATAATATAAAGTGTATTAATTGTAATTAATGAATTTGTTTTATTAACCAATTTTTTTGAAAAATTACAAGTGTATATTGGCAAAAATATTACACTTAGGGTAATAGATTCAACAAGTTATGCACACACACTCATTTGTACTACTAGTGAAGTAGTCTTCAACAAAGTTTCCTCATGTAGAAGTGCCAAAGACATATGGGATATACTTGAGGATACCTATGGAGACAATATGAGAAAAAATGAGATTGATGTTGGATCTGGTGCCCTAAGTGTAATATATTCATTTTGTATAATTACATTTTTTGAACAAATTGGTTCAATAATAATATTTCTGTAGGATCTATTCTATTTGATAGATGGCATATTAATCTTCGAAACTGAAAGTTGGCGTATTGGGTATAAAATTTCTATAGAATGTTGCATCATTCACAACAGTGGGATTCATAACTCAATTAATGAGTAAATGATATCCTCTTATTGGCATTACATGATAGACGAAAAGTAAACGAGGCCACGAGTCATTTATCTTTGTGATAAATTATTTGATTACTATTTTGATGGTAATTGACTTTTCATGAAGAAAGATGTAATAGTTACCATAAGATAAAATAGGATCATATTGAGAGAACAAATTTATCCTAAAGAGATTAAGGACATCCTATGAGGGTAACATATTGGTGACAAAGTCATTGGACGAGCACTGAGTAAGTAACTTTCGAAATGGTATGTAATAAGGGAGAGCTCAGTAATGATACTATAATGGAATGACTTCGTGACTATAAAGTTTATAATTAATAGGCAAAAAAAATTAGAACTTAATTATAAATTATTTGAGCCCTGATTATATATGTCTAATCGGTCCCACTGCTAGTTTGTTGGAACTAGAAATTAATTGCATGTAGAATCAAATGAAGATAAATGAATAGGAATGATAAAGTTAGAGAAATGGGCCACATTTCCAAATGAATGTGTTTTCTCACTAAGTATAGAAATGACTTGAGAATTAATTTAAGTTTTTCGAATTATTATTTAATTAAATAATTGAAGTTCGAAAATGGAATTAATTTAATTAGTCATTGTGAATTTGTTGGATATAGAAATTAAATATATTTCCTCATAGATTCTTTCACGATAAAATTGTCATGACTTTAACGAAATTAGAATTGGGTTGAGAAAATTATTTAATTGAAAAAATAATTTATTAAAATTAATTAATAAATAATATTTATTTTGGGAAATAGAAAAACATGTATTGGGTTGGATAAAATTATAAGTGTTGGGTTAAAAGTTTAAGAAGCACATATAACTGGACTCAGTACAAGAGAGACCCAAATTCCCTTGACAATCCCAGTGCATTTAACTAAGGTTTGCCACCCCACTCTTCTAGTGAGTTTTTTTCTATTAAATAAATATAATTTGTATTTTACTAATTCAAAAAGGATTTTTCAATCTCTCCTTATAAATACATGACACTAAGAGAGCTATAAACATAAAAGTTTTACACAAATTTCACATAATTTTGAAATATTGTTATTCTACCAGAAAGCAGAGAGAATTTATTTTCTAAGTATAAATTTTATCTTTTAGGATTAACAATTTTGTCGGTCTTTATTGAGAGAGAATTACTTTCTTACTAAAAGTAATAAATCGTTTTTGGTTTTATATTTGATTTGTGATTGTTTGAGTCTACATTAGAAGTAATTCGTGGTACGAGAATAGCAGATAAAGTCATGCGATTGAAAGTCGGGAACATCTAGGGTCCGTCACACACAAAGCACAAATAATTTTAAAAAAAAAAGTATTATTATGAATATTACAAATCAACTCGATTTTCAAATTTTTAATTTTTAAAAAGAAATTAAATAATAAACCGAAATTAAATACTTCATTTTTTTCTTGTTTCTTTCGAAATAAAAAACCAAAAATATTTTTTTTCACCCAATAAACCTCACTAATCCAGAAATCATAGCCCAAAAACAGCAAAAAAAAAAAAGTGAAAAAAGAATTTCAAAGCATAACTTTTGACCTTCTTCCATCAAATGTAACACTTGCTGTAATATGTTTCAAGAATTTCTGGGCATTACATAAATTGAGAGTTTCAAAGCATACATCTTAGGATGTTTTTCTACTTTAGAAATAAACTTGTGATTTTGGTTTGGTGGAGATTGGCGGATGATTTAAAGGAAGAACAAATAGTATTTCCTTATATTTTTTGTTGTACCCGGTTTTCCATACCCGGTTCAGGGGGTTCGAGTTTACCTTTTGAATATTCAAAAGGTGGAGATGTAGAAGAGGTCAAAAACAGTAAAATATCTCAAGCACGCCGCGGTCCAACGGTGGATGGTGGCGGATCGAGTTTTTTTAGTTTAAAATTTTCACTTGGATTTTTGTGGATTTTTTTGGGGAAATTTGAACTAGGGCTGACCAAAAAAATTGACCAAATTGAAAAATCGAGCTGAATTGACAATTCGATTTGGTTCATGTCAAATTTTTTATAGTTCAATTCAATTTCAGTTAAATGATGTCATTGAATCAGATCAATTCGGTTCAATTTAATTTATTCTATTAGACATCGAAAAGTAAAAAATAAAAAAAAACATTTAAAAATAAAAAAACAAATATTTTTGCACATATAAGCCCAATATATAAACTCATTTAAAACTCAAAACAAAACTCATTACTTCTAAATTCTAAATATATATTTTATATTTTCTTATAATTAAATAGAAAATAAAACCTAAATCTAATTTCTCTCATGAATTCATTCATTATTTATTATTGTTGTTAAGACTTCCAATAATTTCAATATTCATCTTTTTTTTACTTATTATCTACTATATTCTTTTTTCTATTATTATTGTTGTTAAAACTTCTAAAATTTTAGTTATCATTATTAACATTTTTAAGTTGGTTGTTTTTTTGCTGTCATTACACGTTAAGAGTTATAAAATATAAATAATTTAACATTTGATTAAGTTCAGTAAAAATTGAAAGTGATTAAATCAATGTTTAATTATATTTTAAATAAAAATTTATAATTATGGATTTTATAAATTATTTTTTAGATAAATATATTAATTGCGATTTTATATATAATTGAAAAAAATTAAAATTGTCAAATAGTGTATAAAGAACATAAAATAAATATAATTTTATCTAATTAAAGTTAAAAAGTCTAATCTAAAGACAATTTTGTCTAAATAAAGTCCAAAATCTCAAAACTTAAAAATAATATGAAAACTCGAAACCCGAACCGAACCGATTTAGTATGGTTCTATAATAATTGATTTATTATATCCACTTATTTAATTTCAGTTTAGAAAATAAAAAATCCAAAAATTTCATTTCAATTCAAAAAATTAAAAATCAAATCGAACCAATCTCACCCCTAATCTAAACTAAGAAATAAAAAAGGGAGAAGACAGGCTTCGTTTAAGAGTGAGAAATAGGGCCACCAGACAATTGGAAGAGAAAAAGAAAAAAAATGAAAAAAAATGTGTTAATTTTTAATTTAATTAAAAAGTTATTTATTTTTGTCTAAAGAATTTATGGTAATAAAGTTGAATATATTTATTTTATTTTAATGATTTTCATTTTCAAAAGGTAAAATGGAAATCTCTATATCGTCTATTAGCTTAAAATTTTCACTGTGGCATAAGCTGTCGCGTGGCATTTTATTAGTGGGTTATGCGGCAATTTATGTAAAAAATAAGACAGTTAGAAAAGTAAATGTATCACAATAAACAAATTGAAAGCACAAGTACCATATTAAAAAATTTGATAGAGTATAGGGATAATTTCTACCTATTATCTCTTCAAACTGTAATTTTTTAAATGAGATTAAGAGGAAATAAAAAATGCATATATATATATATATATATATATATTATATATATTTAAAAATATAGATTTAGAAAAAGAAAAATATTTAGTATATTGTTAATTAAGTTTTTAAATTTCATAAGTAAGATTAAGGGATTGATAAGTGTCCTATAAGGGTATATTAAAATATTAAAAAAAAGAGACACATGACAATGACAATTTTTAAAGTTGCTTGTAGAATAAAAAAAATGCACTATCAATTTACCAAATACTAACCATTTAAAAAATATATTTCTTTAAAAATATTAGATGTGTATTAATAATTTTAATTCTACCAATATGCTATATAAAAAATAAAAATGAATTTAAAAAATGAATAATATCATTTTTCTAAATTTTTTAATTCTGCTCAAAGTTTTTTAAGAAATGTAAATGTATCCAAATTATTTTTCTTATAGAACTAATGTACCTCACAGTAACTAATTTATTAAAATAAATAAACTAATTCCATGAAAATTTCAATTGAATATATTAATAATCTTTTTTATTTTCTTGAGAAAAAAACCTAATTGAAGAAATTTTAATACCTTTAAAACTTTTTATAATTTTAAAAACTCAACCGTAATAAATATAGACATGTTGTCTAAATTCATTCGAATCCAGTATTTGTCCGGATTTAATTTAGATTTAAAATTTTAATTAATTTTTATTTTAAATTTAGTTTAACATTTCTATTATTTTTAATAAACTTTTTACAAACTTTTAAATATTTAAAAAAAGTTTAATTTTTTTTTTGTATAATTTTAAAAATACATCTAGAATAAACTTAATAAATGATTGTCCAAGTTCAAATTTTGGAAACCATTTGTCACTTGGATAACCATTTGTCTAAGTTCATTCTAGATTTATTTATTTTTATTTTTAAAATTTTAAAAAAAAATTCATTGTTGCGGGCTGCCACGTCAATAACGGGACGACTAACTCAGTAGACGTTAATGGCCATACTAGTGACGTAATAGTCAAAGATGAAAAATGTTGATTAAAAGGTTTAATTGATTTCATTTGGAAGTTTAAGAGTTTGATTGAGTGGATTTTTTGCAGAGGGGCCTAATTGATTTTTTTTTTTAAATTTGGGGGCTTTTTTTAAAATTTACCTATTAAGCCTTTTTTAAAAAAAAGTTAAAATAATCAAATAAATGAGTAATTATTGTTTTTTTTTAAAAACGATAATGTTTCAATATAAATAATTAAGACATTTTATTTATTTTTTCAAATCATACTTTATTTATCGTAAGAGAAAAGTACAATAAGCAAACTCTAAAAAAGGGATGATGCAACCTCACCTTACCTCAAAGGAAAACAAAGAACGAAAGGCAACATAAATTGGTACAAAGAGAGCACCAAAAGGTTGTAGCAAATCTACAACAAACACAGCAAGGAGCATTTTCAACTAGATGAAGAAACACCTATCTTGGAGGCTAAAGGTTGGAACCATAGATGAAAAATGTGATAGCAAGTTAAAAGCTAAATGGAAGCTAGTTGAAAATGAGCAAACCAATGAATTTAGTATAAACAGCAACGGGGGTTTATACTTTCGAGATAGATTGTGTGCACTGAATGATTTGGAGTTGAAGTGAGAGATTCTCCACTAGGCTCACAACAGTTCTTATGCGATGCATCTAGGACACAAAAAAATGTATAATGATTTGAAACCGTTGTATTGGTGGCCGATCATGAAAAAGGAGATAATTGAATACATAGCCAGGTGTTTGGTGTGTCAACAGGTTAAGGTAGAGCATCAAATTCTTTCAAGATTATTACAACCTATAATGATTCTTGAATGGAAGTGGGAGCGAGTCACTATAGATTTTGTGATAGGATGATTGTTATCGCCAAAAAAGAAATATTCTATTTGGGTGATAGTTGATAAGTTGACGAAGTCTGCCCATTTTATTCCAGTGAGAATTGATTATTCACTTGAGGAACTAACTGAATTATACATTTAAGAGATTGTGAGATTTCATGGTGTGCCTCTATATATCATTTCGAATCGGGATCTGAGGTTTACCTTCAAATTTAGGGTAAACTGCACGAAGCTCTAGGCACCGGATTGAATTTCAGCATAACATTTCACCCTTAGATTGATGGTCAATCAGAACGAATTATTCGAGTGCTTGAAGATATGTTATGATGTTGTGTAATTAAATTTGAGGGAAGCTGGGAAATATTTCTATCGTTAGCTGAATTCACATACAAAAATCGTTATCAATCTAGTATCAAAATGGTATCTTATGAAGCTTTATATGGTCGTAAGTGTCGAACTCTTCTGTGCTAGTTAGAGTTGAGTGAAAGAAAGATGTCAGGAACCAATTTGGTGCTAGAGCTTGAAGATAAAGTTAGGGCTATTCGAGATTTCTTAAAGGCTGCTTCAAACAGACAAAAATAATATGTCGATTTGAAAAGAAAAGATATTGAGATTAAGATTGGCGACAAAGTCTATCTGAAAGTTTCACATTGGAAGAAAGTTCTACGATTTGGTACAAAAGAGAAGCTCAGTCCGAGGTTTATTAGACCATATGTAATTCTCGAAAGAATTGGACCTGTAGCATATCGATTAGCTCTACCTCCAGAATTGGATAAGATCCACAATGTTTTTTATGTGTTGATGTTGAGAAGGTATAGATCAGATCACTCTCATATCTTAACTCCTAACGAGATCGAGTTGTAGCCTAACTTGTCATATAGTGAAGAACCAGTTAAGACTCAGAAGACTAAACAATTAAAAAACAAGCGCATGGCGTTGGTGAAAGTATTGAGGCACCATTATAGCGTAAAAGAGGCTACTTGGGAGCTAGAAGAAGCTATGAGATCTCAATACCCCAATCTTTTCTAAGGTAAACTTTGAGGTCAAAATTTCTTAAGAGGGCAAAATTGTAACGGTTCGATTTTCACTAGTATTGGAAAATACGATTTTAAAACTCCATTTCTATAAATCGAGTTCATAAATATTTATAAGAATATTTACAAAGTTAATATGAAAATATATTAAAGAATTATTGTAACAGCCCAATTTCAGTGAAATCAGAACAGTGGTTTCGGGACCACAAATCCGAGGTAGAAAGAAAAATTATTTTAATATTATTGCATAGTCTGTATTATGATAGGAATGTTATATAAAAATTTTGATAAGAAAATTTTACCGATTATGTGTTTAATTATGAAAAGGACAAATTGCATAAAATGCAAAAATTGAGTTCTAGTAGCTTTAAGTATCAAATAACTATGGAATTCAAAACTTGATGCCCTTATATGGTAATTAGACCATTAAAGAAAAGTTAGCAGATATTTTTGATGAATCATCCATGGAAAATTAGAAAAAGGCAATGACTAAATTGGAAAGTGGAAAAATTAAAGGATGATAAATAATTAAAAAGAAATATCATGATATTATTGTCATCTTCATCCCCAAAATTTTATGGAAACCCTAGGAGAGAGAAAGGAAACTAATCAAGCTTAATTAGGTATGTTTTCTTATTCCATTTTTAGTAATTTTTATATTTTTGAGATCGGGATAGCTTAATCTATCTATTTTGGGGATTAATTTGAAAAGTTAACAAAGTATAGAAATTTTACCATGGATGAATATGCTGAAAATTTGAAATTTATGGTAGAAAATGAAAGGTTGTTGATAGATAAACAACTTTTGTAAAGAGAATTTTGATGAAATCATGATTTAGGGACTAAATTGATAAGTGGTGAAACCCATGGAAAAATTCTAAATTTTGTGAAATACATGTGCTGTAAATGTTATATGAAATTTTTGGTTAGGCTTGGAATAAGGATTAAATTGCATTAATTTTATTTTCCGATCCTAGAGACAAAATTGGAATTTATGAAAAATTTAGGGGCAAAATGGTAATTTTTCCTAGAGTGCAAATTGAATCTAATTGAATATGAAATGTGATAAATTGATGATTAAGTTCATTTATATAGATCCGGATTACTCAAATACGAAGCTAAATCGAGGAAAAGAAAAAGTTTCGAATTAGTAGATTTTCATACACATACAAGTGTCGAGGTCAGTTCGTGTAACTTATTTATGTATGTTAATATGTTTGAATTCAATGTTGTATTTGGGTGAATTATATAAATGTTTAAAGTATGAAATAAATTACATGCTCGATATTGCTTGATAAATGACAAGTTCCATTTGAATAATGAAATTCGATGGATATATGTGATTTTTCGTATTGAATATGATCCTGCATATGTTGCGGACAGAATATAGCTCAAACGAGCAATCCTGTTATAGCCGTCTCGAGCATCCTGTTAAACAGTTCTTGCGAGTATCCTGATCGGTAGTGATTTGCATGTGTTGCACACTACCGCAGCTCTTTGTAAGCATTCGGTTACATGATTCGATCGGTTGTGATCCAGCATATAGTGCGGACACAAATGCAACTCTACATGAGCGTCCTGATATAAAATCTTAAGAGTTTCCTGACATGGCTCGCTTGAACTCTTTGTTACCTTATTCGATGCTTCCTGATATTAACTCTCCGGAGTTACCTGATAAGCTCTATGAGCTCCCTGATTAAAACTCTTATGAGTTTCTTGTTTAACCCGGATAAGTGTCTTGTTACATGTCTCATCTGAGCATCCTGATATGTGGCTTGGGAGTGTGCTCCCTGATTAAGTGCCCTAAAGGGAACCCCTGATTATGAATTGATGGTTTACAGTTTTCTACACCTTATGTGTACTACCTGAGTATCCATCGATATTTCAATAATTCAACGAACAAAACTTCTAACATGAGAAATTGTAAGATTAAAAGAGTTATATCTCAAATACTTCTGAAATTCCTGAAAGAGTATAGCATGATGAGCTCATCCATGTTTATTTGTTGTACAAGTGAATTAAATGACTAGCTTGTTTATTTGAGTGTATGTGATTAGGCAAATTGTCAATTTGTTGGATAGCATGTTACTGTATGCTTATTGTAATGAATATTATTGGTAAGTTTAATTGCTATTATATGAACTTAATAAGCATTAAATGCTTACTAGGTTTTATTTTCTTTGTCTTATAGTGTTCGGAAGCTCATTAAGGTTGGAGAACGGTCGGAGAATCATCACACTATCCTCCAGCTTGTTTTGATATAAAAAGTAATCTTATTTTGATGTAATGGCATGTATAGGTTAACTTGGCTTATGTTGGCTATAAGGTTATATATCATGTTTAGCTTATATGTATTTGGTTTGGTTAAATTGTATTAGGGTAAAATATAAATCATTACAAGAAGGTAAGTTTGATCATATGAATATGTAATACTATTTCATACATGTTAATGATGTTTGCTTGATTTATATGACTTGAATTGGTTGGAAAATATATGCAAATGTTGTTGTAGGTTGAAGGTTAAATTTGGGTGAAAAATAAGGCTAGGAAATGACCTTATTTTGCCCACATGGGCGTGTGTCTTGACCGTGTGTGACACACGGTCTGACACATGGGCATGTGATTTGGCTGTGTGTCCCCTGCATCTTAAAATTTGAGAAACAGAATGCTCAGAATTGGACACACGGGCAAAGACATGGGCGTGTGTCGCAGCCGTGTGTGTCACACGACCTAGAACACGGGCGTGTGTCTTGGCCTACTTACACGAGCGTGTGACCTCTGTTTATGAGAAAAATTTTGAAATTTATTGAAAAATTCTCTGAGTTTTCGATTTAGTCCCGACATGATTCTAATTTGTATATTGGGTCTTGAGGGCACATAAAAGTAATGCTCTGTAATTTTATTCCTGTGACGGATACGGGTTAGGGGTGTTACATTGATCTAATAATTTTGTTGAATTAATAGTTAATTAAGGCTCAGGGATTAAATTGTAAAGTTCAATCACTATAGAGTTGTAAATGACCAAAGGCTTGAGGACCTAAATAATAATTAGCCAAAGGACCAAAATGGTTATTAAACCATTTATAATTGAATCTTAGTGGATGATGATGTGAGAAACTGTAATATCCCGAATTAGGGCCTAATTGGAATAGTGGTTTCGTGACCACAAATCCGAGATAGAAATCATTATTTTATAATTATTTTGAGGTTTATGATATGATTGCATGATTGTGTGAAAATTTTGTGAGGAAACTCTATGCATAAAATGCTTAATTTGAAGTTAGGGACTAAATCGAATAAGTTGCAAAACTTGCATTCTAGAAGTTTTTAGTATGAAATTGCTTTGAAATATTAATTAGGAGGTCTTAAATAGAAATTTGACCAATTTCTAAAATTTTGGACAAAAATGGGCTTGTACATGAAAATTTTTAAAGAAAGGTATTAAGGGCATTTTGGTCATTTGGATAATTAATGAAATAAAATGGGAAAAATGACACAAAATAGTCATCTTCCCCATTTAGTTGCTGCCGAATGCTCTATCTCACCATAGCTAGGGTTTCTTCAACTTTCAAGCTTCATAGTAAGTGATTCTAAGCCCCGTTTTTAATGATTTTTACGTTTTTGAGATCCCGATAAATCGATTAAGCTTATGTTAGCAATAATTTAACCTAGGGTTTATATTTGGAAAAATACCCATAGGTGAAATTTGTGTATTTTGATGTTTTATGATAGAATATGAAGTTTTAAATTATGTTAGACAACTTGTACTACTCGATTTTAAGCAAAAACGAGTAAAAGGGCTTAATCGGTAAAAATACCTAATAGTCACAAGTACATGTTAGAGTGAGAATTTGATGTTGCCATAGAAGAGAAAAGTGATCAGCATGTTGTAAAACATAAGAATAAGGAATAAAGTTTAATCCCGAGCCTAGGGGCAAAAATGTAAATATGCAAAAGTTTAGGGGTAAAATTGTAATATTTCCAAAATTTGAATTAAGGATTAATTTGATAATGTGAGTATTAAATAAGCTAAATGTGTTATTTTAGATCAAGAAAGACGTGGAATCGACCCCAATCGAGGAAAAGAAAGATTGTGGACTAAATTGCAAAATCTTTGTATTTTGGTATCAAGATAAGTTCATGTGTAAATAATGTAGCATAATGGTTATTTTTAAGTTATTGATGTTAATTATATGTTATGCTGAATTTTATTATGAAATGTATGCTTTGTGGTTAATTTCAAATAATATGTAAATTATGTAAGCTACTTGTTAAGTACAAATTGTTACCGAGTATTGGTTCTGGCATTCTACGGAAGACGGCAAGGATATCTATTCGAGGAAAATCCCGTTTGAACCTTAGGAATAGATTAGGATACAAGTGACATGTCACTAGGATGGTTGAGCATCCGAACTCGTTGAGTTGAGTCCGAGTTCACTTATGGATGCAAATGTTCGAACTCGTTGAGTTGAGTCCGAGTTCGTGAGATGTAACTAGGCATCCGAGCTCGTTGAGTTGAGTCCGAGTTCACTTATGGATGCGAATGCCCGAGCTCGTTGAGTTGAGTCCGAGTTCGCTTATGGGCGGGTTACATGATTGCTTGATTGAACATGTGGCACTTATGTGCAAGTTATCCATGTATCCGAATTATATTCCGATGTGTTCAACGGGTAAAGTTCTACTCAAATGGAGGAATATTCGAGATGTAAAGAGACGTATTGGTAAGTGATGTGAAATGGATATTTTGGACAGGTATGTATTTAACCCTCGGGTTGAGTATTGATACAATCACGATAAGGTAACAAGATGATGAAAAATGGTTAGAAATGTGATATGTGTTTTGGTGATGCATGCTAATGTTGATTGGTATGATTGCTTTGTTATGTTACTTATTATTTGCATATGAACTTACTAAGCATTTATGCTTACTCTCTCCTTCTTACTCATTGTAGTTTTGGACAAGCCAGCTCAGGAGTCGGGATAGGTCGAAGGCTCAGTCACACTATCCGGAAGACTTTTGGTAAATGGCTTGTAAATTTAAGTATGGCATGTATAGCAATATACCTATTTTGTGTAAATGATCTTATGATATGATGATGGAATGGTTGAGGAAATGCTTGATAATGATAAATTATGGAAATGGTTAGTTTATATTATGTTTGATGTTATGGAAAATTAATAAGTTATCTAATTCATGAAAACTCATAAAAAGGATGAAATTGCCATAAACAGAATATTGCAGCAACACTGATGTGAGTTTGAAAATTTACTAAAAATCATAGAAATTGGATTTGGTGATGGATTAAATATCAAATTGAAGCTTATTATGTCTAGTTTCACATGAAACAAATGAAACAGGTAAAGGAATTATATGTTAGAAGATATTTGAATTTTAGTGAAATAGGGCCAGAGTGATTTCTGGATCCCCTGTTCCAAATTTAAAAATTCACCATAAATTGTACAGATATAATTAGGTGATGTATTTTATATTATCAGAATTATTATTGAGTCTAGTTTCAGGAGAAACAAACCTCATAATCATATGAATTTTTTACAGATAGAAATGTGGTTCGTAGTAAACAGAGGTCAGTCCAGTCAAGTCCTGTAACAGGGGTAAATTTAACTAATAAACTGTACTAATTGGCCCAACCAAAAATTCTAGAAAAAAATTAGTAGATGGGTATATGAGTCTAGATTCAGGGAAAATTTACGGATCTTTATTTCTAGTTTCGTAACTCGAGATATGATTTTTCTTGTGACTGTGACGCAAGTAGCTTGAAAGCTGTGAATGTAGAAATAAATAATTCAAAGTTCTAAAAATGTTAAATTAAGTTTAGTAACACCTCATACTCGACTCCGGCGACGGTCTCGGGCGTGGGGGCGTTACAGAAACTGTTAGTATTAATTAACATTAGGATTAGTGGGATTGAACTTGATTAAGTTTACTTAAACCAAATTAATTAAATTTTAATAAAGTATATAAGTTAAATAAGTGGAGAGAATAGTGTCATCTTCTCCATTTCATGTGTGAGTCGTCCAAAGTGAAAGAAAGAGAAAAGAGAAAAGCTTCTAAACTATTGAAACATTCGGCCATTAATTGGAAGATAAATTCAAGTCCTTTTCCTGTAATTTTTATAGATTTGAGGTCATGAAAGCTTATTTTAGCTAGCCCATGTACCAATTTGTAAAACTGTTAAAGTTTTAGAAAGTTGTCATTGTTTATTTCTTGAATAATTAGGCTTTTAATTGATAGATTTTAGGCTTAGAATATAAAAAGGACTAGATTGTAAAGTTAATTTAACTTATTGTTAACCATGTTACATTATGGGCCAAATTAAATAAATATAAAATTTGTCATGAAATTATGTTAGCAATAGAAATTATAAGGTCCCTAATAAAGATATAAAAAATTGGATTTTAATCTTGACACATTTAAAAGTCAGAGTCAATATCCAATAGGAGTAATATCTCTTTTAAAATATACAAACATATAACTAGATTTAGCAATTCAAAGATACCAAATATCCATATAAAATATAACTCAATTTATCAAATTTTAGATTGAAATTTAACATCTTAATTTATCATAGCTTCATAAATTGGAGTAATTAAGAATTTCATATGAAACACTAACAGAAAACTTTTAATCAAATTCACAAATCTAAATTAGCCTATTGTTTTTTAAGCACTTTTTTCATATCATTAATGCTCAGTCATTTAATTCAGCACATCTAACTCAACTTATCAATTTTGTAATATAGGCAAGCTTGTAATTTTGAATGTATGACATTGATGCATATTCTTGAAGATTATACGCAAGCTTCGGGTCAAGCTATAAATTTTCAAAAATCTGGTATTATGTTTAATGCTAAAATGAAGCTTCAAGATAGATTATTAGTGCACAATTTGTTGTCTTTACCCCTTTTAATCATAGGCGTTATTTGAGCCTTCCCTATTTTATTGGAAGGAATGAAAAACAGGTATTTTCGTTGCTGCGATATGTTGGAAAATTTGATTTAGAAAATGGTTTTTAGTCATAGCGGAAGTT
Organism: Gossypium longicalyx; assembly: GCA_025698465.1. Classification (NCBI taxonomy): domain Eukaryota; kingdom Viridiplantae; phylum Streptophyta; class Magnoliopsida; order Malvales; family Malvaceae; genus Gossypium; species Gossypium longicalyx. The sequence continues at coordinate 9,233,843 of CM047001.1, read as the reverse complement.
AAAAAAAATTGAAAATTGAGCTGGTTTGTGATATTTATAGAAACAATTTTTTTTTCAAAAAACTACCTATGCTTTGAGTGATACAGATTTGACTCGTTCCTAGTTTTCGACTGAACAATCTTCTCTACTATCCTTGTACCTCGAATTGCACTGAGTGTAGGCTCAAGCAACATGAACCAAACACAGAGCAAAAAATGATTTAATTGCTTTTAGTAGAAAAAATAATTCTATCAATAGTAACCCATAGAAAATGTAATTCCCGAAAAATATAATTTATTCTAAGAAAATAAATTTTCACTATTTTCGTACAGAATAACAATATATACTTATATTAATAGCAACAAACTTATATTAATACTTATTTAAAAAAAAAACTCCTCTAGTTTGACTAGGAGAAGGATAGGCGACACACCCTAGTAAAAATTACTACGACTGCCATCTCTCTCTCTTATGATGAGGGATATGAGCCTATCTTGTATTGAGTACAATTATATGTGCTTCTTGAACTTTTAACCCACCACTTTATAATTTAATCCAACCTAATATGTATTTTCTAATTCCCAAAATAAATATTATTATTCAATTAATTTAATTAATAAAATTAACTAAATTAATTTCTCAATTAAATAATTTTCACAACCCAATTTAAATATCGTTAAAGTCATGACAACTTTATTGTAAAAGAATCTATGAGAAAATATATTTAACTTCCATATTCAACAGATTCATAATGACTAATTAATTTAATTCCACTTTCTCACTTCAATTAATTAATTAAATAATACCTCGAAAACCTTAAGTAATTCTCAAGTCATTTCTATACTTAATGAGAAATTCATTTGTTAATGTGGCTTGTTTCTATAACTTCATCGTTTCCATTCATTTCTTTTCATTTGGTTCTATATGCAATTCATTTTCAGTTTCTACGAGCTAGTAGAGGAACCAATTGAACTTACATAATTAGGGTTCAAATAATTTATAATTAAGTTTCAACTTTTCGCCTATTAATTATAAACTTATTTAGTCACGAAATCATTTCACTATAGTATCATGACTGAGCTCTCCCTAATTACATATCATTACTAAAGCTACTTAACCAGTGCTCATCCAATGACCTTCTCGTAAGTGTGTAACCCTTAAAGGATATTCTTAATCTCTTTGGGATAGATCTGTTCTCCCAATATGATCCTATTTTATCTCATGGTAACTATTACATCTTCCTTCATGAAAACTCAATTACTATCAAATAATAATTAAGTTATTTATCACAAAGACAAATGACACTAGCCACATTTATTTTTCATCTATCATGTAATGCAAATGAAAGGATATCATTTACCCTTTAGTCGGGCTAAGAATTCCACTATGTGAATGATGCTACATACTACAGAAGTCGTATACATAACGCACCAGCTTTTACCAGCTTTCAGTTCCTTATCTATTTGAACTTAGGCTTTTACTTACATCAAAGTATACAAGTCACGTATACACAGTCCATCATCCACTCAAGATTTAGGTATGTCACACTATGAATGTCACAAGTGAATATATCCATAAATGGATATGAGATTTATTCTACTTGAGTCCTGTTCGATTAACTGTCAATCTAGTCAATCACATCTATGTCACTATCTTCTAAGAGTCATATGCTCTGATGCTCAAGACAAACCATCTCCCTAATTGGACTTGATAGACAACATATTAGTCTTTTAATGGGCTTGCTCATTTCCTATTAGATTAAGAATGTGTTTAGATTATTTACTAATATAAGTTACCTTTACGTATGACGATCCAATCAAGCAATACAGCTTAGTATTAGTTAAATGTTTGATGCTTAGTGAGCCGATATTTGCTTCCATTTTACTTTTCATGCCAAAACTATTGAGGACATTATGCAAAGAGTATTAATGTGATTAATGGATATTTTATTAAACTAATTTATTCAAAAAATACAAATATACTTAGACGAAAATACTACACTAAGGGAACTAGATCCAACAGTTTCCTACTTGTTTTAGTGAAGTAGATGATTCATATTTCACATTATCATACCCTCTATATGTTTCCTTATACTCCTAGCCATCATATTTTTGTTAAAACAAATCCATAGGGTTGTCCTCAGATGCAAATTTGATTACATCCACTATTTTGCCAATTATCACCGCCTCCCTTATGATACTTTATATCAATGTACTTTGTCCTCATGTGATTCCTTTGCTGTTTAGTTATTTATGCATTGTTACAATGTCATAGATTTTTATTTATCACATATTCAGCTTCCATAGAAAAGTTAGTAATTGAACCCTACTTAACACTTTTTCACACTATGGATCCGCCACCTATGACAAAAACACAGCTCAATATTTATCACCTCAAATTCTAACATGTTTGGAAGTTAGAATCTGTATAGCTTATATGAGTAAGATCTCTTCTGGAATACACAAGCATATAATCCCTCGTTCTCCGTAAATACTTGAGTATATGCTTAATTGTTTGTTAGTGTCTTGGACCGAGATTCGACTAATATCGACTAATCAACCCTATTATGAAACAGATATCTAGACGTGTGTATTGATTTGTCACAATTTGATATGCCAAATTAGACCTGTTATACTTAGGGAGCTTGTTTTCAGGTAATTTTTTATTTTTTTCGTAGTTTTAGTAGTTTTTAGGTTTTTAATTGAGTAAGTGTAAAAGCTTCGTTGTACTCATTTTTTAGAACCAAATTGGTTGAATGTTCTATTGGGGGTCCTAACGTTCGATTGTATGTTGTAGGTACTTGAAAGAGGCCCGAAATCATACAAAAACATCACCAAAGGAAGGGGTATCATGACATCGAAGCATTAAAATCCCGATACCCCCAACAATCTCGGGATCAAGGCAACCTACAGTGGTATTGTGATATCCTCCTTGGGTATCGCGATATCCATGTGAAAATGAACACCTCATTTTAAGATTAACAATGATATCACGATAAAAAACCCTAGGTATTGCGATATCACTTTCGTGAGAGGGACAAAAAATGACACTAGGAGTATTGTTTGTCCAACCGAAACACCAATCAGAGGAGGCTCATTCAAGGGCATCTTGCTCAATAAATTGGGTCAAAAATTGTTGCTAAATCAACCAAAATTGGCTGAGGAGAGAGAAGCCACATTAGTTTTAGTTTTTTTTCTTTAGTTTCTTTAGTTTTCTCCGAGGGTTTTTTTCTCCATTTTCTAGGGTTTCTTTTTTTTTTCATCTTTATCCTTAGTTTAATGTTTATGTTTCTTGCACTTTATTCTTGTTCTTGTTGTTCTTCTTGTTAGTTAAGTTAGTTATTACTGTAGTTAGGGTTCATGTTCACTTTTAGTTCATTTCTTTGCTTATTGTGACATTTCAACTTTTAGCTTAATATATTTCAGATTCTTTTAGTTTAATCTACTAAAAACTTTACATTTTATGTTTCTTAGTCTTCAGTTTACCATTGAATGATCATCTTTATTTTTCTTTCAAGCTTTATAATTTAAAAATCCAATCTTTCATCTTTTTCTTAAGTTTTATTGTCATGGTTGTTATGTTTCTTTCTTTTATGTTTGTTAGCTTGGTTTTTAACACAAGTAACTAAACTTCTAAGGAGATTGGTTGATGGAGATGTGAGTAAGCTAATTTTTAGATAAGGGACTAAAGTGCAACAAATTAGACTAAATTAAATGAATATAAAAACTTAAGATTGATGCCCCTAAGGGAAGATTTAGGCAAGTGAGATCGAGAGGTAATCTTGTCGAGCACCAATTCTTTAGTCCCGGGTTAGCTGGGGAGATTGAGAGATAAACCAAACTAATTTGTCTAATTTGGTAAAATTGAGACTGAGAGGTAAAACGGAACCACTTTAAAAGTTTAAGCTGTTTAGAACCTTAATTAAATGATTAGTGAACCATATCAAAGTCAACCAACCACCGTTTATTAATTATTTGTGAATTTCATAATTTTGCATTCTTTATGTTTTAGTCCTTCAAGTAGTTAATGGATAATTAGATTAATCACTCTTCACTTTATGATTTGTCGTAATATAGATTTTAGCAATTAGTTATTTAGACTCCATCTTTTGCATGCTCGTAGCTAGGAATTGCTCAATTGCATCTTCCCTTGGGTTCGACCCCTTAGAATACTTTGTGTTCCATCAGAACTATAAATATTACAACTGACACTATATGCTTGTAGTTAAATCCTCTCTTTAAAATAGTTTTTTTTCTAAAATCGGTTGTTTTTACGTGCACTCACGATAGCGGTCATGTATAACATAACATACATGAGCTTTCTACTACCAAACAATAAAGAACCTTTCTCATGTACTTTCTTTTATCCACTATCTTAAGACAATCTTCCAAAGAAAGATAAAAGCCCGATACAGAGAGTCAATTCCCTTCTTTGAATTGTTCATTACATAACTTTCCAACATTTTGTTTATGTATGAAGCTTGTGATAATGCTATCACTTTATTCTCTCGATCCCTTAGGATTTGAATGCCTAGAACAAAGTTAGTTTCTTCTAAGTCCTTCATACTAAATTGTTGAGTTAAGCACATTTTAACTAACGAGAATGTCTCTACATCATTTCCAATGAGTAGAATGTCATCAACATATAGAACAAGAAAGACCATTTTTCCATCCCTAATATATTTACAAACACAAGGTTCATCAACATTTTGCTTAAATCCAAAAGTTTTGATCGCTTAATCAAATCTTTGCTTCCATAAGTGGGATGTTTACTTAAGTCCATATATGGATCTAAGTAGTTTGCAAACTTTATGCTTGTTTCTTTTAGTTATATATCTTGTGGGTTGCATCATATAGATGCTTTCTTCAATATATTCATTCAAGAATGTTATCTTGAGATTCATTCACTAGATCTCATAATAGAAAGTTGCTACAATGGATAAAAATATGCGGATTGACTTGAGCATGGTTTAATATATTCGTTCAATAACGCTATCTTGACATTCATTTGTAGATCTCATAATAGAGTCACTACAATAGATAACAATATGCAGATTGACTTGAGCTTGGTGGTTTGCGATGGAATGTGCAAGTATACATAGTCATTATCAAGTAATAAGTAAGTAAAAAGAGTATCGTTTCCATAGAGACTGTGTGTAAATCAATAATTGTAAAATTAATAGTTACAAATTGGTTTAAAAAGCACAATATTTTTGAAGTGATGGATGTTAGAATTAAATTAATAGAAATGAATTAACCTAAATACAATGCAATGAAATAAGATGGTTTAGCAGCAAATCACAAGTTTAACAACAATAACATTAATAAGTTAGAACAATTACAACACTTTACTCAATTGATTCTTTATCATGTTTAACAATGTTTTGAAAAAATTCTATGGCAACTTGATCATTCATTAACTTGGAATCTAATATAAGTTCTTTCGAAATCTTATACTCAGAAAAACATGTATATTTCTATGTCCATATTTAACTAAGGATTCCTTAGAATTTATGTGAAGTAACAAGGAGGAGTTAGGTTTGAAACAATTTAATCACGTGAACCTAAAGTTATGCAAGGTAATAGTACTCTCTCGAGTTAGTACGAACCTTTAATTTATTATGGGTCAGATATAAATTAAGCATGCACCTTCCAATTATTGTGTCCATTAATCACCATCTGATTAGGATTGAGTAGCTAATTCTAATGCATCCAAATATATTTTAATGCATGAATAACATAATTATTTTAATTGGAAGCATGAACGATTGAGACACATAACAACTTAAACATGAATTAAATGAATTTAATCAAATCATTGCAATTATTCTAGCTAAAAAAAATTAAGTCATCATCATTAATGGAAAAACATATAAATAATTTGCAATCATGTTTGAACAACTAAAAACAATTGAAAAGATAAAGGAAGAAGAAACTCTTTGATGAGTTTGGTGATTCCCCGAAGACTGATCGTGGTAGCTTCCTCTAATTCTTGTGATTGCTCATTCGTAAATTACTCTTCCAGGTAGCTGGCCAAGAGAGGTTTTTCTCAAGGAAATGTTTGCTAAAGAAAGGGAAAAATGGAGAGCTTAGGTGTGGAAGAGAGTAGAGAAAGATGAGAGAAATATTGTGAATTAAGGAATGAATGATGGATGAAGGATGGTGGGTGTTATTTATACTTCAAGGGGAACTTGGGAATTTTCTAAAAATAGCATGCACACATCCCTTAGATTTCTCCCTTGCTTGGCTGGCCATAAATTGCAGAATGAGGGTTGAGTGGTTGCTTGATTTCATGCATGAATCATGCAAGGGGTTGGAAGGTATTCAAGGTATTAGTTGGGGGTTGATTCATGATTTTTTTTACACATGTAGGGATCTTCAATTCAATTATTCCAATGCTAATTTGGACCTCTCTTCATGCCTTAGCTGAATTGGGCCCTGCTCCCCCTTATTGGATGGTTTTGACAACCCAACTAGTTAACAAACTAGCCCTTCTCAGCAAACAACTTTCAACTAGATTGAATCAACTTTTTTTGGGTCAAATCTGTTATCTTGCCATCCATATGAAGTGAATATTAGCTCATATCCATGTGTGTTTTTATTAGTTCTCACATTTATCAATTTAGTGGTCCAACTGCAGTAAATTGAGTAAACAAAAATTAACATGTAGCATAATAAAGTGAAATTATATAAAATTAACACCTAATTATGTAAAATTAAAAATTTTACTAAAATTATGTCCAATTTCTTAATATGAACTAAAATGACACAATGAGCTGTCCACATGCTCAGAATTTGCATAAATTCTAAGTGAAAAGGTGCTAAATAAACCTATATAATTTAGACTTATCACTTGGTTACTAAAAAGAAGGTTTCTTCGTAATTAATACTTTTTTTCTGAGTATATCCTCTTGCTACAAGTTTAGCCTTTTAAGTTTCCATTTTTTCATCTACATTTATTTTCTTCTTATATATCCATTTACACCTTATGGGTTTTCTCCCTTTCAGTAAGTCTACAACTTCCCACACTGAGTTTGATTTCATAGAATCCATCTTGGTTTTCATAGCTATTTCCCAGAGCTTGAAATCAACACTTTGCATCACTTCATCAAATTTGAGTGGGTCATCGTCTTTTTGTTCGGTAGACTCAGTGTTTAAAATACTTCCGCCAGGTTGGAAGAACTCAGGCCTATACAAGACTCTCCTACTACGATGAAGCTCCTAATGTTGTTGATCATTTGCAAGTCTACTATTAGGTATTGGAATCAGAACCATTTCTATAGGGTTTTGTGTATTTCCCAATAGTTCTTAAAGTACTTATTTGCTTCAAGGTTTAAAATCGTTCGCGTGGCTTTCCTTAAAGAAGTTAGCATGAGTTGATACTATAATTGTCTGCTCTTTTGGGTTATAAAACAAACCACCCTTAGTTCTTTTAAGATACCCCCACAAACATGCACAATTATGTCTGTGAATCCAACTTCCTTACATCTTTGTCCAATACGTAGGCCAAGCATCCTCAAATCTCATAAATGCTTTAGGCTTGGCTTCCTACCATGCCACAACTCGTATGGAGCTTTAAGTGTGGCCTTAGTTGGTACATCATTTAGAATATAGCAAGTCTTTGTAAAACGTATCCCCAAAAGAAAATTGACAACTATTAATAACTTAACATTGATCGAAACATGCCTAACAAGTTCAATTCCTTCTCTCTGCCTTGCCATTCTATTGTGGTGTGTTTAGCATGGTTAACTGGGATAATATCCCATTCTCTGTGAGATAACATGAGAACTTATCCGATAAGTATTCTGCACCTTGATCAGACTGAATTTTCTTTATGGGTAAACTTAGTTGTTTATACACTTTCACACAGAAGTCTTTGAATTTATCAAAGGTTTTGCTTTTGCAATGCATTAGGTATACATACTTATATCTGTAATAATCATCTATAAAGGTAAAATAATAATCATAACCACATCGTGCATTAACATTCATTGGGCCACATACATCAATATGCACAAGTTCTAAGAGTTTAACGACCCTCATTTCTTTTGCATTCGAAGATCTCTTAGTCATCTTACCTTCAAGTAAGATTCACATTGTGGAAGAACAACTTCTTTAACCAAACTTACAGTGTCATCTTTCACAAGTCTAGTGATTATTTATTGGTTAATTTGATCAAGTATCAAATGCCAAAGGTATGCCTCGTTTGAGTGAGAAGTTTAAGTCTTTTATTCGTTAATTCAGTTTCAGGCATTGTGTACATATTTGGTTTGATAAAATACAAATTATTTAACATCCATTCATTACAGATAAGAGTACAATTTCTAGAAATTACAACACATACATGGTTAGTGGATCATGAATGGATGACCTAGTGGTCTACTGAATCCCTCGTTAAGAAATATTTTTGAATTAAGCAAATACTTGAATTTTTTTTGCAAAAAACAATATGCATTAAGATGATGCATGCATCTCGCATTAAACCTTGAAAATATTTGTAAGTTGTTGCATCGATAATCCTTACACCTATTAAATTAAGTCATATTGGGGCAATCTTAATCAACTAGTAAAAACATGAACTTCCATCCAATTAATACATGAACCTAATTCCTTATGTATTCACACATACTAATAATTGCTTCACATTTAGTCTTCTGATGCGGTCGTTGAGAGCACCAAAAATATCCTATTCCCTGTAAAATAATGAAAAAGGAATAGTAAAGTGGAAGTAGGGTCGAATCCTCAGGGACCGGATTATACGAATGCTTGTCTCTCGAAATCCTGGGCAGAATCGTGCCCAAGAAAACCTGCGTTCCTGAAAAAAATAAAAAAACAGAATTTAAGAATTGATTTTGGAAGCGAAAATAAAATAAAAACAGAATTTAAAGTTTACTGAAATTATGATTACGAAAATAATAAAAATAATAAAGAGAGTTTTAAGAGAAAAGAAATTCTATTGGGAAAGTTCCAGCCTCCGGTTGTCTCATTCCGCCTTGGGCTCAATCATTGGCTTTTGGATGATCCTTCTCGACTCAAATAAGCCAGTTATAGTGGAAGAGGACACCTACGACCACCAGCTCCAAAGATTAGATTTACGATTTTTAGGGAACCTAACTCTAGCCAGTAACCTATGCTAGATCAACGCTTCTCAATGGCGAATCCCACGCCATTTTGTCTCTTTGGCTCGCCAACCTCTGACGCAGTAAGTTAACGAACCGACTATGCAGTCCTTCAAAAACATACAAAGCGGCCGCCTTTGTATATGCTGAAAAGCTTACTTCTTAAGGGCCATGGACGAAAGCGTCAGCCCGTAGTGCGGAGAAACGATGAATACTTGGCGAGAAGGCTAAGTATGGATTCTAGGCCTCAAGAACCCTTTTTGGGGAAATATTGACAACTTTTGGCTAGAAGGGTTTTAGTGGCTCATGATAATGGTGGGAAAGTAAATAAAATTATGGAAAAAGAAATTTTATTGAAAGGAAAAAAAATATGGAAAGAACAAAAGACTTTTGGGGGGAGAGTGTTTACAGAAAAGATGCTCCCGAATAGAGTCACTTCACTCCCTATTTATAGTGCTAGGGAGATAGTCTAATTGAACTTAAATTCTAAAAAGATAAATACATTTAATTAAAGATAAACAAAGATAATTAAAATAAAATCCTAAATTTGAATAATCCTAATAATTATCTTAATATTAATTATCCTAATAGAATAAAATAAAATAGAGTCTTCCAAAATAAAATCTCTTCTATTTGCTTTTAAGTCCTTGTGCCTTCCATGTTCGCACTTTTGGCACCATATTTGTCCCACGTTGCATATTGGCCCTTTTAATCTCCAAATTGACGCTTTTTCCCTTGAATTTACTTTTCGCCTCCAATTTAGTCCCTAAAAGATAAAAAGACATAAATAGCTCAAATTAGTAGGCTCAAGCTCAAAATAAACACATGATTAATATATAAAAACACGTCATTTTAGAGTATTATCAAATTCCCCCTACTTAGCCCATGCTTGCCCTCAAGTATGGTTCCTATCGACTGTAAAAGCTAGATTCTGCCATAAAAGAAATACCACTCCAAAGTTTCATAAAAATTAGTTAAAAACGTATATGAAAAATAAAGAGACCTCTAAACTTGCTTTAAGTAAAACAGAAAAAGTATTTCAATTAATTCACACAAAAATTAAGATCGACTTGAGTTATGCTATTTAGGTAAATTACCAAACCTACAAAGACACCTTAATTATTTCCTCCTTTAGTCCCCGATTCTCTTTTTTTTTTTATTTTTTTATTTTATTATTATTTATTTACTTAGGAATATATTAAACCTTTTGACGCGAAGAGAGATGACAACCCAAGCACCCCACCCCGGTTACTCAGTCCAACATACTTCTAAAATTATTTATTTCCGGTTAGCGGAGTTTTACCCAACACGTCACACAACCTTTTGACGCGAAGTAGAATGACAACCCAAGCACCCTACCCCGGTTACTCAGTCAGTCACGATTTGAGCCATACTCATAACCTCGGCTAGCGGAGTTTTACTTGTCACGTCACACAACTTTTTGACGCGAAGTAGAATGACAACCCAAGCACCCTACCCCGGTTACTCTCATCGATCCACGATCTAAGTGTACTCATAACCATGGAAAACATTTATTAAAAATTAAACGATATTTAAAATTCTTGAGAACTCGGGAAAGAAAAAATTTAAGTGTCAAAAATAAGTTTCAATAATCACCTAATAGCCATGAACATTAATTAAGCATGCAATCATTTTAAGTGTTCACTTTATATTAAACTTGATCAATTTTACTAAAAGCAAGATAGAATTAACCTATTAATCACAATTATTTTTAGCCTAATAAAAATAAAAGCGATTGGAGATGGCATCAATTATGGGAAAAATCATAACTTCCTTAGAAGGTAAGAATCATGCTTGTGGGTCAAACAAGAGGCAAATTCTGGTAAAATCTTAGGCATGAAAAAAGCGGGATATTCTTAAAATAAATAGGCGTAAACGAGCACAAAACAACAAGCAACAACAATATGACAAAGAAAAATAGCAGATAATAATAAAGAATAACGAAGAATGCCTCCCCACTTAAAACACATAGTCCTCGATGTGAAAGTAAAAGGAAAACAAATAGGTGGAGAAAAAAAAAGTTTAGAAAAACTCCCCATGTAGTTACCGTCGGTTGGCGCACACGGTGGAGAAGAAGATGGCGAAGCGGCAAGAGGTGGATACGGGGTGGGTGACATGTGCAATGTTGGTTCGGCTTCGGGTTCTCACCATGGTGGCTAAGAAATCGGCGGTGGGTGGTGGAGGAGAAAGGAGTCGGCGGTTATGGAGAAATTTGGGGAAAAAAAATGTAAGGTTTGGGGGTTTTATTTGCTGAAAAGGGGTGTTTGGCTGCAGAGAGATATCGCATAAATTTGGAATAGAACTGTTTAGTAAAGCATGGATAGGATTGTTTTGGTGCACACTTTCTGTTTTTTTTTTTTCTTCGTATTTTCGTTTCATTTCACCTAGATGGAAGAAGAGAAATTTATTAATATTTAACTAAAATAAAATAAAATAATAAATAAAATAATAAATAATAAAAGAAAAGAAAGGAAAATAATAAAAAAAAAGAAAGATTGGGTTGCCTCCCAACAAGCGCTTGTTTAACGTCGTTAGCTCGACGCCTTAAACGGTTTTATGGTGGTTCTAACTGAATTTTCTCGACCATGTGGGCCTGGAAATTCTCGTAAAATGGCTTCAGCCGTTGACCATTGACTGTGAACCGCTTTCCGATTCTTCACTCTCTATTTCAAACTGCGCCATGCGTAAATACTTCATCACAATAAAAGGTCCTTGCCACCCGAGATCGAAGCTTACCTGGGAATAGCTTTAATACGGAGTTATAAAGCAAAACTCTTTGTCCTACTGAAAAATGCTTCTGAACTATATTTTTGTCATGAAACATCTTTGTTTTGTCCTTATAAATTCGAGCATTCTTGTAGGCATCATTGCGAATTTCGTTCAATTCTTGAATGTTCAATTTCCTTGCCTTCCCCGCGGGTTCTAACTCCATGTTACATTGTCGAATAGCCCAATAAGCTTTATGCTCCAACTCTACTGGTAGATGACATGCTTTGCCAAAAACAAGTCGATACGGGGTCATGCCAATTGGTCCCTTATAAGCCGTCCGATAGGCCCAAAGCGCGTCATTGAGCCGAAGACTCCAATCTTTACGGTTGGGTCGAACTGTTTTTTCCAAAATTGACTTGATCTCTCTGTTTGAAACCTCTGCTAGGCCGTTCGTTTGGGGATGGTAGGCTGTTGCTATACGATGATGAACCCCATATTTTAATAATAGTGCCTCCATGACCTTGTTGCAAAAGTGGGTACCACGATCACTGATCAAAGCTCGAGGTGTTCCAAACCTAGAAAAAATAGTTCGTTTTAGAAACTCCACAACAGTTTTAGCATTATCATTGCGAGTAGGCTTTGCTTCTATCCACTTAGAAACATAGTCTACTGCAAGAAGTATATATACGTTTCCAAACGAAGAAATAAAGAGACCCATGAAATCAATGCCCCAAACATCAAAAATCTCACATACATGAATCGGGGATAGGGGCATTTGATTTCATCTAGTGATATTACGTATCCGACATTTATCGCATAAGACTTACAAAAGTTAAGCGCGTCGCAAAAGATTGTAGGCCAATATAGCCCACACTCCAATACCTTGTGAGTTGTCCGCTAGGCCAAAGTGACCTCCACAAGCTTCGTGTGACAAAAAGTAAGGATAGAGGTTACCTCGGTTTCGGAACACATCGTCGTATTATCTCGATCGAGCAATGTTTCCACAAGTATGGATCGTCCCATATGTAATTTCGAGCGTCTAAGCTTGTTTTTTACGGATTGAGCTAACTTTCGGTGGGCGATCCCGTGGTTAAGAGATTAACTATGTCGCATACCATGGATAGTAAGCCTCGGTTGAGAATAAGCTTTCGTCGGGAAACTAATCCTTTATAGGATCATCATCAAACGGAGTTTTTATCCTACTCAAGTGGTCGGCCACCAGGTTTTCACACCCCTTTTTGTCACGAATCTCGATGTCAAATTCTTGGAGCAGTAAAATCCACCTAATGAGCCTTGGCTTTGCTTCCTTCTTTGCGATCAAGTATCTAAGAGCTGCATGGTCAGAAAAAATAATCACCTTAGATCCTAGTAAATATGATCGAAATTTATCTAAAGCAAACACAATAGCTAAAAGTTCTTTTTCTGTGGTTGTGTAGTTGCTTTGAGCAGCATCTAGGGTCTTTGAGGCATAACAGATGACATGAGGCTCTTTCGCTATCTTTTGTCCCAATACGGCTCCCACGCTGCGTTCGCTTGCATCGCATATAATTTCAAAGGGATAGTTCCAGTCTGGTGCTTGTACTATAGGGGCAGTTACCAACTTTTGCTTAAGTGTATCAAAAGCCTCATTGCATTTTGGGTCAAACTCAAATTTTTTGTCTTTCTGCAACAACTCGCACAATGGTTCAGCTATTTTTGAGAAGTTTTTTATAAAACGCCTGTAAAATCCTGCATGGCCAAGAAAAGAACGTATCTCTCTAACAGTAGAGGGATATGGCAAAGAATTTATAATGTCAATTTTGGCCTTATCAACCTCAATTCCCTTAGATGAGACTATATGACCTAGAATCAAACCTTTATCTACCATAAAATGACACTTTTCATAGTTCAAGACAAGATTAAATTCTATGCACCTGTTCAAAATTATCGTAAGGTTTTCAAGGCATTCAGTAAAACAGTTTCCATACACGGTAAAATCATCCATAAAAACTTCAATAATTTTTTCTACATATTCGAAAATATACTCATCATGCATCTCTGGAAGGTAGCTGGTGCATTGCAAAGTCCAAATGGCATCCTTCTGTATGCAAACGTGTCGAACGGGCATGTAAAAGTGGTCTTTTCCTGGTCTTCTGGCGCAACAGGGATCTAGAAGAAACCTGAATATCCATCAAGACAACAAAAGTGAGTTTTACCAGCTAAACGTTCAAGCATTTGATCTATAAAAGGAAGAGGGAAATGATCTTTTCTAGTATAAACGTTCAACTTCCTGTAATCGATGCAGACACGCCACCCGTTCTGCACTCGGACCGGTACTAAGTCGCCCTCAGCATTTTTCTTTACTGTCACGCCTGTTTTCTTGGGCACGACTTGTATCGGACTTACCCATCTCTTTGTCGAAATGGGAAAATGATGTCGACATCGAAGAACTTAATTATTTCTTTTTTCACTACCTCCATCATATTTGGGTTTAAGCGTCTTTGTGCCTCTCTCCTTGGTTTCGTGTTCTCCTCCAAGTAAATCTTGTGGGTGCATGTCAAAGGGCTTATCCCCTTCAAGTCAGCAATGGTCCAGCCAATCGCCTCCTTATGACTCTTTAGTACCTGGATCAAACTTTCCTCCTCGGGTTTAGAGAGTTTATTTGAAATTATAATGGGTAAGGTATTACCTTTTCCTAAAAATGCATACTTGAGATGTGCGGGAAACGGTTTCAATTCCAAATCTGGAGCCTGCACAACAGAAGGTAGAAGTTTAGTTTCTGATGGGGACAATAATGTCTTAACAAATTCATAATCATCATATCTATATTATTGATTCGTCTTTATAAGTTGACTCAAAAGCCTCGTCCACTAATGAGTCAATCAGGTCGACGCGGTTTACGCTCAATATTTCGCTTGGATGGCTAATGGCATCGTAAACATTGAATTTCACGATCTCTCCATCAAATTCCATCGTAAGAGTGCCGCTTCGGACATCGATCTTGGTACTAGCAGTACTAAGAAAGGGTCGGCCCAACAGGAGGTCCGAAGATCCAGCAGTGTTGTCCTCCTCCATCTTAATTACGTAGAAATCTGCAGGGAAAATAAGTTCATTAACTTTTACCAAGACGTCCTCGAGGACTCCTTCGGGATGCACAGTAGACCTGTCTGCCAATTGAATAATAACACCTGTCTTTGTCAAAAAACCTGCGTTAAGTGATTCATAAATAGAATAAGGCATTACATTTATGGAGGCCCTTAGATCACATATAGCCTTCTTAATTCCCAAATGGCCAATTTTGCATGGAATAGCGAACATACCCCTATCTTTTCATTTAATCGGCATTTTCTGCTGTAGAATTACGGAAACATTCTCACCAACACTTACCTTTTCATTACCTGTTAGTTTTCGTTTGTTGGTGCAAAGTTCTTTGAGAAACTTGGCATACCGTGGAATCTGTCTAATGGCATCTAACAGTGGTAAGTTGATCTCAACATTTCTGAATGTTTCGAGGATCTCCTTGTCTTCCTTACTTTTTCGACACTGATTTAATCGTCTTGGGAATGGAGGTTGGATTTTCGACAGTGGGGGTTTTAATCGAATCTGTTCGTCATTTTCTGGAGTTTTCTGGGTGATTTCTTGACCAAGATTCTTTCCAGAAATTGGTTCTAGCACCTTTCCACTTCGCAACGTTATTTGCATTTTGCATTCGTCTCGGGTTTGGTTACTGTTTTGCGGCGGCGGCTTCCCTTGAGAACTCAATTTCTCAATTGACGTGGTCAATTCTCTTATAGATGCCTTCGTTTCTTTTTGGAAATTAAGGGTTTGCTGTTGAAAATCAAGAACATTAGCTGCTAATTTATTGACCAAAGTTTCTAGAGAATTACCTGAATCTTGTGGCTGTTGTAGGACCCGATTTTGGTATGGCTAGTTATATCGTGGATTAGCCCCATAACTAAAATTAGGGTGGTCCCTCCATCCTGGGTTGTAGGTATTGGTGTAAGGGTCGTATCGTCTTTGTGGTGGCCTAGGAAAATTTCCCACAGCATCTAAATGGGCCATAGAATCGTCATACAGACTAGGGCACGCATCAGTCGTATGTTCAGGTGTAGCACATATTCCACATACTCAGGCTGGTTTTGATTTTTCTGTAACAAGGGAATTCACAATATTAGTAAGTCTATCAAGTCTATCTTCAATGGTAGAATTACTTAGCTGGTGAACCCTTCTAGGGGGTTCAGGATTGGCTCGAAATTGCTGGGAATTCGCAGCCATTGTGGAGATTAAGTCTCTTGCTTGTTGTGGAGTCATGTTGACTAACGCTCCTCCACTCGCGACATCTACCATATTCATCTCCATGGGTTTCAAGCCTTCATAAAAGTACTGGAGCAAAGACTGTTCCGTTATACCATGTTGTGGGCAACTTGCACACAACTTCTTAAATCGCTCCCAATAGTCGTATAGAGTCTCTGCGTCTTTTTGCCTTATGCCCACGATTTCTCTTCTTAACTCATCCGCTCATGATGCAGGGAAAAACCTGTTAAGAAATAAACGAGATAGATCAACCCAAGTTGTAATGGATCCAGGAGGTAAATAAAATAACCATTCCCAATTTGAATCACGCTAAGGAAAAAGGAAAGCGCGCAATTTAATTTGATCCTCAGTTACCCCCTGAGGTTTCATACTCAAACAAACCATATGGAATTCTTTTAAATGCTTGTGGGGGTTTTCATTTTGTAACCCACGAAAAGTTGGCAGTAGCTGAATCAAGCCTGACTTTAATTCAAAATCAGTATCCATAGTAGGATACGCGATGCATAGTGGCGGTTGTTCTGCCGGCGCTTCGGCCAGTTGTCGAATTGTCTGAGCCATAGGTTGAGGTGCTAAATTAGGGTTTTCGTCAACCCTAGTGTTTAGCACTTCTTCAGGGGAATCGACTTCTTCTTCTTTACTTTCTAACGTTTGAGTAGGGTTTTCGTTAACCCTAGACTCTACTTCGTCGTCGATTCTAATTTCTGGCGGTGGATTGCTTTGAGTTCCAACCACCACTGACTGTTTTTTCCTTAGTTTTGTTTCCTTCCGATTAGCTTTCGCAGTCTTTTCGATTTCTGAGTCGAACACAAGAGTACCTGGAGCAGATCTGGTCATAGAAAACAAAGAAAAACAAGATTAGTATGTTGCCGATCCCCGGCAACGGCGCCAAAATTTGATGCGGCCGTTGAGAGCACCAAAAATATCCTATTCCCTGTAAAATAATGAAAAAGGAATAGTAAAGGGGAAGTAGGGTCGAATCCTCAGGGACCGGATTATACGAATGCTTGTCTCTCGAAATCCTAGGCAGAATCGTGCCCAAGAAAACCTGCGTTCCTGAAAAAAATAAAAAAACAGAATTTAAGAATTGATTTTGGAAGCGAAAATAAAATAAAAACAGAATTTAAAGTTTACTGGAATTATGATTACAAAAATAATAAAAATAATAAAGAGAGTTTTAAGAGAAAAGAAATTCTATTGGGAAAGTTCCAGCCTCCGGTTGTCTCATTCCGCCTTGAGCTCAATCCTTGGCTTTTGGATGATCCTTCTCGACTCAAGTAAGCCAGTTATAGTGGAAGAGGACGCCTACGACCACCAGCTCCAAAGATTAGATTTACGATTTTTAGGGAACCTGACTCTAGCTAGTAACCTATGCTAGATCAACGCTTCTCAATGGCGAATCCCACGCCATTTTGTCTCTTTGGCTCGCCAACCTCTGACGCAGTAAGTTAACAAACCGACTATGCAGTCCTTCCAAAACATACAAAGCGGCGCCTTTGCATATGCTTTGAAAAGCTTACTTCTTAAGGGCCATGGACGGAGGCGTCGCCCCCGTAAAGTGAGAAACGATGAATACTTGGCGAGAAGGCTAAGTATGGATTCTAGGCCTCAAGAACCCTTTTTGGGGAAATATTGACAACTTTTGGCTAGAAGGGTTTTAGTGGCTCATGATAATGGTGGGAAAGTAAATAAAATTATGGAAAAAGAAATTTTATTGAAAGAAAAAAAAATATGGAAAGAATAAAAGACTTTTGGGGGGAGAGTGTTTACAGAAAAGATGCTCCCCAATAGAGTCACTTCACCCCCTATTTATAGTGCTAGGGAGATAGTCTAATTGAACTTAAATTCTAAAAAGATAAATAAATTTAATTAAAGATAAACAAAGATAATTAAAATAAAATCCTAAATTTGAATAATCCTAATAATTATCTTAATATTAATTATCCTAATAGAATAAAATAAAATAGAGTCTTCCAAAATAAAATCTCTTCTATTTGCTTTTAAGTCCTTGTACCTTCCATGTTCGCACTTTTGGCACCATATTTGTCCCACGTTGCATATTGGCCCTTTTAATCTCTAAATTGACGCTTTTTCCCTTGAATTTACTTTTCGCCTCCAATTTAGTCCCTAAAAGATAAAAAGACATAAATAGCTCAAATTAGTAGGCTCAAGCTCAAAATAAACACATGATTAATATATAAAAACACGTCATTTTAGAGTATTATCATCTTCATTCTAACTTAAGTAGAAATTCGTGGAAAGTTACTTAACTAGAATAATATTGTGTGTATAACCATAAACTCAACATCTATCATAACATGTACCATGAATGAGTCATCTTGGGATAATCTCACCGAGTAACATGTATTGACTAGATGTCCTCTTTAAAAAGAAAACTTTTTTTGGTGAATTCCACATGATAACACCTACCTTAGGGCCGAAAAATTATCATATGCTATCACAAGATAGTTATCTCTTTT
This sequence comes from Gossypium longicalyx, assembly GCA_025698465.1. Taxonomy (NCBI): domain Eukaryota; kingdom Viridiplantae; phylum Streptophyta; class Magnoliopsida; order Malvales; family Malvaceae; genus Gossypium; species Gossypium longicalyx. Next base: position 9,215,246 of record CM047001.1, on the reverse strand, counting down.
TAGGAAATCTCCTTAGCAAAATTCACATGAAAACACCTACCTTAGGGCTGGTAAATTGTCATGCCATCACAAGAGACCATTGATGGAGGTCGTCAATCTTGTTTAGGGACCTTTTCCCACTCAATTTTTTACAAAACATACAAGTTTTTTGTGTCCGGTTGTTGGGTCAGATTCCATAAGTGTAGTATATTCGTTTTGTATACTTGTATTTTTTTAAAACAGATTGGTTTAAAAAATATATTCATCAATTACATTAATACTCTTGTATATTGTCCTCAATAGTTTTTACATGCAAAGCAAATATTAGCTCATTGGTTATCTAACATTTAACTAATACTAAACAATATTACATGGTCAAATCGTAAGATAAAAAAAAAAACAACTTATACTAGTAGATGAATCTAAATATGTCCTTATTCTAATCAGAAATGAGCAAGTTGATTATGTCGTCTATCAAGTCCAATTGGGGAGATGTTTTATCTTAAGCATTGGAACAGATAACTCTTAGAACATAGAGACATAGATGTAACTAACTGGACTACCAGTACATCGAAAATGAGCAAACCGTTTACGAATTTATTCACTTATGACTTTCATAGTGTGGCATACATTAATCTTAAGTGGATGGTGGACTATGTATACGTGACTCATATGCTTTGATGTAAGTAAAAGCTTGAGTTCAAATAAATAAGGAACCAAAAGTTGACGCATTCGGTATACAACTTCTGCAGTATGTAGCATCATTCACAATAGTTAAATTCATGGCCCAAGAAATGGGTAAATGATATCCTCTCATTGACATTACATGATAGATGAAAATTAAATGTAGTCGCGGGTCATTTGTCTTTGTGATAAACTTAATTACTATTTGATAATAATTGACTTTTCATGAAGGAAGATATAATGGCTACCATGAGATAAAATAGAATCATATTGGGAGAATGAATTTATCCAAAAGAGATTAAAGATATCTTATGAGAGTAAAACACTTAAGAAATGGTCATTAGACAAGCATTGATCGAGTAGCTTTTGTAATGATATGTAATAAGGGAGAACTCAGTCATGATATTATAGTGGAATGACTTTGTGACTAAATGAGTTTATAATTAATAGGCAAAAAACTAGAACTTAATTATAAATCATTTCAGCCCTAATTATATATGTCCAACTAATCCCTCCGTTAGCTCATTGAATTCAAAAGTGAATTCAATGCTAAATCAAATGAACAAAAATGGATAGAAATGATGAAGTTATAGAAATGGGTTACATTCGATAATGAATGTAATTTCTTAATATGGAAATGACTAGAGAATTAATTTATGTTTTTCGAATTATTATTTAATTAAATAATAATTGAAGTTTGAAACTATATTTAAATTAATTGATTATCGTGAATCCGTTGAATGTAGAAATTAAATATATTTTCTCATAGATTCTTTTATAGTAATGTTGACATGACTTTAACGAAATTAGAATTAGATTGAGAAAATTATTTAATTAGAAAATTAATTTATCTAATTAAATTAATTTAATAAATCATATTTATTTTGGAAAATAAAAAATAATGTATTAGGTTGGATAATTATAAAGTGTTGGGTTAAAAGTTTAGGAAGCACATATAATCGGACATAATATAGGAGAAGCCCCCAAATCCCTCATAACACATATGTGGGGTGACAACCTTAGTATATTTAACTAGGGTGTACTGCCCCCTCTCTTAGTTAAACTAGGAGACTAGTCTTTCTATCAAATAAGTAGTGTTTGTGTTCTACTAATTCAACTAGGATTCTCCTTTCTCTCCCTATAAATAGATGACACTTGTAGGGCTAAAAATACACAATTTTGAGATATTGTTATTTTGCCCGAAAATAGTAAGAATTTGTTTTCTAAGTGTAAATTCTATTTTTAAGGAACAGCAATGCTACTAATTTCTATTGAAAGAGAAGTACTTTCCTACTAAAAGTAAGAAATTGTTTCTGGTTCTGTGTTTCATTTGTGATTGTTTGAGCCCACACTTGGAGTGATGTGTGGTTCGAGAATATCAGAGAAGATCATTCGGTCGAAAGTCGTGAATGTCTAGGATTCATCTCACACAAAGCATAGGTACTCTTTGAGAAAATTTTATTGCTATAAATAGATAACACTTGTAGGGCTAAAAATATACAATTTTGAAATATTGTTATTTTGCCCAAAAATGTTAAGAATTTATTTTCTAAGTATAAATTCTATTTTTAAGGAACAACAATGTTGCTAGTTTCCTTTGAAAGAAAAGCAATTTCCTATTGAAAGTAAGAAATTGTTTCTGATTCTGTATTTGATTTGTGATTGTTCAAACCCCTACTTGAAGTGATTTGTGGTTCGAGAATAGCAGAGAAGGTTGTTCGATCGAAAGTCAAGAATATCTAGGATATGCCTTGCACAAAGCATAGGAACTTCTTGAGAAAAGTTTATTATTATAAATATCACAAATTGGCTTAGTTTTCAAAATTTTTAATTTTTCATCGTGATAGAAAACCGCTTTTAAACCATTTTTTCAACATCAGTTTCAATCATGAATGATTAAAATGTCATGACAATTACATGTGGCATTCTTTTTTCCTAACCTATATGATATGCTTATCACACATATGCATGAACATACATTCCAGTTGATTTAAAAATTATAATGCTATAACATAAATGCAAAAAAATAAAGTAACTCTGACAAGTCAAAGTTTCCATGATTCTATCCTAGAAAAATAGATAATAATAAAAATTTGCATTTATTATCCCAAAGCATTCTTTGGGTCTTCTGGGTGAAAGTAAAATATCTTGGTTTTAGGTTTCTAAAAACCTGAAAGACTTGACAAATCACTGAAGGGATCTACTGAAGTGAGTCTCAAGATCCAATTTCAAACCTATGAATGTGATGGGCTTACACTACCTCAAGGCCCAACAACAATGTCAAAGGCCAAGCAAATCAAACCAATATTCAATCAAATACAAGATTTGAGGATGAATCTTTTCGAGGAAAGGGAGAATGATACATGAACAAATGGGGTCAAATTTATTAAATTCTATTCATTGAAGCTGCCAATTTTTAAGTTTGGAAAATCAGTAGACTTGCGGTGACTTTTTGGATGGGATATAGACATTTATAGATTAAGATGTCTACGTAGTGTTTGAAGATCTATCTCTTAGCTTCAAAACACACTTTGAATCACTCAATTTTGAGTTCTTGAACTCAAGTTATGATCGTTTTAGTGAAGTCTGCGTGAGCAGAATTTCTGGACTGGATTATGACGGGAACTACGAGTTTCAGGCTTTTAATTCGAGTTTAAATCCTATTGGATTCAGGTTCTAAGTTTAATTTTTATTATATATGAGCCTAATATTGTATTTATCAGTTCTCATTATTTTATTATTATTTTATTCCAAAATTTTTATAATTATGAAGTATTTTAAGTTATTTATTCCAAAATTTTTATAATTATGAAGTATTTTAAGTTATTTAGGAGTTTTATGTCAACAAGAAAGTTTAGTTTAAAACTACTTCTTGTTTAGGTTAATTAGAGTTCTAGTATACTTAATAGTTTTATATAGATTTATTTAGCTAGTCTATATAAAGGCCATTACATTTTACACAAAAGACAATTAATTATTATTCAACTTTTCTTTTGAATTAATAAATTTTCTTTGAGTTTTTCTTTTCAAGAATTTCTCTCGAGTTTTCTTTTAGAAGAGTTTTTAACAATCTTTTAGAAGAGTTTTTAACAGTCGTTTCAGACTGTGGGGATCATCTTCAAATTTTTTCTTGCCAAGTTTTCTTTCTTGGATGGGAAATTAGAGCCGCTTAAAGGGGGTTGTGGATTCTTCTTGTTTCCAAGGCTTATTAGTACTTCTACACGCCACATTCTATCTATTCCTTCTATTCGTTTTATTTTCTTCTTTATTCTATTTTGCTCCTATTTAATTATTCAAATATTTGATTTATTCAATTTTTTTATCTTAATTATTCTTTAAATTTTTTATCTAACTTGGGTTCATTTGTGTTTCAGGTTGTGTCAAAATCTAAGTTTCTTTCCGAACGTCTAGAGCCCTAAGTCATATCCGCTTATATAAACTTTACGATATGCTTATGCATTCATCCGCCTCATTCCGTATCATCTACTGTTGAACAGTCGTCACCACCATGAGTTATTGTTGTTATCACTGTCGATGCCACCACTTGCCACCAACAGTCAGCGCACTATCAGTCTTTTGCCGATTGGCTAGGTCAGGTTTGCGATGCCTTGATTAGTTTTAGATGCGTCTTGATTCTCCAAGATTTGTCAAAAAAATTGGTTACAAAAAACCTAAGTCCGTTTCCATTTCACATAAATTAGGTAATTTCTAGGAGTCACAACTTTGGCAAAATTACTTTATCATATATGATAAATTAATTAAAATATATTCATCACATAAATAATCCAAAACATGCATATAATTAAAAGAGTGTCGCATCTTATCAAAATTAACCAAACATGAAAAAAATAGAAAGTTTGGTATCAATTTATATTATAAACATAACACAACCTGGCTTTGATATCAATTGTTAAAAAATTCGGCTTAGGAAATAGTTTTCAATCACAAATGAAAGTTTTAAAAAATTTTAAAAATTGAGATGTTTGTAACTTTATAGCAATAAACTTTTCCCAAAAAGTACTTGCGCGAAACAGATTTGAATCATTCCCAAATTTCAATCGAATGACATTCCCCGCTATCCGCGTACCTCTAATTGTGCCAAGTGTGAGCTCGAACAACACAAACCAAACACAAAATAAGAAACGATTTAATTACTTTCAACAGGAAAGTAATTCTCTCAATAGAAATCGGTAGAAATTGTAATTTCTAAAAAAAATAATTTATTCTAAGAAAATAATTTCCACTACTTTCTAATAGAATAACAATATATAAAACTTGTGTGTAAAAACTTATGTTAATAGCTCTACATATGTCATCTATTTATAGGGGATAGGAGAATCCTATTGAATAAGAATAACACAAATAATATTTATTTAATAGAAAAACTTCCCTACTCTAACTAAGAGAGTGATGGGTGGCATACCCCAGTAAAGATTACTAGGTTTGCCACCCCTCTCTATTATAACGAGGGGATTTAGGCCCTTCCTATATTGGGTCCAATTATATGTACTTATTGGACTTTTAACCCAACATTTTATAATTTAATCCAACCTAATATTTATTTTCTTAAAATAAATATTATTTATTCAATCAATTTAATTAATCAAATTAATTTTCTAATTAAATAATTTTCTCAACACAATTCTAATTTCGTTAAAATCATGATAATTTTACCGTAAAAGAATCTATGAGGAAATATATTTAATTTTCATATTCAACGGATTCATAATAACTGATTAATTTAATTCTATTTTCTAACTTCAATTAATTAATAAAATAATAATTTGAAAACCTTAAATTTATTCTCAAGTCATTTCTATACTTAGTGAGAAAACGTATTCATTTGTGAATGCGACCCTTTTCTCTAACTTCATCACTTTCATTTATTTTATTTTCATATGGTTCTACATGCAATTCATTTTTTGGTTTTAACGAGCTAGCAAAGGGACCGATTGGACATATATAATTAGGACTCAAATAATTTATAATTAAGTTCGAGCTTTTTGCCTATTACTTGTAAACTTATTTAGTCACGAAGTCATTTCACTGTAGTATTGTGATTGAACTATCCCATTACGAAAGCTACATAATCAGTGCTCATTCAATGACCTTATTACAAGTGTGTTACCCTCATAAGATATCATTAATCACTTTGGGATAAACCAATTCTTCCAATATGATCCTATTTTATCTCATGGTAATCATTATATTTTCCTTCATGAAAAGTCATTTACTATTAAATAGTAATCAAGTCATTTATAAAAAAAGACAAATGACCCTTGGTTACATTACTTTTCATCTACGATTTAATACCGATGAGATGTGTCATCTACCCTTTAGTCAAGCTATGAATTCCACTATTGTGAATTAAACTACATATTACAAAAGTCGTATACCCAACGCACCAACTTTCGGTTTCTTATCTATTTGAACTCATGCTTTTACTTACATCAAAGTATGCGAGTTACGTATACATAGTCTATCATCCACTCAAAATTTAGGTATGTCACACTATGAATGTCACAAGTGAATTAATCCATAAACGGTCTAGGATCTATTCTACTTGGGTCATGTCTGATGTACTGTCAATTTAGTCAATCACATTTATGTCTCTATCTTTTGGAAGTCATTTGCTTTAATGCGTAAGATAAAGCATCTCCCTAATTAGACTTAATAGACAAAATATTAGTCTCTCAATCGACTTGCTTATTTTCGATTAGACTAAGGATATTTTTAGATTATCTACTAATATAAGTTGTCTTTCCTACTACGATCTAGTCACGTAATACTTCTTAATATTAGTTAAATGCTAGATAATCAGTGAGTCAATATTTACTTTCATTTTACTTTGTATGCAAAATCGTTAAGGATATTATACAAAGAGTAGTAATGTTATTAATGAATATTTTATTAAACTAATTTTTTCAAAAATTATAAATATACTTAGACGAAAATATTACACAAAGGGCAATAGATCACAACAGGATGGGCTCAGTAAGCGTGTTTATGGTTAGATAAATCGTTTGTTATCTATACCAGGTAAAGAACTTATTCTTAAGATGATTGCCCAATCTTTTACCTACCTTTTGCATGAGTTTTTTTTTTTTAATTAATACTTGTGATGTTTGTAAAAGATGATGAATTCTTACTGTTGGGGGCTCGGGTGGTGATGACGGAATAAGAATTTATCGGCCTCTTGGGATAAACATTGTGTTTCAAAAAAAATTGGAGGTTTGGGATTTCGTGACCTTCATTGTTTTAATTTTTTATGCTTGGCAAATAAGCTACGAGGTTATCTCTCAATCGTATCTTCAAAGCCAAATATTTTCCTTAGGGTGACTTTTTGAGGTGGATATCAGCAATAACTCCTCTTTTATATGGAGGAGTATTTTTGTAGCTAAACATATTATGACGAAAGCTTTTCGATGGAGGTTGGGGAATGGAGAATCTATCCGAGTTTTCAGGATTCGTGGCTTATGGGTGATGGGAAATTTTTAGTTGATTCAACTCTCTTCCGGTAATGGAACATTTAAAGGTTCAAGATTTGATGAATATGGTTGGGACAACATGGGAACAGTCTTTTGTAAAGGGTGTTCTTTCTCCTCATTGCTGGAAGCGAATGTATGCGGTTTTGATTGGCCTTGTTGGTAGGTCGTATAGTTTAGTTTGGGATTGGAGTATTGATGGTCATTATCCAGTCAAATCAGGATATTGTTTGGCTATTGATTTTTATACAAACCTTTAACCCAATTTCGGGAAGCTGGCCCTTGGTTGAAGATTTGGAATGGCCACGTTCTGCCAAAGGTTAAAGATTTTGTTTGGTGGTGTATGAGGAACTTTGTCCCGACTAAGGCGAGATTACAAGGTAAAGGTATTAATATTGATGATGCCTGTCCTCTGTGTGGAAATGTTGAAATTTTGGATCATGTGCTTATGTCTTGTTCAGCGACTCGGGCTGTTTGGCAGCAAAGTCGGTGGTATGTCTTTGGGAACAAATTTGCAACAATTCCTTGCCACGTTGATTAATGAATATTGATACAGTGACTGCTCGGTGTTACCTTACTTTGCTTTGGAGTATATGGTTTGCATCGTAATCTATTTATTTTGAAAGCTACTGCTGCTTCTCCAAGCCATAATATTATTCAAACGGTGGATAATTTTTTGCAGGCATTGGGAGGCTCGCAATTAGTTTTTGAGAGGACGGAGGGTGTGCCGGCTACTGTTAATGAACTACGGGCTAGTTGGAGTCGTCCGGGGTTCGATATTTTCAAATGTAATGTTGATGCTGCTTCCTTTTTGAAGCAGGTTGTACGTCATTTGCAGCGATTCTCAGGGACCATGATGGAAAATTTATATCGGGTTATATAGATTGGGTTTGGGATTCATAACTTGCATAGATTTATTCTATTTGGGAAGCGTTGAAATGTCTTCGTGGGCAGCATTTGGATAACTTGACTGTGGAATCGGACTGTCTCATGGCGATGAAGGCTTTGCAGGGTACTTATAGAAATTTGTCGGAGTTTGGGATTCTTGTTGGCGATTGCCATTTTCCTTCGGTCTTGTTTCACTAATTTATCTTTTATTTGGACTGAAAGGGAGGTGAATAAAGCAACTCATCATCTAGCGAGAGCGGCTTTATCTTTCGAATCGTATTATGATTTTATAAGTTTGTCGAATATGTTAGTTTCTATTGTTGAGATGGATATTAATTTTTCGTCGAATAGGAGTAAAATGCATAGGATTGAGTATTAAGTGTCTGGAGTAAGCCTATTAGCTCGGGTTTAGAAATGCCTCTTTTATTTTTTTTATGTTGATTTTAGCTTTATTTAATTTGAAGATAAATCTCAAAATTATAAATTAACTTTGATTTAATGTGTAATTATATATATGGACTTTAATTTTGATTTAATCATATACATTTAAAAAAAAATACATCAGTTTATTTTTATTAGATAAATATAATTATTTATATATGCAATATATAAATATAAAATAATGTAATATAAATAATTATGTTAATAATTTACAAAAATTAGATCAAATCAAAATTTTATGTATAAAATTGTACAAAATCAAAATTCATATATGTAATTAAACATTAGATCAAAGTTTATATATAATTTTGAAATTTATTCTTTCAATTTGAATTGATTTTTCCTAAAACAAAACATAATTCCATATACATATGTCATGAGGTTAAATCCGCTGCTTGTGAAACATACACCAACTTACAACATATCCTTGTGTTAGAATTTAAGAGCACTTACCTCAAGTGTTACCAAATCCCAAAATTTTATGATTTTAAATTAAGAAGGCTTATTAATTGCTCGAATTCATGAAAAATAAATATAAGCTAGTCTATATACATATATATTAAAAGAATTTAGATCTTTCTCTTGCTGAAACGTGGCGCACACCCATCCATTCTCCTTTTCTTCTTTTTTTTGTGCTTTTTACAATAATGGTTATTTTAGTTTTAGTCCTTCTATTATACTTAAGTTTGAAATTAATCCTTATACCTTAATTTCTAACATAATTCGGTATCATATTTTTATGATTGTATTAGTTAACCCAAATAGTTAATATAGTTAAATTTTTTTATTAAAATGTTGTATGGTTATCTATAATTTGTATTTTAAGTGTCTTAGAGACAAACACATCTTTTGAGTTTACCTTACTTTTTTTGTGACATTAAAAGAGAATGGTCAAATTTTAATTTTGGCCCCTATACTATGTTAAAACTTGGATTAAATTTATATACTTTATTTTTTGACATAATTTGATCATTCTACTTTTATAACGCCATTAATTAGTTTAAATAGTTAATATTGTTAACTATTTCAATTACAATGCTGTAGACATTTTTTATGAACATTATTCCAACAAAAAAAACATTTTATCATGACAAGTTTGAATGCATATTTTTAAGAAAAAAATCACATAAGAATTTTCAAAGTAATTTTTTTATTACATCATTACTAAGTGATTTTGGTTTAATTATAAAATGCCACACCATTGAATTTAACCAGAGAATTTAAAGGTGGAAATAACTAATACTAAATTCTAAATTTTGAAACGTAGAAAAACTAAATTCTTAAAAAAAATAAAATAAGGAGACTAAATTTCAAAAGTATGTAGTGTATAGGGACTTAGATCATATCTTAACCTTCAATTTTTTACTCTGTAATTTGATACAAACAAATAATGGATCCATTTCAAAATGTCACACTAGTGAATCTAATAGAAAATTTTTAATTGTGGCAACAATTGAACCTAAATTTTTAAATCCAAAAAGTAGACAGTCTAAGGGTGGGTTTGGATGAGCAGTGCGTTTACTTGCTGTTAATGTAAAAACATTGGTGGTAGTGAGATTAGATATTATAGTGTAAGATAAAAAGTAAGCTAAACGCATTGCACCGTACCCTACTGTCCATCCAAACCCACCCTAAATCTTTAAAAATAAAATTAGGATTATAGCATATATTAATTTTTAGTCCATAATTTGACACAAACAAATAGTCAGCCTAATACGAAGTGTTCTATTTCGGCATTATGAGTTGTAACAAGTGCTTTTAAAAAAAAATCCATGCTAGCTACTAAAATCATTAAGGATGTTAATTATTTAAACTAGCTAATGAGATTATAATAATAGCGGAAGAAATTTAGATAAATGGATAAATCACTATTTTGGGCCTGAACTTGATAATTATTCCTACATTGGGACATGAACTAGACAATTGTTGTCACATTGGGACTTGAACTTTTCTTTTATCCAAGTTAGTACTTGAACTTGGCAATAAACTAAGAAATTATTTATCCAATCAAAATAATCAAAATGCTAGCATTTTAAAAATGGATCAAATGGTTTATTGTCTGCTATCTTAGCAAGCTATTGTCTGCCGTCTTTGGCAAGAGGTTTTTAGGGTTTCCGTTGTTTTGTGTTCAGTTTTCTTTGTGTTCTTTGTTGGTCTTTTTTTGTTTTCTTGTGAGTCGGCCCCTTCGCATGATTGAGATCTGCACATGCAAGAATGGAAAACGATATGGCTTAACTTTCAATAAATGAAGAAGAAGACAAAGTTTTTCAAATACAACCAGATCTGCACAAGGAAGGAACGGGAGAGAGTTTTCAATTAGTGGGTTGCTTCTTGACAGCCAGTATCATCCATTTTCCAGCAATGAAGAGTACTTTAGCGAATTCGTGGCATCCAGTTCGGGGAGTTCAGATCCGAGATCTGGGAGAAAAAAGGTATTTGTTCCAATTTTTCCACATTATGGATTTGGAGAGGGTTCTTAAAGGCTCCCATTGGACTTTTAATAACCATCTATTGCTTCTCTATAAAATACAATGGGGGAAAGATCCATTACAAGTACCTTTAGTTATGACACCATTTTGGGTACAGATCCATGATGTACCTATTGGTCTATTCTCTGAGAACTTGGCAAGACAAATGGGGAATTTTATCGGTATTTTTTTAGAATATGACAGATCGAATTTGGGGAAGGAGAATAGAAATTTCATGAGGGTTAGAGTTCAAATTGATGTCAGGCGTCCTTTAAAAAAAAAAGAAATAGATTCTATTTTATGGGAGACGTTCATATGTCAACTTTAAATATGAACTATTATCACTATTTTGCTTTTATTATGGATGATTGGGTCATAATTATTCTTTTTGTGAAGCAAAGATGTCACTTGGTGTAGAAGTTGCTGTATGGGTTGGGATTTATCTCTACGAGCTCAATCCCGAAGAGCCCCAGCTATGAAAAGTATCTAGTTACATGAAGTTGATGATGGCACAATCGGTGGTATTGAAGATTGCAATGGCAATATAGGGAACGGACAAAGGAGGGTGGAAAATATAAAGATTCGTGGACAGAATGTAGATCCAATTCTTGGAGTCAATTTAGAAGGAGGATCATCAGGTTTTAGCCAATGGAAGAAGGATTTTCTATTAGATCAGATCCATACTACGATGAATCATGATCTGGAGGATACAGCCTTAATAGGAAAGGAGGGGAAAAAGAGGTCCAAAGGGGAAACTGATGATTTACCAGGAAAAGAAGAGGTCAGCAAAATTTTGTCAAGAAACGGGAGAATGGGGGATCAAAATCACTTATTGTCGGTGGCTGCCATGAGGCAAGCAGACCGAGCGTAATAAAAATTTTAAGTTCGAATGTCCGTGGTTTGGGGAGATCACGGACAGTTAGAAGACTTTGGCATATACTAAAGATCTATAATCCCTAAGTCGTCTTCTTTATTGAGACAAAACTGTGCAGATTTCAAAAGGAGAAAGTTTGAAAGAGCTGTGGTTTTGTAAATGGTATTGAGGTGGATACGGACAATACTAGAGGAGGATTGTACTTGGTATGGAGAAATGATACTACTATATCACTTCAAAGTTTTTCTAAAAGACATATTGACGTGATAGTGGAAGATACTGAAATTAAAGATAAATGGCGATTTACAAGGTTTTATGGTACCCCATACGCCCTCATGGACTGCTTTGAAAAATATTTATCATGATAATGAGATTCTTTGGTTTGTGTGTAGTGATTTTAATGAAATTATGTATGGGTTTGAAAAGAAAGGAGGTCTACCTAGAGATGAAAGAAGGATGGAATCATTTCGAAAATCATTAGAGGAGTGTCGACTACATAATGTTGGGTTTTCTAGTAGGTGGTTTACATGGGAGAGAGGAAATTTACCAGAGACAAACATCCAAGAACATCTCGATAGGGGAGTGGCAAATGAAAATTGGATGCTAATGTTTCCAGAGGCAAAAATTCAGCACCTGGTTCAGTTTTTTTCAGATCATTATCCTCTTTTACTCGCCACAAAAAGAGAAGATGAAATGCGAACAGGAAATGGTTTTAAATTTGAAGCCTGGTGGACATTAGAAGCTTCTTTTGATTATGAGGTCAAACGATTATGGGGAATGGTATTTGGTGACTTACTGGAAAAGTTGGATTTTTTAAAAAATGACTTGAAAATTTGGGCAGGACAGATAAAGACAAAAAGAAAATAGAGAAAACAGTTCTTAACTAAAAAATCATCAAAATTAGTAAAAGCTGAAAGGGATGATAGAAATTTAGCTGCGATGATCGATACGAAGATTCAACTAAACTTTGAGATTGAAAAGGATGAATATTATTGGGAGCAAAGGGCCCTCTTGAACTGGTGGAAATTCAGTGATAGAAATACAACATTTTTTCATAGTCAAGCTACACAGAGATGGAAGATGAATCGGATTGATAAGTTACAAAATGAAAGTGGAGGTGAAATGGAAGACTTTCAGGAAATGGAGGGTATTGCACGGGCTTATTTCCAGAATTTATTCACAGCAGGAAATACCATGGGCAACGAACATTTATTCTCAAGGATTAATCGTTATATATCAGAGGAAGATAATATGAAGCTTATAGCGCCATATACTAGAGAGGAAGTTCGTGAGGCACTATTCGAAATGGGACCCATAAAGGCACCAGGGGAAAATGGATTTCCAGCCCTATTTTACCAAAGATGTTGGCATATTGTTGGGAATGATGTTGTTTCCTTTTGCTTACACTTACTGAATGGAGATATGGAGGTCATTTCTATCAACTTAACGCATATAGTGCTTATTTCGAAAATCACTAAACCATCTAATATTAAACATTTCCGACCAATTAGCTTATGCAATGTTATCTATAAAATACTGGCAAAAGCTATTGCAAACAAACTTAGGGGAGATAGATAAATGTATCGACGAGGCATAAAATGCTTTTCTTCCAGGAAGACTTATGTCAGATAATATATTACTAGCATATGAAATTCTTCATTCGCTGAAACAGAAGAGATTAGGGAAAAAGGGTTACATGGTAGTCAAGTTAGACATGAGTAAGGCTTATGATAGAGTGGAATGGAAGTTTGTTGGGGAGATTATGAGGAGAATGGGATTCGCTCAAAAATGGACTGATTCCATTATAAAATGTATGTCCACTGTTTCCTATTCAACTGTGGTGAATAGAATTAATGGAGAAATTTTTTATCCAACTAGGGGACTTCGTCAAGGGGATCCACTGAGCCCGTTTTTATTCCTAATTTGTGGAGAGGGTCTATCATGTCTGATAAGGCTTGCAACAAGAGCTAGGATCTTAAAAGGGGTTAAGGTTAGTAGAAATGGCCCACAAGTGTCCCACCTACTTTTTGCAGATGACTGCATTTTGTTCGGAAAAGCAATAAGAATAGGGGTTCGGGTTATCAAAGAGATTCTACGGAACTACAGAAGAGGATTGGGTCAGTGTATGAATTTTGATAAATCAGTTGTCTTTTTTAGTCGAAATACGCTAGAGGAGGATAGACAACTGGTAGTTGATCAGCTTGGAGTTAGAAGTTCAATTGATCAGGAGTGGTATTTAGGACTGCCGAGCATAATAGGAAGAAGGAAAAAAGAGCCTTTTCAAGTTTTGAAAGATCGACTTAAATAGCTTATTGATAACTGGAGTATTCGATTTCTGTCTCAAGGTAGCAAAGAAGTATTTATTAAGGCTATTTTACAAGCTATTCCTACATATCTGATATCTTGTTTTTTGTTACCAAAGTCTTTATGTGATGAAATGGAAGGTATTATTGCTAAATTCTGGTGGCAAAAAGGACGGGGGAAGAAGGGAATTCATTGGTGTTCTTGGAAAAATATGTGTTTGTTAAAAGATAACGGTGGCTTGGGTTTTTGAAATTTTTGCCAATTTAATATTTCGTTATTAGCCAAGCAGGGTTAGCATCTATTTAGTTGTCCGGATTCATTATTAGCTAGAGTTCTTAAAGCCAAATATTTCCCACATTCAACTTTTCTAAATACACAGCTAAGGAGCTTACCTTCATTTACTTAGAGAAGCATCTAGGCAGCAAAGGGTCTCCTTCAAGATGGGCTTTGTTGGAGAGTAGGCAGAGGTACTGAGATTTCTATATGGAACAATTGTTGGATTTCAAGGAGTGCTACAGTTGGTTGGCAAAATAGAGTAGAAAATAGTGGTTTGCAATTAGTCTCAGATCTAATCGATAGCTCAACTAGAACATGGAAAAGGGAGTTAGTGAATAGTGCCTTTCATACGGAAACTGCCCAAAAGATTTTGCAGATCCCTTTGGCAAAAACGGAGCATGAAGATTTCAAAGTATGGAAAAAGGAACCTTCCGAAGTTTTCTCAGTACGAAGTGCCTATAAACTATTACAATATGCTAGCATGGATCCTAATAGTTATTTATTATAGATTGAATCTAAAGATTTCTTTAGAAAACTATGGGACATACAACTACCATAAAAAATTACAATAACAGTATAGAGGATCTACTAGAATTTCATCCCTATAATGGTCAATCTAACTTACAAGAGAGTGGCTAACAACATCATCTGCCCTCGCTGTGGAGTTGGAGAAAAGGATAGTTATCATGTCTTTAGACAGTGCCTTGCAATCAGAGAAATATGGTCAAGTCTTAATCTCTCTTGGGGTATATCCAATATGGATCAAAATATCGATGAATGGATTACCTGGTTTTTTGCAATAGGTACCAAGGAACAGTGTAGGCTCTTTTGTTGTGCATTGTGGCTCATATGGAGTTCAAGGAACCAGTTTGTTCATGAAAGAAAATCCATTTCAGTATGGGATCTAGTTGAGAAAATCAGAAGCTATTTGGCTGCACTGGAAGGGATCAGAGATAAAAAACTTGCATCTATTCCCGAAAACAGCCATAGTCAAACAGGGGAGACATCGAGATCAACGGTAATATTTGTTGCAACCTTCGATGGGAGAATTTTTCGATCGACCTTAGGTGTAGTGGTGCGGGACTGGATGGGGGTGTTTCAAGCTTCAAAGACGACTCTCCATGAAAATATCTCCTCCTCATTCGTAGCCGAAGCTCATGCAGGGTTAGAGGCTATCAAGTTAGTAACATCAATGGGTTTATCTTCAGTAATAATAAAGGGAGACTCGAAGACAATTATTAAGAAATGTAAATCGCAAAAAGTAGACAAATTCATTCTTGGAGCGATCATTCGAGATATTCAGTGCAAAAGAGCCAGTCTTTAAGATGTTATTTTCTAGTTTATTCCTAGATCGGAGAATGTTCAAGCAAATAACCTAGCGAAAGGAGCACTAGAGAAAAGGGAAGCATCATACTTGGAGAAGGAAGGGAGGAGTCACAGCGCAACAGATCCGGAAGGAAGATGGAGAGAAGAACCGAATTGATTTTTTTGAAAGGGGGAAATGAGAAGTCATGATAGCTGATATCTAGAAAATCTTTTAAAAGCTATCTTGGAATCGGTGTGGCTATTGACAGGAGGAGACGATCGATGTAATGCTGGCCAGGCTGTCTTTTGATTTGACTGGGTTTATTAATTAGTTTTATTTTTTCTCAAGCTATTTTAGTTTGTGCACTAAGTTTCCTATTTTTTGGTTTTTTTCAATGTTCGAGCTCCTTCCTTTAGGTAAAAGGTAAGCCCAGTTTTCTTTTATTATGGTTTTCATATGGTCCTGAGCCCAGACGTTAATTGTTTTGGGTTTTGTTTTTTAATATTCTCAATAAATAAAAGCCCAGTCTCTATATTCAAAAAAAAAATGGATCAAATGAAAACAAATTTATCCAAGTTAGTCTTTAAACTTGACAATAAACTAAAATATTATTTATCCAATCAAAATAATCAAAATGCTATCATTTTAAAAATGAAACAAATGAAAACAAATTTAAAAAATTATCATTAATTCCAAATGAAATATGGTGTCTACATTATTCAACTTTTACTTATTACATAGTGTACCTACATGAGTTTAACCGCGACATAATTGTTGAGGATAACCCAAATACGATTTCATAATATATGCAAAGTAACAAATCTAAATAATGGTATGATAATATGAATGATAAGACGAAATCCATATCGGATAATCAAGTTTGGGATCTTGTTGAGTTGGCTTAAGAAAAGAAACCAAATGATTTTTAATTAAGGAACTAAATCATAAGGATTAATTAGGAAATATTGTGAGATACAAGGCAGCTAACCTTGTTGTTAAAGAATCCACTCATAAGGAGGGAATTGATAATAAAGAGACAATTTCTCATATGTCCAAAAAAACCAACTCTTTCCATGTCATTATGGAATTAGTTACCCATTTTGACTTAGATTTCAAGTGAATGTGAAAGTAACTTTCTTCGATAGGATTTAGACGATGAGGTATATATAAAACAACTGTATAGGTTCATCTCAAGTGATGGTAAGCATTTGCTTTGCAAGCTCAAGAGATCTATTTATGGATTCAAGTAAGTCTCTCATCAATCTTATTTATAATTCCATAATATTATTTCCTCATTTGGTCTTATAGAGAATGCTGTGAATTAGTGTATATACACAATGTTAGTTGGAGCAAAATTATCATCTTTTTTTTTTTTTTTGTTATTTGTAGATCGTAATATTTTGTTTATAACCAATTATTTGAATTTGTTACATGTGATAAAACAGTTACTTTTCAAATCTTTAATATGAGATATCTTATGCAAAGAAAGTAATGAAAAATCTTTAAAAAACCAAATATTATATGCTTACATATAGATGACCAGTATTTAGAAACGAGCAATATCTTAGAAAAAAGAAAAAGAAAAAGTCATACAAATGTTGGTCGCCACTTCTACTATGGAAGCTGAGTTTGTTTCCCTTTTTGAAATTAATTCAGGTTGATAAGTTTCACTGTAAGGGCTTGGATGATCGAGTCTATCTCCAAGACAATAATGATATATGATGGACAATATAATAGTTGTGTTATTTGTCAATAATAACAAAATTGGAATTCAAAGTAAATCATCCACACTAAATACTTAGCAATTAGGTAGCATGTTAAGTGATATATATAGTATGACTTAAATTATTGAGTCTATCTCCAAGGCAATAATGATATATGATTGAGAATATAATAGTTGTGGAAGTCAAAGTAAATCATTTAAATACACAAAGCTTCAATTAATTCCATTTTTATGATGTTTGTGATTTATTTAAAGTTTTCTAAGCATTCAAATTCCACAATAATTAAGTGATATATTTACAATGAAATGATTGTATGTATTTATAAATTTAATTTTGAATATATTATTGAAAAACTATACGGGTTAATTAAGTTGTTGTCACCCATCAATCATATCTCAACTCAATTAAGAAATTATTAAAAATTTATTTCTTCAATAAAGTAAGAAATATTATTTTGAAAGAATTTATTCTTTTTTGTATTTTGATAAATCTAGAAAAATAAATAAATATAATAATAATAAAAGGATTTGAACTTAAGTCATTATAGCTTTTAGAGTGAACTATACCATTAGTCACTCAATTATGAATAAGTTTTCATTTTGGTCACTTAAGGAAAAAAAAAGACACAATTTGGTCATAAATGCTTTTGAAATTGTTTTTTTAGTCACTTGACGTTAAGTGGCTAACAGTGACATTTTTTTAATTGGTATAATAATAATTTGTCCTCAACTTTTATACTTTTTGCCAATTTAACCCTAATTCTACATAAAAATTTGAAATTATTCTAAAAATTTCTAAAATGTTGCAAAAAAAATGTAGAAAATTCAAAAATTAAATAGAAATAGATAAAATTTTTAAAAATAGATAAAGTGAGAGAAATTTGTTGTTCTTAAGAAGAAAAGAAAAAAAGAAAAAAGATTTGGAATATAACTTGTTTTTACTACTTGGGTTTTGAAAAATAATTTAAATGAATTGAGTTTGAAAAAGAAAATTTTGTGGTATATTTTATTATTTTTTGAGCTAAAAAATGGCATCAAAATCAGTTTCACAAGTTTTTGTAATATCAATTCTGGAAGTTCATTAACAACATGGAACTCAACTTGGCGATATTATTAATTTGGTTTTGTTATGTTTTTAATCTGTTATTGAATTCTATTGAATGATCATTTTCGTTCTTATGTTTCAATATTAAACAATATTAAATTTTATTGCAATAGAATATTGAGTTCTCTTGTATGAACAATAATTTTTTTTATCATATTCAAGCTTTATACAAGATTATTATTATGTTAAAAAATTGAAATTGTTCTAGTTTTTTACTTGTTTTCACGATTTTATGGCAATATTGAAGATTTGTTATTGCAATAACCTGAACTTTTATATAGAATTTTTTTTTTAAATAATACGAAGTCTTTTAGTAATTTTTAGATAGAATTAAGATCAAATTGATTGAAAGTATAAAAGTTAGAGATTGAATTTGTTATTATACCAACTAAAAAAGTACCACAACTAGCCACTTCAATTGAAATATTATGTGGTTATATATACTTTGAAAGTAGGTTTTTAAATCCAAAAGGTAAAGGGATTAAATTCTTGAAAATAAAAGTAAGAGGACTAGTTTTCAAATGTACAAAATGGAGAGATTGAGTCATGATAGTTTGAACAGGATCAGACTGGCCTATGTATTGTTTCAGAGAGACACATCAGATAGCTTGCCTCACAAACCAATATGGAGTTATCAAACTAGGCTAAAAACCAATAAAATTAATTTTTTAATAAATTTTAACGATTTATTTAATCAAACCATACAACCAATGACTTGACTGGTTCGACCACTAATCCAGTTATAAAAAAAAAATTAAATTTTTACTCTATAATTTGAGATAAACAAATAATCGACCTAACGCGATGCATAAAAGGACCTAGATATCATTAATATAATTGTAAAAAAAAAAACATAAAATACATAATACAGGTATTATCAATCGAAACTACAACGTATCTTTCTTATCCAAGAATCTCACAATATTATCCAAAGCATCTTTAGCAGCTCTATTATGTGCAATTTCCTTCTTAAGACTACATGAACCTCTTCCTACAAATTGGTCATCTACGAATACATCGAATGTTGTGCTCTCTTTCCATAAATCTACAAATTTTACTTTTAAATTTTTCTTTTGGCACATTTCATACAGTTGAGTTACTGGATGTATTTTTAACGTTTCGCGCCTGATTATGGGTTCCAACAAATCCTTGAACACCTGTACATCCAAAACAAAATTATTTTTTTCATTTTCTCTTATCTCACACAAAATCAAATTAGATTATAGCACATTTTTTTAAAAATTTATTCCTTAAATTCTTTGTTTTATTCATATAAAACATTATAAAGTAACTAGAGTTATGCATGGGCCGGGCCAGATTCGGGCCTAGCCCAACTAAAAAATTAAGTCTATTTTTTAGGCTCGGGCCTGGTCCAACCTCAAAAGTAGATCTAAAATTTTGTCAAAACTCGACCCGGATAAAAAAATAAAACCCAGGCTCACCTAGGCCACCCATATTAATTTTTATATTATTTTTTATATAATTTTAAAATATATATAATACATCAAAAATATTTAAAAAATCAAAATAAATATTTCTCAACAAATTGAAAATAAATTTTAAAAAATATGTAGCAACATAGTCAAATAATAACAACAAAATAGTAGCAACATAATAGTAAAATGGTAGCAAAATAGGGAGAAAACAATAAGAAAATAATATTAAAAAACAAAAAAAAAGTAAATTTTTTTTATCATTTAGTGAATTCCAGCTCGGGCCTAGGTCCAGGGCAAAAATGCCTTACCCGAGGCCCAATCCGTTTTTTAAACAGGCCTGTTCAAGTTCATTTTTCAGGCCTATATTTTTGCCTAAACCCTCCTACATTTCAAGTTGGCCTTCGGGGTTGAGCCCAGTGGCCCGACCCATGAACAGATCTAAAAGTAACATTGAGTCCTTAAATTAGATAATTTTTTTTAGTTTAGTCCCTGAATTTCTTTTGTCCACATTAAACTCATAACTTGGTAAATTTTCTTAACTTGATATGTAAACTTGAATTCTGTTAGGATGTGATGATGTGACACTTTAAAATTTTACCACATAATCATTGAAAAATTAAAATATATAATCTAAAAGATACTCATAAAAATTAAATTATTTATAACGTGATACAATTTTTAAATGTCACATCATCAAACCTCAACGAAATCTGAATTCAAGAATCAAACTAAAAAAATTAATTTTTTATACCGCATGAGTATACTATTAAAATTTATAGAAGACAGGATTTATTTATACTCTATATATATTATGATGCAATGAATGAAGACAATGATATAATATATCATGTTTGGAATTGGATAATGGAAAGTCATGAGAAATAATAAAAGATTATTAATGTATATACGTACTTTCCAAACAATATCAATGGAGGAATTGCTGTCGATGAAAACAGCCCCAA
Source organism: Gossypium longicalyx (assembly GCA_025698465.1). NCBI lineage: Eukaryota > Viridiplantae > Streptophyta > Magnoliopsida > Malvales > Malvaceae > Gossypium > Gossypium longicalyx. The sequence continues at coordinate 9,194,315 of CM047001.1, read as the reverse complement.
TTATAGATTCAACAAGATCGGCTAATGCCTTTGGCACATCAACCAGTCCATTTGAATGCAAAGGAAACCGCTGTATTTCTTCAGAAAATTGTCGAATCTATTTCAAAATATAATTACCAAAAATTTTAAAAAAAAATTATTCGTTCTAATATTTTAATTATTTAAAAGAAAAACATCGCCACTTACTTGATCCTCAAGAAGAGGTTTCTTATGACGCAAAAACCGATGAAATCCATGTTTAACGGCGACACGAGCAAGCTTATCGGAATCGACATTAGCCGCTCGAAGTCTAGTCAAAACCCCCGGCGACAAATCAGGGTACTCAAAGTACTGCTCTTTTGTAAAAAGTAGATTAAGAACGGAATCGCCGACGTACTCTAACCTCTCGTTAGAGAAGCCCTCACCAAGCGAAGCATGCGTAAAAGCTTCTTCCAACAACTGTTTGTTCTTAAACTCGTAACCCAAAATCACCTCCACCTCATCAAGACTCAGCGGCGTGGTGGACAATTCTGTTTTCTGAGTTGACTCGACAGACGAGTCGTTAGCTTTTTCATTAACACACAGGTATTGTAGATTAAGGAGTGGCTCTAGGCTTTTCATGACTGTCTAAGTGAAATACAAAAGAGTTGATGAAACCAAACTGCAAGAGGAATTATTTATATAGAGACACAAGACTTGGAGGAAAAGAAACCATGTTGCTTGTTTCCAAATTGAATTCTATTACCACTATTATTTTTTTTTTTAAAATTTATTATATTACTGATGAATTTTTAATTTTTTTTCATAATTATAATTCATTTTACTTATAAGACATAATGTATTATTATTTAATAAAATTATAAATATATAAAATCACTGAATATAATTGAATAATTTAAAAATAATAAAATTTCAAAATTTTTAATTAAATAATATATTTTTATATATAAATATGATTTTATTTTAAACACGATAATAATTAATAATGTTAAAATCAATTTTTACAATTAATAAATTAAATGTGTGTGAGATTAATATTATATATATATATAATAATATCAATACGTCTAATCTATAATTTATAAATTTATTTATTTATTCTTAATTTATATGTCAAAATTTAAAATATATTTTATAAAAATTAATTGCATCTAATCAAATCGGTTCAATTCAACACAAATCACAACTTGATAAATAGTACGACTCATATTAACATGTCGAACTCAGGTTATTCTTGAAGTAGACGAGCATTAATTATAATTTAATTAGTGTTACAATTATATACAAATTAAAACTAATATTTAGTACTATAAATGCATGTACCAGCAAGGCATTTTCATTCAAAAATAACATCTAAAAATTATTGAAAAAAATTGTATTTTATCATTATTTAATAGTTTTTGTTTCTAACACAAAAGAATGTATGATTTTCATTATTATTTGAGATGCCTCGTTATTATTTTTTTATTTTAATAATATTTACATAATTATGAATGTTGTTTACTATTGTGTTATGAAATATCATGTCAAATGTAATGAAGTATTAAAGTAACGGTTATTTGTAGATAAAATTTTAACTCATATTTGAATAACAAATTTTATCTATTTACTTATTATTTTACTATCGGTTGTTTCCACTTTTTTTATTTTCATTACTTTTAAAATGTTTTATTATCTCAATTATTTTTTCAAAACTAATAGACTTTTATTATAAAAATAGTTACTTTTGTTTACTTCGGATTACATTTTAGTCACTTATTTTGAAATTTATGTTTTAGTCACTTACGTTATCGTTCTGTTACAAAGTGGTCACTCTACTGTTAAACTTCGTTACCTCCCTAACGATAGTCCTACGTGGTAGTACAAATAGATTTTAAATGTCAACTTGGATGTCTAGCTGCTGAGATGAAAATAAGTTTTTAATTAAATAAATTTAATTTGGACTATCACGTAGGACATTCAAGTTGACATTTAAAGCTCATTTGGACTGCCACATAGGACTTTTGTTAGGGAGGTAACGGAACTTAACTGTAGAATGACCACATCGTAACAAAATGATAACGTAAGTAACTAAAACATAACATTTCAAACATAAATAACTAAAGTGTAATTTGAGATAAATAAAAGTGACTATTTTTATAATTTACCCTAGATCAATTTTCATTTAATTAACAAATATATATTTTAAAAATTATAAAAATATATTATTTAATAAAATTTAAAAGTAAACACGTAATTTGAAAATATTACTTCGATATTAAGACTTCCCTTTTGGTTTTAATTTTTATTTTCACATGGTGTTTCTGCATTTAAAAGGGCGGCAAAAAGCATGATGCTCCACAATTCTTAATTCTTAATTACATCACCCAACCATGGGTTAATTTATGTATATACGGGGAAAAAAATTATTTAAAAAATAAGGTTGATTTTTTTTTTAAAGTTATCGATTTATGTTGTTTTTAAAGAGAAAGAAAAATATGTCTTGTCGAATACGTTTTTACTGCCACCTTAGTGAAAACGAGCCATATAGGATGTGTTTTCAGGAGAGAGAACAAAAATGCGCTCTATAGAACACGTTTTTCTTTCAACAACAACTTTTTCAACAGCTAGTAGGGATCTAACAACTATAAAATTTTCTATATAAACCCCTCAAACCTTCATTCTTTTCAACCAAATACTCTATACTCATTCTTCCTTCCTAAATTCTCAATCTTCAATCCCCATTTTCCAACCTTATTTCAATCTTCAAATTTTAATTTTCATTTTTCAATTTTGAATTTTCAATCCTCAATTATTTTTTAATTTTATTCTCTTTGATTTTATTCTTTTCTTATAAGTTTTATGTAACACCCCTAACCCATAACCGTCGCCGGAATAGGTTAAGAGGCATTACCGGACTTGTAACTCAAATCAGAAAAATCATTTATTCAATAACGTCTTATTTCAGTCAATATCATTCATTCACATTCAATATGTACTTAAATCAAGCATATAAAGCTTTAATCATGCATTCGGGCCTAAATCGGTAACATATTAAAATTTTAGAAACTTAAAAAAATTTCAACATTTTAAGTGTCACACGCCCGTGTGAACAGGCCGTGTGCCTCACACGGCTAGTGGACACGCTCGTGTCTTAGACCGTGTGAAAACAAGGCATACATACTAACTTGTGTCACACGGCCAAGGACATGCCCGTGTGCCAGGCCATGTGAAAACTGGAGAGTATACTAACTTGGGTCACACGGCCAACCACACGCCCGTGTGTCTAGCCCGTATGCCCTTCGAAATGGCCACACACACCCGTGTATCAGGCCGTGCCAAAACTGTAAAGTATACTGATTTGTACCATACGGCCGGTTACACGCCCGTGTGTGAAGCCGTGTGGAGCATATTGACTTCAATTCCATTTCCACACCAGGGGACACACGGCCATGCAACATGACCGTGTGTCACACATGGCTGAGACACGCGCCTGTGTCCCTGCCCGTGTGGACAAAAATAGGCTATTTGTAAAGCCATATTGCCACCCTATAAACACAAACATTCACAAGAATAAATGACCACATTTTTACAACTCATTTGGCAACCAAAATAACCATTTCAATACACATTATTTGCCATATCAAAACCTAACAATTATATACTCAAATACTTATTTAACAACATGCATAATCCATTCATTTAACAACTACATATCAAGACTTCACTTGCATAATTTCATTCCATCATTACCTTGCCAAAACATACCATAATTGAACACTAAATTCAACCAAAACATAGTACCAAAATAAGCCAAATCACATGGCTTAACTTATACACAAAAACATACCAAAGGCATGATATCAAGTATCATAACTATCATCTTTTAAACTAGCCTATACATGCCATATTTACAGATATCCAAATTTCAAAAGTACCAATTGGAATTGGGATAGTGTGATGTGCAACTCTGACTTGTCTGAAATGAGTGAGCTAACGAGCCTCTATAAAACATAGAAAAAGAAACAGAGTAAGCTTTATAACTTACTAAGCCCGTATAATTTAGAACTAAATTTACCATTTATACATAATAAAAGCAATAGTTAAAGTGCAACCAATTCAATTGACAAACACCTAACCACAAGTATTCATCACATGTTAGTCATTGTAAAAAAAATACATGAAACCATCCATTAATACAATACTTTGCATCATTCCGAATCCATATATCATATATAACATTAGCAACATTTATAAACCGCAACTTATCCGTATAACATTATTTGTGCCCGTTGAACCTATTAGAAATTCAAAGGATACTCGGGTGAATAACATCAGTAATCCATCAATTCATTATCATTCATGCTCTTTCGAGCCATGATCAGTAAGCTCCTCCTGAGCTGATGAACAGTAAGCTCTATTGAGCTGAAACGGTAAGCTCTATCGAGCTGAACAGTAAGCTCATTTGAGCTGAAACAGTAAGCTCCTATGAGCTGATATATCAGTAAGCTCATACGATCTGTGGTGATTCCACAACAAATGCAAGAGCTCGACCAAATCGGTAACCCTAGTGACATGTCACTCGTATCTTATGAATTCATACAATTCAAACGGGGCTCGATAATCATTAAACCATATCAATAAGGAATTTTTATTTCAAGTATATTAATTACTCAATCAAAAACATTCATTCCAATAATTACAAGTATATGAAAGTTTGATTCTAATTATACGAACTTACCTCGTATCCTCGGATAAAACTATCGACTATTCGTTCACTTTTTGTTTTCTTCGATCTAAACTCGATCTCGGCTTATCATGATCTATATTTGATCAAATTTAATACATTCAACATTCAATCTATTCAATTTAATCCATAATTCATATTTTGGAAAATTTACATATTTGCCCTTATACTTTTTAATTTTTACAATTTAGTCCTTATCACATAAAATTGCAACTTCATGCAATTTAATACCAACCCATGTCTAGCCGAATTTATTATGTACTACTAGCAGTCCATATCTTTCATTATTTCACACTTTTAACCACCTAATTTTACATATTTCTCAATTTAATCCCTATTTTGCATTTTTGTCAAAAATCACTTTACAGAACATGTAAAACTATCATCAAGCTTTCATAATTTATCATTAAACATCAAATAACTCAAGTATTCAACAATGGCACTTCACAAAATCATGAAAAAATTCAAAAAATCAAGGCATGGCTTGCTAGAGTACAAAGCAATGATCTCAAAAACGTAGAAATCATTAAAAACCGAGCTAAAATCGTACCTTAATTGACAATTGAAGCTTGGCCGAATGAAAACCTAATTTTTGCTATTCTTTCTTCCCAATTTTTAGAAGAAGATGAATGAATATCACAAAATTTTGGTTTTGTTTTATTAAATTAAACTTAATTAACTAAATTACCATTATAACCTTGTTAATATAACTTAAACATCATTTAAACAATGTCCAAGAATGTCCACTTACATTATAAATGGACTAATTACATAATAAGGACTTCCATATTAATAAACCATAGCTATTTAATACTTTTACACAATAGAACTCAACTTTTACGCGTTACGCGATTTAGTCCTTTTTATCGAATTAAGCATTTAAACGGTAAAATTTCTTAACGAAACTTTCACATAACTAATCTATCATGTTGTAGACCTTATTAAAATAATTAAATAAATATTTTAACTTCGGATTTGTGGTCCCAAAACTACAGTTCCGATTTGACCTAAAAACGGGCTGTTACATTTTAAATGGCAAATCAACTTATTCATTTGGATAACAAAAATATCTCCAGTGTTCTATTACAAATGGAAAGAAAATTTATTAAATTATTTTAATTTAAATAGTTAATTATTATGTTGTTTAGATTATTAAATTTTTATGTTTATATACTCAGCCCGCAGATCAAATTTTAGAGACGTATATAAACAAACTTAAGTAAAGGTATGCTGGAGGTTATTCATGGACACTTGCGAGATGTAGACTTTTTATGCGCAGCTCGCATGCTTGGGGGGGCTAAATTGGATCCCCTGCTCATCAGTGCTTTGATCGAGAGACGGAGATCGGAGATGCACCCATTTCATCTTCCTTGCGACCCCAAGAAAAAAATTCATGGCTTCACCCTTGTATATTATAATATATTTGCCGCATCAAATTTTAAAAATAACATAACTTAATGAATCTAACAATTATCATTTGGTGAGGACTAAAATTTTAAAATATGAAAAGCGCACAGACTAAAAATGACCAAATTAAAGTATAAGAACTAAATCCATTACTTTCATAAGTATATAGACTAATAGTAGAATTTAACCATAAATAAATAAAGAGTGTCAAATGTATTTTTAATTATAGGTTAAAACATACAATAAGTCCTTATACTCTTTACAAATTTGAAATTTAGTCCATGTGTTTTTACTTTCAAGAATTTAACCCTTAAGTTTTTAGATTTCAAAATGAATTCAAATTTAACAAAATAATTTTATTTATGTTAATAATTGAACTTAAATTTTAAAATTTTAAAAATATGAGAAGTAAATTCTTAAAAATAAAACATAAAAATTAAATTCTAAAAAGATGAAAAATAACGAATTAATGAAATATTTTAACCTTATTTACATACCATTATTTCAAACCGACCAAAAAGTCAAAACACCCTTTAATGCAAAAACCACGTCTACAAAATCCGCCTACTCTGCTTTTTATTATTTCTAGGACCAGGCACGTTTGGTGCTCAGGCAAAAAAAAAAAAAATAGAGTGACCAAACCTTCATACAAGCCACCCCTAAAACAAAAATAGATAAACTATACCGTTACCCATTTTAAACGGATTTATTTCTATTTTAGTTACCTTAATTTAGTCATTCAAGTTTTTTTTTTATAAAATTCATCACTCTATTATTAAATGATAATAGAAAAATAATAGTTCATTTGTATGACAAAAATTTAGAGTAATCAAAATAATAATAATTTGTACTTAGAATAATTAATAGAGTAGTTTTAAAAAAATGTAGATAATTAAAATATAACCTTTAAAAAGTGTTTTTAAGATAAGGTGGGGATATAATTCTTTCTCAATATAAACTAAATAATTTCATTTTTGTATCATTTAAAGGGAATAAATAAAGACAATAGTAATTATTTGATAAACAATATGTTTGACAATGTTATAAGTGTTTATTCGGTTTATATATATATATATATATATATATATATATATTATTTTTACTATATTTTATAAAAACACATATTATATCCTAAATTTGCTTTTGAAAAAAACTTCACAGACTATGTGTAAGATAAATTTTCTAATGACAATTGAAAATGAAGTTAATTGTTTTATTAATTCATTGTACCATTGTTTGAGTTTTAAAATAATATAATTATTATACTCCCGTCTATTTTAGGGTACATGGCAAGCTAAAAAAGCACTCAAACAGTAAACTAGTTGCTAACAAATCGGGAAGTCACCCACAAACCCTTCTTTTTAGGAAGACCATTCGAACAGTTGTAAGCCATTCGTCACGCAAGTCTCCAAGCTTTCATTTGGGAACATAAACCTATTGGTCACCAAACATCAAGTGGGCTCAATTGTCCTATACCATCAAGTCGAAGTGAATGACAGGATTTATCCCATCACAGACATCCTTATCCCATCAAAGACATTCGCCCATGCGTTCCGTAATGATGACTAGATGACAAGTCCAACACGTTAACATCACCTTACATGGGAGCCTCGCCTATAAATATCTGGGAACGATGAAAAAATGATAGACTCTTCTAAGATACCAAGCCAAAACTCTATCAATATATCTCTAGCTCCCAGCCTTAGCACCCTCCTCACTTTTAGTCTCTTTTACCTCTCCCTCAAATGGGTGAGCTAGCCTACACAGCCACCACCACTCTCTCTTCTACATCTCCTTTTTGGTCTATCACAATAGGCTCATCACTTCTCCTTTCGAACTTTGTTACAGTAGCCTTTCTAAAATTTTTCATGATAGTTTTCTGATCCTTTACCACTTCTCTTGGTGAAGCATGACCAATGGGACTACCACCTCCACTCTGATTCTTTCTGACCGTCCATTTTCCCTAACCATTTTTCTAAAAAAGCGCCAAAAACCAACCCTTACAATAGAAAAAATAAGAATTGTAAGACGAATCGAAGCAAGCAAACTCCTAAAATGCAAAAATTGTTGCAAGAAACTAACCAAAGCCAGAAAAATGATAAGAACAGTTGTAGAAAATTTCAAAAACAAAGGAGGCATAACAGCCCCGACAAACAAAACCTAGAGAATATAAAGACCTATCTCCAAAAACACATCATTTCAAAGAACAAGCAACACAAAATGACAACTCATTACCTGTTTTAAAATACTGTTGTTCATCATTATCATGATTCCTTAAGAACACAGTCCTCAGAGTGCATTTATGGTAAAATTTTAAAGGTTTTGATGCTACATTTCACCCTTAAATAAGATCACCATTCGGAGCAAGCTGTTAAAGAAAAATGACTAGCAGATCAAGATGTCTCAAGGAAAGCTACTTTGTAAACCTCTCTCTCGGCTATAATGGGGGATATTTTTATACCCCCATACATTTTAGGACATGTGACTAGCCAAAAAAAACCCAAACAGTAAGTCAGTTGCTAGCAAACTAGGAAGTTACCCACAAACCCTCCTTTTCGAGATGACCATCTAGACAATCGTAAGCCATCCGTCACCCGAGTGTTTAAGCTTTCATTGGGAACATTAAGCTATTGGTCACTAAACACCACGGGGGCTCAACTGTCCTATACCATCAATTCAAAATGAATGACGAAATCTATCTCATCACAAATATCCTTATCCCATTGAAGACATCCGTCCCATGCATTCCGTAATGATGACTAGACGGCAAGTCCAACATGTTAACATTGCCTTGGGGCCCTTACCTGTAACTATCTCTAGGAACAATGAGGAAAAGGTCAACTCTTCTAAGATACAAAGCCAACATTTTGTCAATATATCTCCAACTCCGAGCCTTAGCACCCTCCTCATTTCCAGTCTCCTTTACCTCTGGCCCTTCACCCTGATTAGGTGAATCAGCCTCCACAACCACCACTACTCTCTCTTCCACATCTTTTCCTTATTGTATCATTATATCAACAATAATATTTAATGTTAAAAATTTTGAAAATTAAAAAATTAACAAAATTTTCAAATTTTGAGAAAAAAATACAATTTTTTTTAAATTTTCTAAAATTTAGAAAGAACTAAGAAAACTTAAAAATTCAAAGTTTTTAAAAAATTATGAATTAAAAATTATATAATGTTCCAAATTTTTCTAAAAGAAATTTTCAAAAAAAAAACCTACAAAAAAATTCTATAATAAACCTTTTTTCTAATTTTTTTTTTCTTAAATTGTATCCATATCACTTCTAAATTTTAATAATTTTAACAGAAAAAGTAAATTTTTTATGAAATATATGTTGAAAATTATAATTTAAACTAAATATCAATAGTAAAAAAACTTCAAACTACTTTTTTTCAAAATCAAAATATTATTATTTTTATTAGATGAGAAATAAAATGTAAAATTTTTGTTCATCAGATCAAGTTTAATAATATGTTTTATTAAAAAGTAATAAGATATTTTCTCATTAAAAAATTATACTACTAATTAAAATCAGATTAGATATAAAAATAAAATCTGATACTGAACATTTCTTGGTTCTAAGTTTCGAACAGGCAAGTAATTGGACGGCTGACGTGTACTACAACGTTATGTGGGAAGTACCGAAAAAAAAGGAAAAGACGTTGCCTTTCTTGTACCCCAAGTATAACCAATTGTATGGTGGTACAGATCTGCATCGCAGCTTTTATTTGTCTTTTCTTATTTTTTCTTTTTGTTAGTCTAAGCTGAAATTTTTATGGAGGATGATTGTCCCTTTTTAACATCTTATTCATCCCTAAAATTACACAAACTCTCCTACTAATCTTTATCTTATTTTCCATAAACCAACCATAATATAGTTTCCAAAAGTTTATAATCATCCATTTATTCCTTACATTTCACATAAAAAAATATTCCCTTCCTACTTAATCTGTCTCTTCTAGTAAGGATTTGGTCGCTTTGTGGTTTCTGTAAATTTGGGAACTGGGTTCTTTTTGTTGCTTCGATTTGGGATTTTTCCGTGTTGGTGTTTTGTGCTTTATTTGTTGTCTTGTTTCCTTAGCTTTGTTCGGGGTTTTTCTTTTGTTTGGGTTTTGTTCTGGTTATTCCCAGGCCCATTTGATTCTAATAAAAGCAAAGTGAACCATTTTCAAAAAAAAAAAAAAAATCACATAAAAATATATTAATCATATTTTATTAAATAAAAATAAATATTTAATAAGTGAAATTGAATATATCAATTCAATAATTTATTAAGTTATTTAATTAAAGTATTCTACTATAAATTTAAAATATTATAAACTTATAAATTAATTACTTAATAACTCATAATTCATTCATTTATTAATTAGTCGCGAATATAAGTGTTATATTGCCACTAAAAGATTGGAATCTATCAAAATAGAACTATAGATTAAGGAGTGGCTCTAGGCTTTTCATGACTGTCTATGTAAAATACAAAAGAGTTGATGAAACCAAACTGCAAGTGGAATTATTTATATAGAGACACAAGACTTGGAGGAAAAGAAACCATGTTGCTTGTTTTCAATTTGAAATCTATTACCACTATTATTTTTAGTTTTTTTTTTAATTTATTATATTACTGATGAATTTTTAATTTTTTTATTTTATTTTATTTTTCATAATTATAATTCATTTTCTTATCAGACATAATGTATTATTATTTAATAAAATTATAAATATATAAAATCACTACATATAATTGAATAAATTAAAAATAATAAAACTTCAAAATTTTTAATTAAATAATATATTTTTATATATAAATATGATTTTATTTTAAACACGATAATAATTAATAATATTAAAATCAGTTTTTATAATTAATAAAAATTAAATGTGTGTGAGATTAATATTATATATAATAATATCAATGTAGTGGTACTTTAATTTATAATTTATAAATTTATTTATTTATTCTTAATTTATATGCCGAAACTTAAAATATATTTTATAATTAAATTAAATATTATTTTTTATAAAAATTAATTGTATTTAATCAAATCGGTTCAATTCAACACAAATTTCGACCTGATAAATAGTATGACTCATATTAATGTGTCGAACTCAAGTTATTTCTAGGGTAGACGAGCATCATACTAATAGTTATTATCACTTAATTAAACTTTAGATTCATATTAAATTACACTTATTATTTTACATTAATTATAACTTAATTATAAACAAATTAAAACCAATATTGAGTAATATAAATGCATATATTAGCAAGGCATTTTCATTCAAAATAACATCTAAAAATTACTGAGAAAAATAATATTTTATCATTATTTAACAGTTTTTGTTTCTAACACAAAAAATGTATACTTTTCATTATTATTTGAGATGCCTAGTTATTATTATTATTATTATTTTAATAATATTTACATAATTATAAATGTTATTTATTATTGTGTTATGAAATATCATGTCAAATGCAATGAAGTATTAAAGTAATGATTATTTGTAAATAAAATTTTAACTCATATTCGAATAATAAATTTTATCTATTTACTTAATATTTTACTATCAGTTGTTTCCACATTTTTATTTCATTACTTTTAAAATGTTGTATTTTCTCTTATGGAGGTAACGGAGCTTAACAGTAGAATGATTACTTCGTAACAAAATGATAACATAAGTGACTAAAACATAATATTTCAAATATAAATAACTAAAATGTAGTCTGAGACAAACAAAAGTGACTATTTTTATAATTTGCTCTTATAAATTAGATCAATTCTCATTTAATTAATAAATATATATTTAAAAATTATAAAAATTATATTATTTAATAAAATTTAAAAGTAAACACGTAATTTAAAAATATTACTTCGATATTAAGACTTCCTTTTTTGTTTTAAATTTTTTTCTTCACATGATGTTTCTGCAATTAACAGGGCGGCAAAAAGCATGATGCTCCACAATTCTTAGTTCTTAATTACATCACCCAACCATGGGTTAATTTATGTATATATGCTGAAAAAAAATTATTTAAAAAATAAGGTTGATTTTTTTTTAAAATTTATCCATATATGTTGTTTTTTAGAGAGAAAGGAAAACAAGTCTTTTAAGATATTTTTTTACTACCACATTAATGAAAACGAGCCACATAAGATGCGTTTTTAGGAGAGAAATAAAAAACACGCTCTGTAGAATTCATTTTTCTTTTAATGGAAACTTTTTCAACAGCTAGTAGTGGTTCAACAACTATAAAAATTTTTATATAAACCCCTCAAACCTTCATTCTTTTCAACCAAATACTCTATACTCATTCTTCCCTCCTAAATTCTCAATCTTCAAGCCCCATTTTTCAATCTTATTTCTATATTCAAATTTTAATTTTTAATTTTTAATTTTTAATTTTCAATTTCAAAATTTCAATCCCCAATTATTTTTAATTTTTTTGAATTTTATTCTCTTTAATTTTATTCTTTTCTTATAAATTTTAAATATCAAATCAACCTATTCATTTGGATGACAAAAATATCTCCAGCATTCTATTACAAATGGTAAGAAAATTTATTAAATTATTTTAATTTAAATAGTTAATTATTATGTTGTTTAGATTATTCATTTTTTTTTGTTTATATACTCAGCCTGAAGATCGAATTTTGGAGACATACATAAACAACTTAAGTGAAAGTGCGCCGGAGGTCACTCATAGACACTTGCGAGATGTAGACTTTTTATGCATGGCTCATATGTTCGGGGGAACTAAATTAGATCCCCCGCTCATCAGTGCTTTGATTTAGAGATGGAGATTGGAAATGCACACATTTCATCTTTCCTGCAACCCCAAGAAAAAAATTCATGGCTTCATCATTGTATATTATAATATATTTGCCTCATCAAATTTTTAAAATCTAATAGCTTTTAAACATTTCATAGCTTCCAAATCTAAAAATTTGTTTCAAAAACATATAAGATTCATCAATGAAAAGTTTTAAAATCTTTAACAGATTTGAAAATAGAGATACGAGTTAACTGAACCTAGTTGCAACGATATCAAAAACACAAAATTTACAAAATAATAATAATAATAATAATAATAACAAAGGCTTACCATGCATGAACAAAACAAAGGCCAAAACTTCAAGCTTCTTTGCCATCGAGGTTCAGTGAAGAAAATTTAAAATGAAAGAGATTTCTTTTATGATTTTCACTATTTTAACATTTCATTAATATAATAATATTATTTAAAACACGTAAATTTTAATTAAATTCTTTCACTTACCGTTCAAATTTAATCTTAATGGCTTAATTTCCCTATAATTCCTCTCACATTAATTAAATAAATCATTTAATTACTAAAAATTAATAGCGAGTGAATTTTATAATTTTTATAATTTAGTTCTTTTTTTTCTTAATTAATTATCTAAATGTTAAAATTTTCGGACCAAACTTTAATACACCTATATAATCACTCTGTAAATATTTAATAAAAATATTTACGGGTTCGATTTATAGCAACGAGGTCCCGAAACCACATTTTTCAAAACCACTTAACTTTAAGGACAAATTTCTTGAACTTAACTATTCATTCAAAATTTATCAAATGAAAATTTATTATAATACTATATTTGACTCGTAAATATTAAATAATAATATTTACGGACTCACTCGTCGAATTTGTGCCCCTAAAACCATTAAAAAATGGGTTGTTACAACTCTCACCCTTTAGGAAAATTTCGTCCTCGAAATTTTTCACTTGAAAATAGTTTTGGTTACTGTGTTCTAGAAGACTCTTCGATTTTTCCAAGTCAAATTTGTCCCAAATAGCTTATTCTCACTCCATTTTGACCAATATGATAGAGTTCTAGATTTGCATCCATAAAAACTTCAAACTGTATCATTTTGATACAAGACTAGTAGTTGTTATTATAAACAAATTCAACCAACGGTAAACGTTTTCCCAATTTCCCTTGAACTTAATGATATAGAACTGTATTATGTCTTCCAAAATATGAATTACTCGTTTCGGCTATCCGTATGTTTGCACGAAAACTTTATGAAATTTACATCGGAATTTAGAGGTAAATCTCATATACATGCAACTCAACTAGCTTTTCAAATGAGTAACCCGTTCTGACTAGAATAAAATGAGCCAATGTCATCAGCCTGATAATTACAATTTGGATCAAGTCTTTATTTCTTATCGTCAAAGGTAATCTAGATACTAAATCTATCCACCAATAAGTTTGTCTCCAATCATTACACATTTTGCCTTTTTGTCTTTACGTGGTTTAAATCACAAAAACGTTGCTGGGAACTTTGTATAAGATGTCTTGCATAATATCTGAATCGTCCAACACACAAAATCAATTTTGGAAATATAAACTACTCTCACAATCAATATTGAAATTGGTGATTTGATTATTCTAAATATGTTCCAGTTTAGCTAACAAATTCGAACCTTTCTTTGCATCTCACAAATTCTCTGAAGAATTAACAGTTTAACTCTCAATTTTGTAATAATCGAATCAGCATATTTCAAGGTCATCTGAGTGAAGCATTATTGTAAACAATGAATTCCTTCTTGGATTTAGGTTGAATTAACATTTTTAACTCGCAACTGATAGTAACTAAATTTAAGATCAATCTTCGAAGACACTATGGCACATTTCATCAATACAAGGCAATGTCTATTTATTTTTTATCGTAACTTATTTCAATTGTCAATAATCTATACACAATCTCATTGATTCATCTTTCTTTTTCACAAATAGAATAAGTGCGCCCCAAGGTGATACTTGATTAAATAAAATCTCTGTCGATTAATTCTTGCAACTGAGCTTTTAATTCTTTTAACTCAGTTGGATTCATTTTGCATAGAGTAATCAAAATTGAAGTTGTCCTTGACACTAATTCTATAATAAACTTGTTTTCTCGCTCTAGCAGTAAACCTAGCAATTCCGCAGGAAAAAAAATGTAAACTTGCAAACTGTCGGTAACTGATCAACTTTCATTTCAGATATTATAGAATCTAGGATATAAATTAAAACCTATCACAGCCTCTTCATATAAATTTCTATACAGATATCGCTGAAATCATATTCGAAAAATAATCATACTTGGAAAATTCAACGGAAATCAATTCACTGTTCTATCAGCAATTCACTACAACATTATCAACATTCAACCAATCTATTCCTAGTATAACATCAAATTCGTTAAATGGCAGCAATATCAATTCAACAGGAAAATCATAGCCCTAAATTTTTAGTGGACACTATTTGCAAACCAAATCAACTATGGCTCTTTGATCTAAAGGGTTTATTACTTTAACAACATATTCAATCGACTCAACTGGTAAACTTTTTTTTGTTTTTAATTTTGTGTATATATATATATATGAATGTGTTGTCCCAGTGCCAATTAATGCATACACAGTAACATCAAAGGTAGAAAAGATATCGACAATATCATTAAGAACTGAGTCTCCCTCGCGCACTCGGATCACATAAGCTCTAGCAAGAGTTTGAGCTTCAGATCAAAAGGCTATGTCTTTTGTCCCGTTTCTTCTGACTCTAGTTGTGCTTCAAATTCCTAACTGTATGCCTCTCGTGAAAGTAACAACATGTCTTACATTCTTATTTATGTTCAAATCAACTCGATTCAATAGTTTTTCTTATAATAATCTAGAGATCCACAAACGAAATAGGACTCGTCTTTCAATCTACAAATCACAGAATGATTTCATCCACAAATGCCACATGTAAATCTATTTACATTTTTTACGCTACCTGTACTGGTTACTAAGATCGTCGATGGTTTCACATTACTCTGTTTCATACAATTTCTGCCAGAAAAGCCTGATGGCACTAAAAATGGCTATTCGGTTCTTTCATTTTTTCTTTATCGGGAAAGTAGAAAACGTTCTAGATACATTTCATTTATTGAACTCTTGTCTTGCTTTGTTTCTTGTGATAACAAGTTTTTTCCATTTTTTGATCCCGGTAAAAAAAAATTACTAACTCACGAAATTCCATTCCACACACAAGCATTTTAATCTCATTATTCAATCCATCTACGAAATGAATACACAATTCCTTTTCAATCAGCACCATCATATGAGCATATTTACTAAACTGAACAAATTCTTACTCATATTTCGCAACTGATCTGTTTCTTAGCTTCAACTCAAGAATTTTTTTTTCTTCTTGTCTGAATATTGTTTGCTGACATATTTTTTTTGGAATTCAATTTGGAAAAAATCCTAGTTAATTCGTTCTTTCGATACCATTTTAGTTAAAGTCGACTACCTTGCATTTTTGAATTTTAATCAATAGGAAGTTTGTGAATATTCTATCGTATAAAGCTTTTAGAACGAGGGGGTAGAGGTCGTTGAGCCACTGAATTAACTCTCAAAAACACATTAAACAAGTCATTCATCATGTAATAGGCTAATTTTATCCGGCCCAATAGAAACAAATCAACCAAACAACAAACAAATAAATAAAAAACCTAAAGCCCAAATACACCAGCCCAATAACCCAAAACTTAAAAAAAAAAAAAACCCTAATTCCTCTAAGCCTCCAGCCACTATCGCTCCTCTGGCTCTCTATGTTAGCAGACGTGTCACCTGAGGCCTGCCATCGTTTCACCGAAATGGCAAAGGTGTAGCTCCCCATCGTCGTTGACCACCGCCACAACTTGCAAGAGGAAGAAAATAGAAACAAAAGCAGAAAAGCAAAAAAAAAAGTAATAAAATATTGTAATCGATTTGGTTATAAAAGCCAAATACAAACAATCTATTTTTTTTTACACAAGAAATCAAAAAGAAATACAACAAAAACAAGAAGTTAAAAAAAGTAGCGCATCTATTATTTGTTTTAAATTTTTTTTAAAAGAAAACATAAAAAAAGAAAGAACAAAAAAGGTTACCTATTTTGCGGCCATCGCCATCGTGGTGGCCCTTGCCGATCTGAAAGGACTTCGAATCTAGTGGGATTCGACGAGGGCCTCGTCGAAAAAAGTTAAAATCGAATAGATTTATTGTTTTTTTAAATCGAAGGGTTTTATCGTTTTTTTCTTTTTAAAAGTCGACTTTTTTAGGGGGTTTTGACCTCAAATTCAGGTTCTACGCGTTGAGGGGCTCAAAGGAGAATTTTTTTGGGTACACCGACCATTAGAGGCGGCGGTCTCCGCCGCCAATGACCGGTGGCCATGGCGGAGACCCACCGCCCCATGGCCAGACCTAAGGATGGCTTGAGAGAAAAAAACAAAGAAAGAAATATTGTTTTTAAAGAGGTTGCAAATGAAAATTTTTAAAATATTTTTTACTTATATAGCCCACTTAAAACAACGCCATTTTGGGTTTAGTTTTAGATGTCCAAAACGACGTCCTTTTGAGGTGACCCGAATTGCCGACCGAATTCCTTTAAGATGCGTGTTTTTTGAAGGGAGGGGATATTTGCTGTTTTGGCCCTTCCGCTTTTTTGCATATTTTTAACTTCGTCCTGCATCCTCTAATTTTATTTTATTTTTGCCCTTTTTTTTTGTTCTTATGCAATTTAGTCTCCTGACCCACTGTGGACCCATTGAGGGAATGACACGTGTATATGTGGATGGGAGAATTGTCCTCCAGTTCCCTGTACATTTTATCCCATTTTAATTTAATCTTTTATGTTTTGTTTCTTTATAATTTAGGCTTTTAATTTTGTTATATTTTCAATTCAGCCCTTTATTCCCCTTTTCTTTATTTTTCTATTTTTGCAAATTCATGCTTTAAATTTAGTTTAAATTTTAATTTAGTCCTTTATTTATTTAATCTCACCCCTTTACTTACTGTTATTTGAATTCCAACGTTTTTAATTCCTTATTTATATTTTTACCCTTTAATTTATGTAACTTGCATTTTTATTCTTAAGTTTCTTGATTATTTCATTTCAGTTCATTCTTATTTTTTAATGTTGATGTTATTATTAAATGATTATTATTGCTAATTATTATTTTATTTTGTCATTACTAATATTACACAACCATGATCATAGCATTATCATACTTTTTATTATTATTATTTTACCATTTTTGTCATTATTAATGTTCCACTTATTATTTTACTATTATTGTTATTATCAAATAGTATTATTAATCGGCTAAAAATTATTTCAACTACTACTTTTTATTATTTTATTATCATTTTTTTACCCATGTAAGCTATTTTATTCTATTTTTGCCCCTATCATATTATGCAACACGTTTAAATATTCGTTCATTTTTATACCAACATTCGAATAAATTAATCGCATATTGCATTAAATGTTATGTTCGTTTTTATACGACATATATTTGATAATTTGAATCGAGGCAATATTCTTTATTTTGAAGATTTGAGAAATTGTGCCCTTAACTTATAGGGTACGATTTTCTCCTTGAACCGAAGTAATTGAACGTCTCTCCTCTTTTTAAAAATTAATTAAAAATATATAAGATTTAGGCAATAATTAAACAGTGAGCGTTCTTATTTGAGATTTTGTGCCCCAACTTATGGGACATGACTTTTCGTCTTGATTGACCCGAAATAAGAAAACCTCTTCATTAAAAATTAAATATAGACATTTTCAATACCATCAAATAACATCGCGTGAAAGGGATCGTATTTTAAATCCTCTTCAAATTCTCAAATTTTGACACTAAGATACCAAATAACTAACTAGGTACCAATTTTGGGTTTTATGAGGGTGCTAATTCTTCCTCATACGTAACCGACTCCCGAACCGATTTCTCGAATTTTGTAGACCGAAAATTATCGTTTTAGTAAAATTAACTCTTTTTATTAAAATGATTAAATCTCGAAGTGATCCAGCCACACTGAATGAAAAGGATTAGTGGTGACTCTATTTTCATTTTTTTTTTAAATAGTCAATTTCAAAAGAGGTTTCGATACATCACATTGAAGAAGATACCATGTCCCTTTTCTCTAAGCCCTTAAAATTCGGGCACATTATGCGCAGCCCCTTGATCAGTGGTTGGAATATAACTTTGTACTCCGTCGAAATCTGCTCGATTAGATTCAGTTGACATCTTTAATCTATTAAGGAACAAGTCAAACTAATTGGGAGTCATCACATTATCACAGGTTATAAAGTGGCATGTATTTCTGGACTCAATATATGCTACGTTCAGTTCGAGAATCGACTAAATCATAGCTCTAATACCACTAAATTTAGTATCTCTAACTTAGCGATAGAGACGAGTTATGGGTGTTACAGACAGAAATAAAAAACAAATAAAAAATGAAGCAATAAAGTTATGAACTTCAATTTCATTACTTGGCTTATTGTTTACATGTACAACAATACTTAAATAAGCTGTAAATAATATTAAATAATTACAACTTGGCAAGTCTTGGCACTTGTATTGTAGAACTTGCTTCTCTATTGACTGATTTTAGTCTAATCAGCAACCAAAACATCTTGTCAAAAATTGTTATCGCTTTAAAGTAAGTTGGCAACTTGTAGAGAAATGGCTCGCATGTATAACAAAGCTCACTCCTTTGGTGAGCTCGCACATTTGATGACCTCACAGTTTTGGTGAGCTCGCATCTTTGTTAGGCTCGCATCTTTGGTTGAGCTCGTATCTTTGGGTGAGCTTGCATCTTTGTGATCTATGTTTACCATTGCATGGATGGCTACTTCACAACACAGAGGGTTGCTTCAGAGTTGTGGGTAACTGTTAACTTGACAAGGTGTAGAAGGGCTAAAAATAAGGTTATTAAAAAGCTTGTAAGGAATGTGAAGAAGGAATTTGCTCTTCTGTGGGACTGTGCAAATGAGTTGAGGTCCAAGAACCCTGGAGGCACAATTACAATGGCAATTAATATGGTGACTTCAGAATCTCCGCCTCAGTTCAAAAGATTTTACGTCTGTTTCAATACTTTAAATAAAGTTTGTAGGTCAATACTTGGTTTAGATGGCTACTTTTTGAAGGGACCATCCAAGGGTGAAATGTTACCGGCTGTTGGCAGAGATGCTAACAACCAAATGTATCCAGCAGCATGGGTTGTGGTGGAAGGTGAATGTACAAACTCATGGGCTTGGTTCCTTAACATACTTGCAGTAGACTTGGACCTCGAAGATGTTACACAATAATTAGTGACCAGCAAAATGTAAAATGTTAATTTACAACGTATTTAGATGTTTGAATTATTTTAACATGACTAAGATTGTAATTTGGTATACTGTTCAATTTATTGATGTGGTTGTATATTGGTTTATATGGATTATAGGGAGTGGAGATTGCCATGAATGATGTCCTTCCTCGAGCTAAGCATATAAAATGTTCTCAGCATGTATTTGCCAACTGGAGTGGGAGGAAGAAACAAAAGTCATATGAGTTCTACCTTGGGAAATTGTAAAAGAAACCACAGAAAGATAGTAGGAAGATAAGTTTGCAGCGTTGACTGAAAAGGATGAAGAAGTTGCTAAGGAGTTGAGAAGGATGAAACCGAGACATTGTACCAAGGCTTTCTTTGATGAAGGGTGCAAGTGTAATATGGTTGATAATAATACATGTGAAGCCTTTAATTCTAGCATTGTAGAGTCCAGATATAAGAGTATCATAACAATGCTAGAATAGATTAGAGAGAAGTTGATGACTCGAATTGTGGAAATGAGGGAGTTTTGCAATAAATGGAGGTATAATTATGGTCATTTAGTCAAGGCAAAATAAATGCCATTAAGAAGAAGTTTTTGGGTGGCGGCGAATGTTTTGGAATGGTGACCAAGGGTGTAAAGTGAAAAATGGAAGGATGCAATATTGTGTCAACATTAAAGCTCAAACTTGCACGTGTAGAGCTTGACAGTTAACATGGCTGCCTTGTGCACATGCTTATGCTGCCATATGGCACACTAGTAAGCATGATATAGATGACTACATTCATCAATTTTACCATAATGATACTTACCTGAAAGCATACACACATGCTTTGCAACCCATAAATGGACCACACAAATGAAGAGTGGAATTTAGCCAGGACGACCCAAGAAGAACAGGAGAAAAACAAATGATGAACCTAAGAGACTTAGTAAAATTGGGTTTATTATAACAAGCAGAATCTGTGGGATCTAGGTCATAACTAAGTGGGATGTCCCGGAAAGAAAAATGTTAAAGGTTTTTTATCAACTTTTTTTTTTTGTTTTTTTATTTTAAATTATTATATATTATTGCATTGATTTAATAACGTTTTGTTTGCAGGAAAGAAGTGATGCTCAACAGCCTTCCCCATCCCAAACTTCAAATCAATCTGTAAAAGTTTCCTAATTTTCATTAATTTAAATCTCCATTAACCACTTATATCTATTAATCATGTTCTCTGGAATTTGCAGATTCTTGAAGTGCAAGCTACCGAGCCAAATGTAAGGTCGGCCCCACCTAATGCTGGTTCAAGCAAGGCCAATAGAAAGTCTGATAAAGCTGAAGCTGAAGCTTGCCCAAGTCAACCTATAACAAGGTCAGATACTGCACAAAAAGGGAAGGGGAAGAATGAGGCCAAATCAGTGAAAGAAATACTTGCAAAGACATTGAAACCTCACAGACAAGGATATGGCTATCAACAGGGGAGAAAACTTTCTACGTAAGCAACTTCGCAAACAATTTTCCATATTACAGTTCAAAATACTTATTAACACTTAATGTTTTACTTGGTTTTGGGTAGCCTGGCTTGCGATCAGCAATTTGTTGGGGCTTTTTGTATCAACTTGAATTGCCCAAACAAGAAACGAAAGAGCAGTCTAGATGTCGTTGGGGCTCAGGAATTAGTTGCACAAAAGCATTTGAAAAAGTGACTTTATTTGGCTGCCATATGGACTATGCTTTTTTGAATGAATATTATTGCCCATATTTTTTAAAATAGATTCCCTTCTTTTGCTGCACTTGTTGGTTGAAATTTTTTGTTCAACTATGGTCAAATTTTGGTATAGCTTATTAATGATATTGGTTTAACATGGGTAGATCATTTTGTACAGGTGGTTCACTGGTGAAATGAACACCTATTTTTGTATGGTTTCAAAGGGTTTAAAAATTGTGATTGGGTATAGGGAATTTGGTATACTGTATATTAGAATGTCACAACAATTTATCGGCATATAATGCTTATCTCTCCCTCATAAAATTGATGACAGCTAGTGAAATTAGACCGAAAAATAAACACAATTAGTTAAATAATTATTTTGTAATTGGATGGCCCAAAAAACTTATTAATTGGATGAGTTGAAGAGTAATTTACCCATTTTTAATATTAGAAGAACACAAATTCAGGTCCATGGGCTGAGCCAACCCAGTTACCCTGCCAGGGTGGGACAAGTCTATTAGACGACGACTCGTTTCTGACCATAGTTGCGCTAAAAATATGTATATTACGTAGAGAAATGTATATATTGACGACACAAATGAAAGTAAAAAAAAAAAGTTTTGCCTGTATGCTGAGCTAAAAAACAAAAAATCAATTTCAAAATTTTGTTGTCATATTAGAAATTGGGCATGGCTTTTAAGATAATTTTAGAAAATTATTATGTAAGGGTATAGTTAGGGGTATCACAGGAGGTGGGCACTTAAAAATGAAAATTTTTTCCTTCAAGTTTTTTAAAACTTTTAAAATTTTAAATTAATAAAGGTAAAATTACACTTTCGTCTTCTAAAAATGATAAAAAATTAATTTAATCATTTAAAATTTATAAAGGTATAGACTATTAAAATAGTGAATTTATATTTTATTATCGTAAAAATTATAATTTAATTTTGGCTCCCTAAAAAAGTTTCTGGCTTCGCCCCTAAACAAATGTTTTTTTAAGGGTATAATAAAATATTAAAAAAAAACACATGCCAAAATTTTAAAATATTTATGAAATAAAAAAAATATATTGTTATTGTATTAAATACTAAAAAAATTGTTTAGTTGATGAAATGATTGATATATGGAATAGGTAAGAATTAGTTGTTAGGTGTTAAATCTCTTTGTAAAATGTTGAATAAGAGAGCAGCCTAGTAATTAAAAGGAAAACTACTAAAATAATAATTCCACATTGATTTGTTTACTCTTCTTTTGCTAAGGAGTTGGATTAGAGGAGGAGGAATGTTTCGTGGAAGTGGTAGGCTTTTGTAAAACAAGAGTGAAGCTTGTAAATGCTTTTCAATTTTTAATAATGGTGAAGACAATTGAACCACTTCGCCAAGTGCCGTTTGCAGGTGTATGGGATTTGCTAATTCCTAGACTAGTCTATTAGGATTTGGGTTGAAGAGAAGAGGTGAGCGTTCGATTGAATCGAGTGAAAAAAATTTGAATTAATAAGTCTTATTTTATTATTCTAACTTAATTTGAAATTTATTTGAATCGAATGAAATTGTTAGAAATAACTTAAAAAAATTAAACATGTCATATTAAAATCTTGTTACAGTATAATTAATTTCATATTATAGCACATAAATTTGAAAGCATATTGTAAACTCTAAATTGTATAGGGTTTTTCTAGTCGTTTTTACCACCTTTTTACTGAAAAAAACCATTAATCTCAAGCAATTGTTAATGAATTTAGTGAATTTTTCTTAAGTCTCAATTATGGACATGAATAAATGAAGTATGCAAATTTGTGCTTTATTATATGAATTTTGTGCATAAATTAAATCATTTTCATGTTATTATTACTCTACTATGTTTTAATAATGCAGTGGGACCATGAGGTGATATAATATGGAGCTCAGTACAATACTTGCATGGACATGAACAAACCCACCCTACTTGGATGGCAAAACCAAGTAAAATTGGGTCATAAGGATGTTAATTTGACCCAGTTAAAGTGATGTTACAAGGTGCACATGTCTGGTTATTTATTGAGTCATGAAACCATCCAACAAGGGGGAGTCAAGCCCAAATTCAGCACAAGCCTGTGGGTGCCCAAAAATCAGCTTTGGGACAATTATTTAGAGGTCTTAACATTGTGAAAATCATTACAAATTAGTACATGAAAATTGCTCAAGAAACCATCCACCCTATGGCTAAATTTTGCATGATTTCATGCTTAAATCAAGCAACCAACTCACCCTCATTTCCACTTGTTATGGTCGGCCATTAATGGGAGAGAACCAAGGGATCTTTGACACCATTTTTAGTAAATTTTGCCACCAACCTCAAGTATAAATACCACACTCCTCTCACTTTTTCATTCATCCCTTAATCCCTAAAATCATCAATCATTCCTTCATTCATTGCTCATATATGCATTTTCTCATTCTTTTATTTTCTTTTTATTTCCACGCTTAGCACTTTAGCCAGCAAAACCGTGATAAGGTTATCTCTTGGCCGGCCACCTTGAGGAGCTATTAGCAAATGAGCAACTAAGTGATCGGAGGAAAACATCTTCATTCAGAGTTCGCGAGACTACCAATTTGAACAGAGTTTATTCTTCCTTTACTTTGTTATTTTGATTTAATTGTGTTTGCAATGTGTTTTATGATCTTGTCATCAATAGTAGTAGCTTAAATCTGTTGAGCTAGGATGATTGCAGTTATTCAATGAAGTTTGTTTAAATCATGTTTATAGTGTGTGTCTTAGTTGATCATGTTTTCAATTAAATTCAAGTATGCATTTCATTCATAAATGGTTGGATGCATTTGAATTAGCTGAGCAATCTTGACCAGACAACGGCTAATGGACACAAAATTGAAAAGTGCACGCTTAATTTAGATCTTGATTCGACTAATTTAAAAATAACTTTGATGAGCTATATTATCTTGCATAGTTTTTAGATTTATCTGACTAAATTGTTTCAAACCTGATCCGTCCCTGTTCCTTCACATGAATTCTAAGAAACCTTTAGTTTAATATGGTCATTAAAATGCATATTTCACTAAGTAAAAGATTCTGAAAGGACTTAATTTGGTTTCTAAACTCATGAATGATTGAGTTGTCATGGTATGTTTTTCTGAACACTGTTAAGCATAAGAAAAATAAACTAAGTTGAATAGTGAAATTATCTTAGCATATTCATGTTATTGATTGTTTAATTTTGTGTTTTTGCTGCTAAACTCATTTCATTTATCTCATTTCATACTTTGCATTTAGATTAAATTGTATTAGGGATCATCTTGCATTTGGATAATTCAATTTAGCTTAATCATCATCACTCAAAATATTTTTATCACCAAATTGTTAACTTTAATTTTACAATTAATTGATAAACATACACAGTACCTCTGGAGACGATAACTCTTTTACTTACTTTATTACTTGATAACGACTGTGTACACTTGCACAAACTTGAACGTTACAAGCTTTTTGCGCTATTGCCGGGGACTGTTGCCTTAATCAAATTTTTTTGTAAAATTATTCTTTACAGTTTGGATTTTATTTTATTTTTATCTAACTTTTAACTTTACTAATTGATTCTTTATTCTTTATTTTTTGTGAATTATTTTTCAGTTGTTTATGAGCATAAATTGAATTATCGATTTATTACCTATAGACCTTGAAATTGAGTGAACGTTTAGACAAAGAAGATACGAAAGATCAGCTCAAAGACAAGTCGAGATGGACCTTGGAAATCAGAATGATGGACAAAGTAATAGAGTCGATCATGTGCACAATGAAAAAGTAATAGAGTCGATCATGTGCACAATCCAATCCTTATTGTTGATGACAAAGATCGTGCCATAAGACAGTACGTTGTGCCACTCTTAATGAATTAAATTCGGGAATTAGGAGACCATAAATTGAGGCACCGCAATTTGAATTGAAATCAGTGATGTTTCAAATGCTCCAAACGGTGAGCCAGTTTAGTGGAATACCCACAGAAGATCTACAGCTTCACCTTCAATTATTAATGGAGGTGAGCGATTCTTTTAAGATAGTTGGCGAGATTGAGCATGAGCATGACTTAATTCATTGCCCTCAAGTTTAATATCAACTTGGCAAGAATTAGCAAAATAGTTTTTTGTTAAGTATTTTCCACTAAGCAAAAATGCTAAGTTGCGAAATGAGATAGCCACTTTTTCATAATTGGATGATGAATCCTTATACGAGGCGTGGGAAAGATTTAAGGAATTACTGTGTAGGTTTCTTCATTATGGGATTCCACATTACATCCAGTTGGAAGCGTTTTATAACTGTCTCAATGCACACACAAGATTGATGGTAGATGCTTTTGCAAATGATGCTCTCTTGTCTAAATCTTATAATGAGGCTTACGAGATCATTGAGAGGATCGCTAGTAATAACTATCAATAACCAACAAATCGAGCAACTTCAGGAAGACGAGTAACTGGAGTGTACGAAGTGGACACACTAGCATCACTCTTAGCTCAGGTATCTTCTATTTCTTCAATGTTGAAACAGTTTATCGCTAATGGTTTAAATAATTTTGTAGCCCAACCACCGATTCAATTTGAGGTTATTTCCTGCATATATTATGGGGATGGCAATTCTTTCAAGAATTGTCCATCAAATCCCAAACCAGTATATTATATAAAGAATCAACACCAAAACAGAAGTGGACAATGTCCACAGTCCAACTTCAACAATCCTTCATAGTGTAATCATTCAAATTTTCTTGGAGTAACCAAGGAAATGGACTGAACAACATCTACATGCAGCATATTCCCAACCAATCCCAAAGGTTCAACCAACAAGCTCCAAAACCATCTCAAGCCGAGTCATTTAATAGTTTAGAGAACTTGTTGAAGGTGTATATGGCGAAGAATGATGCATTAATCCAAAGCCAAGCAGCAACATTGAAAAATTTAGAGAGTCAAATGCGTCAGTTAACTAAGGAGTTTCATAACGGACCACAAGGAAACTTGCCGAGCGATATAGAAAATCCAAGGAAATTGGGTAAGGAACATTGTCAGGCAGTAGCTTTACAAATTAGTAAGACTTTCAATCCCAAGATAGTTGTGATTGAAGATGAACCTATTGAGAAGAGAAGAAAAAAAGTCAATCAACAGTTGAAATTCCTACACCAGAAAAGCCAGAACTTACAAATTCTGATGAGGTCAAATCTAACCCAGTAAATTCTGAAAAACTAACATATTCTTTAAATGCAAATTTATCTCTTAAAAAAAGTTGTCTAGTCCAACCCAAAGTTTTATCACCTCTATATCCTCAAAAGTTCCAACCAAATAAGCATAAACAAAAGGTGCAATTCAATAAATTTTTGGATGTTCTAAAGCAACTGCATATCAACATCCTATTAGTGAAGGTTTTAGAGCAAATGGCCAATTATGTGAAGTTTATGAAGGAAATTCTGTCAAAGAAGAAAAAAACTCAGTGAGTATGAGACTATCGCTTTAACGAATGAGTGCAATTCGTTCTTACAGAACAAGCTACCTCTAAAACTGAAGGACCCTAGAAGTTTTACCTTACCCTGTAATATTGGAGAATCTTACTATGGTAAAGCTTTGTGCGACTTAGAAGCAAGCATCAACTTGATGCCCAATTTTATTTTCAAACTGTTGGGAATAGGCAAGTAAGACCCACTATTGTGACACTTCAACTGGTTAATCGATCTTTAGCATACCAGAAGGAAAGATCGAGGATGTTTTGGTAAGAGTCAATAACTTCATTTTTCCTACTAATTTCATTGTCTTAGATTTTGAAGAAGATAAGGAAGTGTCGATCATCCTAGGGAGGCCTTTCCTAGCTACGTGAATAACGTTAATAGACATGCAAAAAGGTGAACTCACCATGTAAATTCAAGACAATCAGGTAACATTTAATGTTCTCAAAGTAATGAAATTTCCCGGTCCGGCAGAGTTCAGTGATGGAAGAGCTAGAAACCTTAGTTTCTTTAGAATGAGAGAACAATTTTGAAGACCCATTGAAGAATATCTTAGGGTTTGAGTCATTGAAAGATGAAAAAGGTAACAAAAATATGGTTTTGATGGAAGTCAATCTGATGAGCTATGTTCAACCATCACAGTTTGAACTACTAGAATTGGAAGTTCGGGAGTTTGTGTAACCGAAGTTGTCAATTGAAGAACCACCTAAACCCGAACTTAAGGTACTTCCTTTTCATTTGAAATATGTTTATTTGGATAACAGTTCTACTTTACCTGTGATTGTTTCAGCGGAGTTAACAAAACACCAAGAAGAGTAGTTGATTGTTGTTTTAAAGAAATTTAAAAAGGCAATTGGCTGGACCATAACTGTCATTCGAGGTATAAGTCCTTCCTTTTGTATGCACAAGATTATCCTAATGGAAGGTGAAAGGGCTAGAATTTATGAGAAAATGAGACTCAATCCTATCATGAAAAAGGTAGTGCGAAAGGAAGTGATAAAATGGTTAGATGCGGGAATTATCTACACCATCTTAAATAGTTCATGGGTAAGTCTGGTACAATGTGTACCCAAGAAAGGTGAAATTACGATTGTTGAAAATCAACAAAATGAGTTAATCTTGGCGAGAACTGTTAGAGGTTGGAGAATTTGTATTGATTATAGAAAATTGAACAAAGCTACTCAAAAGAATCATTTCTCATTGTCTTTTATGGATTAGATGTTAGATTGAATGGCAGGTAACGAACATTATTGTTTCTTATATGAATATTTGGGATACAACCAAATAGTTGTAGCCTCAAAAGACCAACATAAAACCACTTTTACTTGCCCGTACGGTATGTTTGCTTTTAGGTAAATGTCTTTTGGTTTATGTAATGCACCTGCCACATTTTAGCGATGCATGATGGCAATATTTACTGATATGGTAGAAAATTTTGTTGAGGTTTTCATGGATGATTTTTATGTTTTTGGTAATACTTACAGTGTTTGTTTGAGTAAAATGGGATCGAAGTCAATAAAGTGAAAGTGGATGTAATTGAGAAATTACCACCACCAGTTAGTGTGAAAGGAGTTCGAAGTTTCTTAGGCCATGTCAGTTTTTACCAAAGGTTTATAAAAGATTTTTCAAAATTTTCTAAACCTTTGTGTATGCTGTTAGAGAATGATACAATTTTTTATTTTAACAAAGCATGTTCAAAAGCTTCTGAAGAATTGAGAAGTCGATTAATTTTAGCACCAATAATTGTTACACCTTATTGGAACTCACTTTTTGAGTTGATGTATGATGCAAGCGATTTTACTGTTGAAGTTGTGATGGGTCAAAGAAGAAACAAAGTATTTCACCCTATCTATTATGCAAGTAGAACTTTGACATGAGTCCAGCTCAATTATACAATAACTGAAAAAGAACTCTTTGTTATAGTTTTTTTCTTTTAATAAGTTCCGTTCTTATCACATAGGTATGAAAGTCAAAGTATTTACTTGTCAGGCAGCTGTTAAATACTTACAAAGAAAGATGCTAAATTGAGGCTAATTTGATGGATACTCTTACTCTAAGAAATTGACCTTGAAATCCAAGACAGAAAATGTGCTAAAAATTAAGTAGCTGATCATTTGTCAAGGTTGGAACAAAATGAGGTAACTCATTCACTTGTTCCAATTAATGATTTTTTTTTATGAACATATCTTCGAGGTAAGTCGAATTCATGAAATACCTTGGTTTGCTGATTATGCAAATTATTTAGCATGTGTAATAATTCTTCGAGAAATGACATACCAAAAAATGAGGAAATTATTTCATGATAGTCAATATTATTTTTGGGAGGATCTATTTTTTTAAACAATGTGCAGATAACATAATCAGCAAGTGTGTAGCCAGAAGTGAAATTAACGAGAGTACTTTACCACTATCATTTATCTCCAAGTGGGGGACACTTTAGTGGTTTCTGTACTGCAACAAAGATCTAACAAGTAGGATTCTTTTGGCCTACAATGTTCAAGGATACGTATGAATATATGAAGAATTATGATAGATGCCAAAGGACCAGAAACATATCAAGGAGGAATGAGATGCCCTTGACGAACATTATAAAGGTAGAGTTATTTGATGTATGGGGCATTAATTTTCTACACCCATTCCCTTCTTTTTATGGTAATAAGTATATCTTGGTAGTTGTGGATTACGTATCCAAGTGGGTTGAAGCCAAGGAATACCTAATGAATGATGCTAAGGTAGTTATATGATTCCTATATAAGCATGTGTTTACAAGATTTGGGACTCTTAAAGCTATAATTAGTGATAAAGGATCCCACTTTGTGAAAAAATGGCTTAAGTGGTTGCTTGACAAGTACTATGTCAAACACAAGATTGCCATTGCCTATCATTCTCAGTCAAATAGGTAAGTTGAACGGGTTAACCGTGAGATCATAGGAATCATTGAAAATATGGTGCGACCTAATAGAAAAGATTAGTTTCAAAGGCTCGATGATGCTCTATGGGCCTATCGAACTTCTTTTAAGACACTGTTAAGAATGACTCTTTATCAATTAATCTTTGGGAAGGCATGTCATTTGTCACTTGAGTTGGAGAATAAAGCTCACTGGGATTTATAGTAGTTAAATTTGGATCTTAAACAAACTGGTGAGAGAAAGATGTTACAACTTGATGAGTTAGAGGAGTTGAGGTTATTTTCATACGAGAATGTCAAGATGTATAAAGAAAAGACTAAGAGATGGCATGACAACCGGATACAACCTCGTGAATTCAGAGAAGGATAGAAAGCATTGTTGTTTAATTCGAGGCTAAGGTTATTTCCGGGAAAGCTCAAATCTCGATGGAAAAGACCTTATACCATTTATAAAGTTTACCCATATGGAGCAGTAGAATTATACAACAACAAGGGAGATACGTTTGAAGTTAATGGTCAACATCTCAAACACTCTTAGGATGGTGAAGTTGAGCAAGTTGAAACCTCATTCAATTTCATAGACCCTTAACTTTTATGTTTTTATTTTTAATAAACGACATACTTAGAAATTATTTTCTTGATTAATATATTAAATTAAGTCTGTCTAAGGAGATTGAAACTTAAGAGAGACCATCTGTGAGACCTTCAACCTTTCCTAAGATATTAATTTAATGTAATCTTCCAAGAAGAAAATTTCTAAGTAAGCTAAAAGATTTTTTATTTTTTATTAAAAAAAAACTTATTTATTTGTTTATGCTTAATAAGGTCAATTTGCCCAAGTACTAATCAGTTTATTTTTCTAGTTTTGTTTAAATTTTCAATACAGCAAAATAATTACAATTTGGGCTTAGGGCCTAGAACAGTGAAGAGGAGAAATTTATCCACCAGGTGTAGTCCATAGGGTCTCCAAAAACCCTAATTTTGCCAATTTTCCCTTCCTTCCTTACCTTGTTGTCCAAGTAATTACTTGTAGCTAAATTTTTGCTACAAAATTTCCTTAATCCATCACTATATAGACCCCTTCATACCGTCATATTATTCACAACCATTCAAGGAACTAACTTAATCCCTAGCCACCCATTCCATTCCTTTTTGCCATTAGCCTCAAATCTTGAAAACTTTCCCCAATTTTCTTCCCTTGTCACAAGTCTCTCCTATCGCTGCAGTAATATTATTGTCAAAGCAGCCTTTTCACCATCAAAAGCTCGTTACTGTAGTAAATCTATTGTAGCCGCAAACCTCCACCACACACATTGTTGATTTCTTTTCCCTTCTTTTTGCCAAAATTTTGCTTATTTTGCGGAAAAAATATCATGTCTCATAAAAGAACTAGATCATCAAATACTTCTTCCAAAATTTCGATTATAATTCAAGATGAGGAAGTAAGGGAAATATTTGATTCTATCTTCAAGAATCAACCCATGATGCCGGAAAAAAGTTTCAATTTGGAGAGCAATGAAAAGATGGTCATGCCTTTGTCAATTCGAAAGACGATTAATGCTTTAAATTGGAATCAATTTTGTGATGCACGATCAATGCTTGATGAGGATTTAGTGTGAGGGTTCTATGCCAATTTAACCACACCAAACACTCATGAAGTTCTTGTTCATAAAAAGAAGGTACCATTTACTTCTAAGTCCATTAATGATTTGTTTAACTTATTGTTGAAGAAGATGAATACTCTACAATAATGACAAATATCAATTGGGATTTTTTTCAACAAGTTCTTAATGAGGTTACAAATCTGGGATCCCAATGGATTATAAGAAAGTATGGTAGTCATTCTTGCCGAAAGAAATATTTAAATCTAGTGGCTAAGGTATGGTTCTAGTTTATTCGATATAGCTTCATGCCTATCTCACATAGTTCAACCATCTCGATGAAATGAATGCTTTTGTTATATTCGATTATGATAGAAAGGTTTATCAATGTTGAGAGAATTATTCTCAAAGAGATCCAGGATTATGCTCGAAAAAATGCAGGAAGTGCCTCTTTTCCATCATTGATTACTTCACTTTGCTTGAATACCCAAGTAAGATCAAAAGCAAACCTGAAGGACTATTATGTTCAAGGTTGCATAATAAGGTATGACCTTGAAAGGTTAGTGGAGAATGTTGAACTATTGAACAATGTTGAGCCAAATGAACTGAACGAACCAAAATTTGATAAGTCATCAACCAAATTTGAACCGGAAGCTAACTTAACAAATGCCACAAAAGAAGCAGAAATTGAAAAGGAACTAAACATCCTTGAGCCGATGGTGGACCTAAATGCTGCTGAACCAGTGGAGCTGAGTTTTAATCTTGAGTTGACCATTCCAATTCCGTCTTCTTCAAACATTATGAAGAAATTGAAAATTTCAACTATGATGGATATGTAGAATTCATGCACAACCAACAACAAGCTTACTGGAGATATGCAAAAATTAGAGATGATTTCATACAAAACACCCTTAAGAAATCTCTAACACTTTTGCTCCTAAGTTTCCAGATCATATATTCGAGACATGGCAAAAGGAGATTGTGAGATTAAATGTGACAAAGAAGGGAAAAGGAAAAACATAAGAAGGATGACACAAATAAAAAATGGGGGAAAATTTTTTGTCCTTAGTATTTTTTTATGCATTTATCTTTATTTCTTAGTTAGTATGTTGCTTTCATATAATAAATAAGATATTGCAAGTATGAATAAAATAAGCTAAATGCCTCTTCATTAGAAAAAAAAAAGGAAGTGATGTGGTAATGGGAATAAACATGTCTAGGATTGGATTGTTGAGAAAGACTTGGTACTTAAGCAGTCTTCATGACTCACCTCTCTTTCTTGCTATCCTACTTAGTGTTCAGTTTTCCTTCATTACTTTGTTTTTGTAATGAGGACATTGCTTCTTTTTAAAGGGGGTAAGGCAATATTTGCATAAATTTTTAAATTTTCAAGTATGTTTCAATCTTTTCCATAGAAGTATGTTGAAATAAATGAATGTTTAGAAAAAAAATTTGCTTATAAGTTAGTCTAAATGCAAGCATGATTTTTTATTTTATCTGAGTTTTTTTTTATGCTATCTTGAGTTATGGAATGTTTGTGTATTCTTAGGTCTTATGTAGCCTTTTACCATGAAAATTAAACTTCTTTTGAAATAATCATGCATGAAGGTTTAAGTTCTTAAAATTGACTTAGTAACTTTCTTGAGGCAAAATCCTAGGAGGCATAAGAATCTAAACATGATTTAGGCACATTTCTTTGGATCGTTTGAGCCTTTCAAGCCTACGATATAAATTTTGTCCCTTAAAATCTTAATTTGAGCCTTAAAGCCTATTTTATTATTTACCTACATCATAAGCCATGCTACCATCTTTTTTAAATTTTTTTCTTATTTTTGCACATATCTTAACTATACTTCTCTTGGTGAGCAAAGATTGAGGAAGAATTCAAAAAGGTGTACATGTTCTTCATATGTTTTAAAAAAAAAACTCTATTCAAATGTTAAACAAAAAGAGCAAAATAAATACTCAGTATTAAGAAATATTAATGAGCATATGCTTCAAAATTAAGTTTGGTGGGTGAAAAAACCCATTAGCAGGAAGGATGTATTTCGAATTGATCCAAGGAAAAGTTAAGGTTAAGATTACTGAACCTAAAATTCACTTCTCTTTATCCCTACCTTAAGCCTAGCCTCATTACAACCTTATAAAAGACCTACTGATTTGGATGATTATGTCAACCAAATTAGTGGAGAGGAAGTGCTGAGTTCAACATATGAGGAACATTATTAAACCTTGTGGTTGCTTTGTTTGATTGATAAAGAAACTTTGATCGAATAGTGAAACCTATATATGATCTTGAAAAACATGCACTCTATGACTTATGCTAGCATTTTTCTGCGCTTAGAATAAAATTTTGAAATAATGTTTGTATTCGAGCTACTTATCAATAAAAAGAATTTGTGAGCATGATTCTATTGATACGTGATTATGTGGAAAGATTGATGTTATTTAATCTTGTTGCAAAAATTGTCTTAGCAAAAGTTGTAGTTTACATGAAACATTACTTGCGACGAGCAATAGATTAAGTTTGGGGGTGTGTAAACTCTAAATTGTATAGGGTTTTTCTAGTCATTTTTACCACCTTTTTACTTAACAACAATATTAATCCTAAGCAATTGTTACTGAATTTAGTGAATTTTTCTTAAATCTCAATCATGGACATGAATTTATGAAATATGCAAATTTATGCTTTATTATATGAATTTTGTGCATAAATTAAATCATTTTCATGTTATTTATTAATGTGCTATGTTTTAATAATGCAGTGGGACCATAAGGTGATTGAATATAGAGCTCAGTACAATTCTTGTATGGACATGAACAAATCCACCCTACTTGGATGGAAAAACCATGCAAAATTGGGTTATAAGAATGTGAATTTGACCCAGTTAAAATGATGTTATAAGGTGGACATGTCTGGTTATTTATTGGGTCATGAAATTGTCCAACAAGAGGGAGTCAAGCCCAAATTCAGCACAAGCTTGTGGGTGCCTAAAAATTAGCATTGGGACAATTATTTGGAGGTCCTTACATTTTAAAAATCATTAAAAATCAGCACATGAAGATTGCTCAAGAAACCGTTCATCCCATGGTTAACTTTAGCATGATTCATGCTTAAATCAAGCAACCAATTCACCCTCATTTCCACTTGTTATGGTTGGCCATTAATGGGAGAGAACCAATGGATCTTTGACGCCAGTTTTAGTAAAATTCAGCCACTAACCTCAAGATAAATACCACACTCCTCTCACATTTTCATTCATCCCTTAATCCTTGAAATCATCCATCATTCTTTCATTCATTACTCATCCATGCATTTTCTCATTCTCTCATTTTCTTCCTTCTTTCAAAGCCTAGCACTTTAGCCAGCAAAATTGTGATAAGGTTATCTCTTGGCCGGCCACCTTGAGGAGCCATTAGCAAAGGAGTAACATAAGGATCAGAGGAAAACATCTTCATTTGGAGTTCGTGAGGCTACCGATTTGAATAGAGTTTATTCTTCCTTTACTTTGTTATTTTGATTTAATCATGTTTGCAATATATTTTATGATCTTGTCATCAACAATGGTAACTTAAATTGTTGAGCTAGGATGATTGTAGTTATTCAATGAAGTTTGTTTAAATCATGTTTATAATGTTTATGCCTCAGTCGATCATGTTTTCAATTAAATTCAAGTATGTATTTCATTCATACGTGATCGGATGCATTTGAATTAGTTGAACGATCCTAACCAGGCGACAGCTAATGAACACAATAATTGAAAAGTGTTGCTTAATTTAGATCTTGATTCAACTAAATTAAAGGTTCATAATAACTTTGATGAGCTATATTATATTGCATAGTTTTTAGATTTATGTGATTAAATTGTTTCAAACCTGATCCGTCCCTGTTACTTCACATGAATTCTAAGAAACCCTTAGTTTAATATGGTCAGTAAAATGCATATTTCACTAAATAAAAGATTCCGAAAGGACTTAATTTGGTTTCCAAACTCATGAATAATAGAGTTGTCATGGAATGCTATTCCGAGCACTGTTAAACATGAGAAAAATAAACTAAGTTGAATAGTGAAATTATCCTAGCATATTCATGTTATTGATTGTTGAATTTTGTATTTGCTGCTAAACTCATTTCATACATCTCATCTCATTCTTTGCATTTAGATTAAATTAAATTAGGGATCATCTTGCATTTGGATAATTAAATTTAGCATAATCATCATCACTTAAAATATTTTTATCACCAAATTGTTAGCTTTAATTTTACAATTAATTGATTAACATACACAGTCCATGTGGAGAGATAACTCTTTTACTTACTTTATTACTTGATAATGTTTTTGTACACTTGCACAAACTTGAGTGTTACATATATATATATTTGAAAAAAATTTCAAAGTAAAATAATAATAATAATAATAATAATAATAATAATAATAATAATAATAATAATAATATATTAGTATGATAAATTTGAATTATTAATTAACTAAATGTCTCCAAAATTATTATTTTAGAAAATTTTAATTTTCATTATATAATCTTTAGATTTTTAAAAAAAATTATAATTTTAAAAAATATAAATTTTAGAATTTTTATAAATATTTTAAATTTTTGAAAATTATTTTGAATATTTTTGTAATTTTTGTTGAGAGATATCAATTTGCTCATTTTTAAAATTGAAAATGATCAAAGAGATATTTACACAAATCTGTTATTCAAATTGTAAAATTTAACTCAACTCGAACTTAAAACTCGAATAACTTGAATCAATTAACTCGAAATTTATTTATTTTAAATCGAAACGAGTTTTGCTCATTCTTAACGAAGATAACATGTGTTTCAAAGAGCATATTGCTTTTTTAGGCAGGGGCGAAGCCAGAATAAATATTTAGGGAGAGCCAGATAAAATTTTAATTTTTTATAGTTTATATCTTTATAATTTATAAAGGATTAAATCGAATTTTTATAATTTTAGGGGAGAGCAAAGTGTAATTTTACTTTTACTAATTTAAAATTTTAAAAAAAAATTAAAGACTAAAAAAGTAAATTTACATTTTAAGGGGGCGGACCCATGCCAGCCCCTGGCTTCGCCCCTATTTTTAGGTGTTGCGTTGTTTTACTGCCATTTGTCTCTTATAGACACATTGTGTATGTCTTGTAAATCGTCTGATCCTTTGACTTTAAAGCCTAGTATGCATTCACGGGCATAACATGATTAATTATACTGGGTGCAGTTGTTCACCTGTGTGGGGTTGGATTTTTGCTCATGCAAATAGTTGATTCCGATAAAAAATATATTTAATTAAAGTATAGTATATAATATTTTAAAATAATAATAAATTATTGTTTTTTAAATATGGATAAGAGCAGAATTCAGAGATATATTAGGAAGACATCTATATAGATGTAAATGGAATATTTTATAATATTGAAAAGGTGGTCAACGGCAACGCATGCTACATAAAAAATAGATATCAGTATTTATATACACATTTGGAAATTCAATATAAAAGTAATTAATTGAAGTCAACTCATCCATGTAAACCGCTTAGGGAGTGTGCGGATCAACTAGAGTATGTCTTTCCCTTCACTTTCACTTATTAAAATTCATTTATTTTTTTAAAATTTTAAAACATTTTAATTAATTTTTTAATATATTAATATTATATCAATTAATTTTTTTTACTAATCTAGTAATTAGTATAAGCATTAAATATTAACTTAAATCAAATTTGAAATATATTTAAACACATAAATTGAATTATAAACATAATCGTATATATTTCATAAACAATTTAGATTGAATGCTATGTACCTATCATTTAGTAATACAATAAAAAAAATTAACAAAATATTTTACTTAATAAGGGATATTAATTTGATTTCTAAAAAATAAAAATAAAAAAGGATAGTTCAAATAGGAAAGAGGGTGTCGAATCCACTAGAACAAGACTTATGCCATGAAAAGGGAAATTTTCTTGGGTTTAGCTTTTATTTTTATTTTCTCTTAAAAGAAATGGATGTTAATGTTGATACTATTAGGACAAAAGCTATCTAGCACCAATGACACAATGGTTGTTCAAACACATGATTGAACACAGGTTATTTGAATAGATGTTTAAACATTTGTTCAGACAAAGATCTTGAGATAGCTTAGGTGGTTTTAAATGTTGGAGTTTTTGACTTGAACTTTTTCATGTGTGGTTACCATAAGCAAATGGACATCGATGACACATTTTATGAATGTGTTTTATTTTGCCTTCAAGTCATAATCGAAATTGGCGTTTAAAGAAAGTTGTGATTCACTCAACTTTGTAGATAAGGCTTGTGTTTATCATTTTCATTATCATTTTCCTTATCTTGGCATATTTATGTGCATATTTTATGGGGATTAATCTTACTTTATATTAAGATAAGTTTACAAACTATTTATCCAAATTTTTATGTTGATGAAGTTGTGTTTATCTTTAATTGTGTTGAAAGACTAGGTTGTCATATTAAATGTATAAATAGGTAGCTGGTTTGCATGTGCAGATGCGTCTTGGGGGGAGTGTTGTGTTAAATTACCCAATTATTTTTTATTATTTTTATTTGTAATTTCACACTCAATTAGTAGGCATTCTTTGTGAGAGATTGAACCTTTGTAAATGAGGTTTTGGGTGAGTGGTTTTAACAAGTTGGGACTAGCTATTGGGGTTGCAATTACTTTTCTGTGTAAGGAAAAATTAATGTTTAGCCAATAAGTGGTCGGATCAATTGTGAAATGAAACCATTCATTGAGCGAGGCTTCTCGGAGTAGGATTATTTTCGTATTGCGTTAACAAATGATTATGTGCATATCCCTCTTTACTCTCTTTGTTTTTCATTTATATTTAGTTATCTGTTCTAACTCGTGTCTAAACTCGTGTTTAGACTACAATTTGAACTAATGAAAAACTGGCTAGTTTTTTCAAGTGGTATTAGAGCAAGCTTTAAGAGGTGTTTGAAGATGATCCTAGCACTATTTATTACTACGGAGGCCATGAAAAAAGATCCATCGCTCAAGCTTCATTTCTTGTTGCTTCCTTAAACTATGCTTCAAAATGTGTTTCAAAAGATTGTGTTTTCATCGAATAATAATAATGAAAGTCTTTTTTATGCTGGAAAATGCATTTCAGAGATCAACTATTTTCATCAGACTCATGCTTCAAAGGATCTTCAATTTGCTTCAAAACATACTCGGGATTCTTGGGTAAGATTTGAGGCTCTTCTTTCAGATATACGAAGAAAAATACTCTTCTGCGACGTGTTTCCAACCACATTTTTTTTTTCTTTCCAATCTCACCCCTCCTCCGCGCCTATAAAAAGGGGGTTCTCTTTCTATACTTCATTAGCCCTAAACCTATCATCTCTCCTGACCATCATCCCTCCACTTCACAATATTTCTCTCTTTCGATTTTCTTCTCCGCTTTAGTGTTAAAAAAATTTCATTGCTAGTAAAATTTCTTGTTTGAGGTATTTTTGAGTCGTCGGTGATGCGATATCGTTCTAAAACACACACATGTCATATATCCTGTCGAGATGGGGCTATTACCTCGAAAACCTATCCTGTGGAAGTTGGGTTCCAAGATGATTTTGCTTTACACGGTTACGAGTGGAAGTCTACATAGAGTTCTCAGTCGACAACCGTTGTAAGGTCATGGATCAGAGTATAACAAGGGAGCCAGTTGACGGTCGTTATGCGAGTATGAGCTTCAACTTCTTGGATAGCTAGAGATGTTACCTTATAAATACCATACAAAAGTTTGAGGGCATAATCATAGGGGAAAACTATGAGGCTTCCCGCTATAATCGACATAATTTTTTTCTCCATTTCCACACAGTCGGTATCTTTAACCTTCCTTTTTATCTGAAGGTTGACACTGCCGTAGATGTAAGAGAACTATTAGGCGAGGAGCGATTGTTTCGGTGGAGTAAAGGTGATGCTCATTTCAAGACGACAACGGTTGTCGTTATTAAACAATCCATTAATAACTACAATCGCTGCTATGTCGACCAGAGTTTAATATCAACTTCTGCCGAAACATCCGCTTTCCTCTTAAGAGCCCTCTTGTGTCTAGAAATAGAGAAAATAATTACATTGATTACATCGAAATGCCCTTCGTTTTGCCCTATGATTATGACTTCAATCTTATTTATGGTATATACAAGGCATCATTTGTAGGTATCCAAAAAGCTTGAACTCATAATTGCATAACAACAGTCAATTGGCCCCCCAATTATACTCGAACCTGTGATCGCATCACAGTTGCCAAATGGGACCTCCACTTAGACTTTGGCCCGTGACCGTATCAAGCACTGTCACCCCGAAACCTGACTTCCATAGGATAAGTTTCTTAGGTAATGGTCCTATCCCAGCATGACATATGAAATGTATGTGTTTTGACGCATCCTCACCCCCTCAAATCTACCTATAAACTTTTATAGTTTCACTCTTAAACCCTAATTCCTAACCAAAAAACCCTAACCATATCCTTAAAAAATATAAAATAACAGACACCAAGGAGAGAGAGTGTGAAAGAGTGGCGACCTATTTCCTTATATTTAAAAAAAAAAGACCTATTTGACCAATTAAAAGAAATAGCATATTTGGCTAATTTAGCTAATATTTATGAATCATTATTAATATTATTATTATGAATATTAGAAGTATAACACCTATAATCTAACCATGCATCTAATTTTCTACTTTCACATATCTTTAAACTAAAAATAATAATTATATATTTTATTAATACTATTAATTGGAAGAACATATTAAAAATGACTTTAGATATAATTATAAGAAAGCAAAAAAAGAAAAATCAGGCCACAACATTAAAAGTAGATAAAAATATTTTTCATCTAATATTTTTATCTTTGAATAGATAATTCAATAAGTTTACACATGAATCGATTTAGTTTTAGTTCGATTAGCATAAATATTGTTGCCAATGCAGGAGGACGTGGGTTCGAATGCGCTGAAGCGCATTATTCTCCTATTTATGGGTTGGGGAGGGACTATGGATAGTTTTAGGTATTATGTCAAAAAGAGCAGATATGATCAGAACCTATAATAAAATTGTTTAAAAAAATAGATATTAAATATTTTTATGAATCATTATTAATATTATTATTGATATTAGAAGTATAACACATATAATTTAACCTTGAATATAGACTTTTAGTTTGAATACAAATGATAAAATAATATTAATATACAGTTTAAACTAAAAAAGCAATAAGAATTATCTTGAAAAATATAATTAGAGTTATTAATTAATAATATTAATGAAAATTACTTTCAAGAAAACAAAAATATTACTCAATAATTACAACAAACATATTATTTATTTTAAAATTTAGAATAACATTATTATAAATGTATTCATAATATAACTAATTTAATTGCATTGAGATTTTAGAAATCAAAATAATAAAATTGGGAAGTAGGAAGTACAAATTTGCAACATGTTCATCATTTAAGCATTATACAAATACAAAATTTTTATCTTTTAATAATGATTACTATAATTAATTAAAAAAATAACTAAATGCGTATATTCACATATGTAATATAAAAAATTAATACAATAAAAAAGAACTTGGGTTAAATTAATTATTTTATTTTAAAAAATAATTAAATTAATGCCATCAAATTCCTAGTGGGCATGTGAAGCTTTCTATGTTCTAGCATTTAATTAATTCCACTGTAAGTTTTTTTCATATATATGTGTGTTGTTATCGAATTTTAAATCAGTGGGGTAATTAATTATATCAAAGACTTTCTTTAAAGAATGATTATAAATATAATTAAAGGCAAAAAGAAGAATAATGGGACGTCAATCACAATGATTACCATAAATTAAATTCCTGAATTTCAAGGTTTCATTTTTGCAAATATCATTTCATTTCATGCCTTTTAAGGACTTAAGAATCTCATTTCTATACTCGATTAGACAGCACCAACCTAGTTTTTTTTTTCTTTTTTTCTTTTTCCAATGATTTCAAGATTTTACTAAATTGGAGTGAAAACAAATAATATAAAACTATAATTTTTGAGATTGAGTTTTACATCAATTGGTATGAGCATTATTGTTAATATAAGACGATATAGGTTCGAGCGCATTGAAATGTATTATTCTTTTATTTATGAATTGGGAAGAGACTATAAATAATTCTAGACATTGTATTAAAAATACTAAAATCTAATTTTAATTGTGCTAAATCACTTATTCTACTGGATCTTATGGAGCCCTATTTATATACAACATTGTCAGGTCTGATCATAGAAAAGATTCTGTTCAAGTGAACCAGCCTATTCTTTGTATGGGGCTTATACGGCGGTTGAAACAAAGACACATTTGATTGTGAATTCCAATATAACGGATAAAAACATATTTTTACACGGCTCAATCAATAGTTGAATATCAAGAGAATCATAAATTATTCCCCTTCCAAATTTACTCTACAATTTCTAATAAAGAAAAACATTTCAAATTTATTACAGTCAATCAACTAAATTTAGAAAATAAATCTTAAATCTGAAAAAAAATAATAACATATTACATGAATTACTGGTATATATTAAAATATTAATAACAAAAAAGACATTTTTAACGAATAATTAACTAGGATTTTTTTGATATTTTTATTCCAAACAAATATTATTAGTTGGATTTTTGAATCTTAACAAATAATTAAAAAACAATAAAATACATCATATATGCACAATAATTTTTAAAAAAATAGTATAAGTACATCAAACCCGATTATTTGTTTTTCTAAAGAAATATACAAACTTCAACGTGTTAATAAATTTCATAACATTGAAAGAAAAGAAAAAATTCATTTTCATGGACAAGCTTTTAGCAAATTTGATGTTTCATTGAGATTTAAATCTCTCATATTAGAAAAGATCACCGTTTTCTAATTTTTTTTTTAAGAATTCATCTTTATACATTTTCATGGAAACAATATCAGGAATTTCAATTTTTCCTGATTGCATATAGAATCAAAAATGGTTTATGTTTGGAAATTTATTTTAAAAAATACACACATATATATATATATATATATTAGTTTTTGAAAATTTTCAAAATATTAATATAAATTGATAGAAGTTGTGTTGTTTTATAATTTAGGTGTTTCAATGGATTTTAATACCCTCATGCTAGGAAAGATAGTTTCTTACTAATGAAAATAAAAGGATGACATGGTGATAAAAATTTTATAGGTTGTAGGTATTTAAAAAAAAGAAAGTTAAATATAAGTTATATAATAAAAAATGATTTTTTTTTATTTTTGGACAACACAAAGATATATATATATATATATATATATATATATTTTGAAATATAAGCCATATAATAAAAAAAATAAATTTTGTTATAATAAACATCTATAATGGTGGTAGGACGATTGCAAAGTAATAAGAAAATAAAAAATAAGAACATATAAATAAATTTTACGTGGAAACCTTTTTGAGAAAAAAATCACGGGCAAAGAAGGAGAAATTCACTAATGTACTGTATGGTTCATACAAATCCCCTTATTTTGTCACTATATTTATTTCTTTAATAAGTGGCGAGATTTAAGTCACATAATCTTTAATAAATTTATTTAAAAAAAAATTCTATTCACTTTATGATGTTGTCACAAGAGGTTTAAATTTTTTCAGTAGTATGTAATTACCATTTAAAAAAAAAATTTGATGATTTTGGGAAAGAAGATTTCAATTATTAAAGTTGAATGGAAGGATTTACAAACTAAATCCCTATGAATTTTTTTTTTAATTTTTTGACATGTACTTCTGTAATTTACACAAAAAATAATATTATTTATTGATATGATGATTTAATTTATAAAATATTCATAAATTTAATAACTTTAAATATTTGGCTATATTGATTTTCACTTTAATTTTAATGTACTTTATTTACAGAAATTAATCAAATTTTAAATATAAAAGCATATATATAATCAATCCCTACATCACACAAAAATATAAATTAATTATAATATATTCAAACTAAACTAAATGTAAACAAACATGGCGTATATGAAAAACATGTGTTGCCCATGACCAAAACATTGGAACAGAAATATATATCTATGTATTGATTTGGTCAGATTTAGAAATCCAATTACCCCCATTTTTTTTTCGTACAAAGCTTTGAAAAATGTCACCTTCACTTTTATTAGTATTTTACTCAATGTAGTTCCCCCCACCACTCATGTGAAATCATAAATAAATAAATAAATAATACCTTATTTCTTTCTTAAATAATTAGCATTATTAGATTTGGAATCTTTTGTGAGATTTGATTAACTTTTCCCTCTCCTAATCTCTATTTTAAACATTTAATTTTATGTGAGGATTTTTTTATTCAAGTTGACTAATCCTTAATTTTGACTTTCCTCTTTATTTTAAAAAAATATTACAGATTATAATTATAAATTTTGATTATATATATATATATATATTGACATAATATATAGAATTACTTATAGTTTCATTCAATTTATAAATAAAAAAGATAATGTACT
Organism: Gossypium longicalyx; assembly: GCA_025698465.1. Classification (NCBI taxonomy): domain Eukaryota; kingdom Viridiplantae; phylum Streptophyta; class Magnoliopsida; order Malvales; family Malvaceae; genus Gossypium; species Gossypium longicalyx. Next base: position 9,149,809 of record CM047001.1, on the reverse strand, counting down.
TCAGCACACTTAAATTCGCATCCTTATGCATTAACAATAATGTTTATATTAATATACATAATCATATAAATATTAAAAGATAAAAATAAGGAAAAGTAGGGAAAGTTTTGCTGGTCCGTAAGGGTCCAACTCTATCCCCCTTTTCTCTTGCATTTTTCAACATTTCATCATTTAAGGACAAGAAATTTTCCTTAACTTTGCAATAACCACTTTTCAAAACCACACCAAGTTTGTGGTTAGGTTTTTGGCGAGTATGGTAATGGTTTGAGTTCAATCTGTTCTCTCATAAAAATAAAATAATTGTATGAATTAAGGGCTCAATATAGATTTTTCATTGAAATTATATATCACATTGCGAATTCAAAATTTTTTTTTAGAAAGATCGGAATTGAATTATAAATTTTTAAAACGTCAAAATATTTTTTTTATTATATATTAAACTATAATTTCATCATTTTTTTAAGTACTAAGCATTTTTTTTTCATTTTGAGAGAAGTTAAATTTTATCATATATTAATTTATAATTTCACCATTAATAAAGGGACTTAATTAGATTATTTTTCTATTTTTGAGACTAAATCTCCTGTTTATCCCCTTAAATTCACCTCTATACATAATTAATTATTAAAAAAAGTATCTATTACAAAATCATCTATGAATAAATGAAATAAATACTTATTTAACTTTTATATAATATAACATGACTTACATAAAATAAATGCATGCTTTGTCAATAACGACATGGAAAAAGTGGAAGCCCTAGGTCTTGAGAATTCAAGTTTGAGATTCATTATGCGCAAGTATATACGTGAGTCTCCAGTTCTTACTATGTGTAGTTATCATGTGTGAATTTTAGTAGAATTAGTTTAGTTCAATTTGTGAGAGTTAATCTGAATTGTGCCCGTTATTAATCCGTTTGTGCTGTAAAAATTTGATACTTAAACGTATATATTTTAATTGTACTTTTAAAAAACAATAAATGTATGGTTTATCCCAAATAAAAATCATACAAATTTTTTCGAAGCATAATTGTATTAAAATGAATTCATTTGAAATTTTTGTGTACAATCAAAGTCTCATATTTCGATTCGATGAAGACTAAAATTACAATATCCATGCGTGTGAGTGTCTACGCTTTGTATTGGTCAAGCTTTTATAGTTTTCCTACAAACATAATTAATGGTAGGTGAAAGAATTTTGACTTTTTAATTAATCATCAAATTTGATATCGTAATTATTCACCTCATCCCTTAGTCATGAGGTTAAAGGTTTGATCCTCGCTTATAAGAATAGAATATGTTTCATAACCAATCGTTATCCTTTTAAAAAACACTTGCGGCAAAAGAGTTAACCTGCTACCAAAAAATGGCCTAAAGCTGTAGGTTGATACCTCGCTGTCAGATCTTGCATTTCACCCTTTGCTCTCTGATCCAACGGTGATAAGTCCATTGGTCTACGTAGAGACAAATGGGGTCATCAACAAGACGTAACAGAATTAAGAATCTGCATACATACTTGAGAAATGGACCAAAGCCTGCCCATATATAGTATAAGAAATAAGTTGGCTAAAGGCTACATCACTCTATATCTGCCTTTCCATATGTCCATCTTTCTTAAAGGGAAAAAAGATGAATCGCTTTCAGCTTTGGCCCCTTTTAATGATTCTCATCCTATTTTTTATTCCCAGGATTCAAGCCTCCCGGAGAAACGTAGTTGCATTCCACACTTCTTCAGCCAAAGGAAGCAGACAAGCTGACCCACAGTTTTTTCATCCACCACGGTTCACGGGACAAGCCAGTCAGTTCGAGGAGAAGCGAAGAGTTCCAACAGGATCCAACCCACTACACAACAGGCGATGATGATATAGCCATGAACTCGAAGTTTATCAGATAATATATATGATCTTTGCCCCTTTGCTTATATCTTTGAAGTTGCAGCATCTTTTCTCTTATGTATGCTATATATAATCATATTTTTTTGGATGATTTTACGCGACAATATATAGCATAAATTACATTCCTAACTAGAGACACTGTATAGAAGGTAGAAATGAGTGTTCTTTTTGGATCAACTCTTTCATGTTTTCAACAAGGGATATTATTTTTGTATGTAGTTTGAATTTCTCCCAAACAAAAATGGGTGAATAATACTTTGCAGAGATTTTGTCTTTTAATGTCTATTACATATATTTCATTTTCTTAGCCTCTTTCATACATAACTCTACATTATTCAACATAGTCTGAAGGAAGGATTCCAGAAGTCTGGATTTAAACCCAGATTTACTAAATATTTCATCTTACCAAAAAAACAAAAAAGCTGTAAGGATTAATTGAGTTAAGGTCGTGGTTATGGCTGAGAATTTGGTAGGGCTAAGGATGAAAAAACCAGAGCTTCGAATGAATGTAGTTTGAATGGTTCAGTGCATCATCATTATAGTTTGTAGATCAGTAGTCAATGCACTCTTGATTTGAAATTCAAAGCTACACTATGCAAATCCCCAAGATTTTAAATAGACATTGGAACCGGCAAAAGCTCATATAAATTAGTACTACTTAAAATGACCCATGCATTGTCGTTTTTCTTCTCGAGTGGACTGAGTTAGCTAGTCACGACCTTCCTGACTCACTGACTCTGTTTTAATGGCAGTTTAATTGCCCAACAACCACGCAATTAAGCCGGGGTAACATATCTGTAAAATAATGGAATATTTTGCAAGCCATTGGGCCATAAATGCTGCCCCCTTCACATTTATTGCTTCTGCACCTTCTTGCTTACAAGCTCTCTTTAGTTTTTACCCTTATTTTACCCATCCACTGTGCAATTCCAAAACCCATCAGGATTTGCAAGGATGCAATTTGATTTTTGACCCTATCAAGTTACTTTTAATAAATTCTGCTTTCTCTAAGTAAAGTCTCTCTCTGCAACGTCTGATTTGGTTTAATGGTGTACATGTTTTTACAACTGTGTGTTTTTCATTCCCTTCTGTCTCCAAGTCTTTTAATTTCCAAGACTATTTGTTTGGGTGTCCCTTTATGTTTTAAGGACTTATCTTTTTGTGGTTTTGTTGGAGTCGCTCATCCTTTGTATGTCCTTTTAGTGTCCTACATGGTCCTTGATAGCGACCATGAAGAATCCATGAAAGATATCGTGGTGGGTGATTTAGAATACGAACTTGTCACATTGGATTTACAAACGTATTTGCGCAACATCATTAGTAAGAAAGCCATGTTGGATAAGGAGGTCAGGACGAGTCCAATGGTCCATAAGAGGAAGGCATGACCTATTGAAGTCCATGACTTGGAAAGAAACATGCTCTTATTTGTCTTCAAAGACAAAAAAGGATGAAAATGAAGTTCCGAGAACTTGGACGTTCATTTTATTTTGAAAGAAAAAGACCAATGAATGTTAAATTTTTATGATCAAGACTAAATTGACACAATGTATAAATGTTGAGTGTTAAAATTATTATTATGACAATTCTGAAAGTTGCCACATCATTTTTTCGTTAGCCATTTAACAACTAGTAACTAAAAAAGAAAAAATTAATAGTTAGATGACTATTTTTAAACTATTCATAGTTGAGTGATCAAAAAATAAATTTATCAATAATTGGTGACTACAAATGTAATTTATCCAAAAAGAAAAGACTTGACAGGAAAGAAGGTGACGAGCCATCCAAGAATTTAACGTGAAAGGATGACTTACCAATTGAAGAAATTGTTATATGAATAATCATCATTGCAGTCTATAAAGTTCAAGTCCCAACCTAGTTGAAATGGGAATATAACACCTCAAAATTTTTTATACAACATTTAGTATTGTTCCGAGATTTAACATAGTGAATTTTTAGGGAAATTTAAAAATGAATCTGATAAAAAAAGAATGATTTAACCATAAGTTTTGAAAAGTATAAGGACTAAAATATAATTTAACCAAATTGGGAAAATGTGAGTTAATAATTGTTATTTGGTATGAAAATGATTTGGAATATGAATTAGTATGATAAAAATCAATTTTAGACTAAATTAAAAAAGATGGAAAAGTACAAGGACCAAATTATGATTTTTGCATTTGCATCGTGAAAGGGGCCATAAGTATAATATTCATCAGAATTGGTCTAATATGATAGTATAATAATGATTTGAGACGTCAGATAGGTTAAGTGTTATATTTGTTGTGATGGAAGTATAATAAGAGGTAAAAAAGGATCAGAGTGTAATCTTTCTATATAAGGGCATTTTGGTCATTTCATATGAAATTTGTATTAATAATTTTTTTTTTGTTGAGATATTATATTATTGAGATTATATTTGAATCATTTGATGTGTTTTTAGCTTGGAGGTTGATTGTGCACTACATATTTTACATAATTTTGATTTAGACTTTGACCATCTGACTTGGTCTTATTTTTAATTGTATTAAAAAGAGAAAATGAGACAAAATTCCCATCTGGTTTAGCCCCTACTACATCCTTCTTTTGTCCCGCCATAAGAAAAATCTCTTTTTCATTTTCTTGGCTTTTTCTTCAAAAATCAACATAATATGTTCCCAATCAACTTGGATTTCTCACTAAAATCAAATAATTATCTTCTAAGCACATTTCCTCCATCAATATTTTCATTAAAGTTTAGAGTTTATATAGTTTATTAAGAGAAAGTTGAAGCTAGAAAGAGAAAGCTTCAAGTAAGGTTAGAAATTGTGTTTTCATCATTCCCACCTTGTATATTTGAGGTCTTTGTCATGAGAAAAAGCTCTAAAAGCTTATGTATTAGCTTTTTATTTATTTATTTATGTCTTTGGTTTTTGAAAAAAAGCAGAATAGTGGAAAGTGAGCTTCTTAGCTAGTGCGAAGAAAGGTTTAAGGTGTTTGGAAGCTCTATTTTGATTTTTGGCTCATCCAAAGGTAAGTACCCTTTGATTTACTATCTTACCATAAGAATGTGATTATGTGATTTGCTAATTAATATAAAAAATGACTCAAAGAAATATGTGTATTGGAATGTGAGCATGCATGTGTTGGTGTGATGTGAAATTTGGATAGAAATAGATAATATTGGTAACTTTGGGCTTGGAAAATAAGAAAATGAAATTTGTATTATATTTAAAAATTTGAGTGTTATGACATAAATTTTGATTGGAATGAATATACATATGTAATAATGTGTCATATTATAGCGAGGATAAAATGTGTAATGTGTCATATTATAATAAGGAGGATAAAATGTGAACTTCAAATATAGCCTAACATGATAAAAAGATTGAAATTATATAAATAAATGGTCTATTAAAATATGTGGTATGGTGACATGGCCACCTAACGGATAAATGAATATGAGAGTTTGAAATATGAGAAAAAAAAAAAAAACATTGCTTAAGAATATCTTTAAGTGAATGTCACCATGTGATAGGATATAAGTGATATTGGGTGCCATCAAGCATTTAAAATATGAAGTGTGTGAAATATGAGATTCGTTGTGTGATTGGAGAACACACACAAAAAAAGGGATATAAGAATATATGAATTGTTTTATTATTAATGAATCATTTAATTGACTAATATTGTGAATGACCTTGTGAACTTGGTTGATTAGCTAAGATACAATAGACATGCCATTAGAATTAGAGGTGCACTTGTATGAGCCTGTATGTGTGAGGGAGATATAATACAATTCCTTACGACATAGCACATTTGTGTTCTTGGTGTGATTGAGGGCTACGGATGTAAGAAAATCTAATATCGTATGTAGTATTAATATGTCAGTAATAATGATAATGCACTACAATCCAGTAGCAGTAACACAACAGAATACCTATAATCCAACAAAGTTAAAAATTAGAAGAAGAATTTTGTTGAGGCCTGTATAAACAGTTTCCATAACACAGATTCGACCTCTCCTCGATGCTTTGAGTAACGTTGGACGTCTGTCTCCCAGGACACAACAACAAACGATTACAGTAGTAGCACAACAATGGTGATCAATTGGACACAATCTTGCCTTTCTCTATTACCAGGAGAAATGAATTTAGAAGAAATTTTTTATATTGATAGTTTTTTGATGATATGTTTTTGAAATCTCCTAACTTGGATTTATATAGAGGAGAGAAAATGAATGAAAAACTTTGTTGAAAAATTAATAGATATGAGTGAATAGAGACAATGAATGAAAAAACTTCAATATTAAACCAAGAGATACATTTTTTCAAAAGATACAACTGCATGAAAAAAAATGTAATATTAAATCAAAAGATACTACTATTTAATTTGAGTATTAATTTATCATTCATCACTCAATAATTATTTTCCAACAACACACTATAGCACAAATTTTGTCTATATTTATGTGTTTGGTTAGGGCACCTAGGGTGCTTTATCTTTGGTGTGTTTGGATGAGATTTCATATTTTCTAGTTTATTATTACTTAACTACAAAGGGCTATGAAATTGAATCTATTAATCAATGGATTTGAAAAGTGATTAATAAATAATGAGTTAATTCAAAAGAAGTTCAACTATAAACTCATAAGTAAATCAAAATATGAACTAATCTGTTAAAAGATTATATCTAGTAATAAGTTTGATAAGGGTTCAATGACTTGGTAAAATGTGTGATGATCTAGTATTTAGTTTTTAGTGAGACCATTTGTTAATAAATGTAATCAAATATGTCAACATTTAATGTGTGAAATAAGAATTTGATTTTAAGAGGCCTTTGATTTAATAAGAAAGGAAACTTAATTTCGGTATGAAATGTGGATAACTTATGCAACTATTGATGGGAATGTTTTTATATACTAAGTTGGGATTTATAATGGTATATGTGAAGGCTCATTTTAATGAGCAGCTATGTGGTAATAAATGAAAATCACCTTAATCAGTAGTATTAAAATGTGTACGGAATTATACTTAGGTGTTGAGTCTTAATGTGGAATTAGTAAGAGAATGGCTTAATTGGAACTCAATCTTATGGTTATAAGAAACTCAACACTGATCTAGATAGGGTAAGATAGGAAATTCTTATGAACTTACTAAGCTCTCTTAGCTTAATGTGTTAGTGGTTTAAACACGTAGGTAAAAGGCCCTTCTAAGAAGTCTGAGACCGTGCCTTTGGATGATTGCAACATTAGTGAAGTTTGAAGTTGTATAAGTAGTTATTTATATTTGCTTAGGCTAGTTTAAGTATTTGTGAGTGTATTGCTTTGCGTAATCAAGTGTCAATTGAATCTATTTTGATATTTTAAGTTAGCTTTTGAATTTTAATTTTGTTTGAAATGTGTGTGACTTGAAATTATGTTTGAATGAGATTTGAAAATATTTTAAAATGATTGCAAGCTTATTGATATCATGTGTTGAAGGTTAGGGATAATTTAAAGTGCTTTTAAGCCAATTTTTGGTCCAAGGGTGCAAGGTCTCGAGACAAGGACCTCATGTCTTGAAACATGCAAATCAATAGCTAGTTTGCTAAAGTTTCCAAGTCAAGTATAAAGAAATCTCGAAACATGTTGTCTTGTACCACAAACATATGTTTTTAAGCCTAAAATGACTCCGACTAATGCCCAAACATCCTCATTTCCTAATGGGACTTTGGAAAGGGTTTAAAATGACCTTTTAGATCTAAAAATGTTAAAATGAGATGTGAAAATTAAAGGCTAATTTTGAATTTCAATTTAACCTTTTTCTTACTCGAATCAATTTGAAAAGTTGCATTTTGAGGCACTCTAGTACTTAGAAAGATTTCTTTTATGTTTTTATTTATCTTAGTCCTCGAAAAATAATTTTAAATGATTTTAAAATGTGTTTAAATCTTTGCAAATGTTGAAATTCGTTTTATAAAAATGTATTATGTGGGAACATATTAATTTTTTTTATAGAGTGACATTTTGTTAAAGTGCCCATTTTGTCAATGTGGCATCACCTATTCCTATCGATCGTTAAGACGGGTAAGGGGTGTTACAAGAAGTGGGTTGGGTTAGTGGCCCATCAAGGAAAAGATCATGGAAATATGTCTAATTTGGTCTTACTATTACTGAGGATGGGTTTGTGAATGAAAAATTTCTAATTCATTTAGAAGACAACACAAGAGAAGATAAGCTTGATATTTGAAATATTTTGGGGTATCTAAACCTTAGGGATGATGAATTAGTTGTCTTATTTTCCAAGAATCCTACTAAAAATGAGAAATCAAATATCATTAAGGAGGTTGAGATTCAAGAGAAAGGAAAAAAGAAGAAGAATAAAGTGAATAGTTTCTTGCATATTAAAAAAATAGCCAGATTTAAGGCCACATGAGAAAGAATCGGATGAGAGATTAGGAAGAAGTTGAATTGATTAAGCATAGATTAAGTTTTTTCAAGAATGATGGTAGGATGTGAAAGGTGGAACTACTTGCTAGCAACAACACTTCAATCATGAAAATGGGGGAGGCAGTGGCCGACTCTTCTTCAGTGAATAAAAAGTGAAACTAAAGGTTCAATCGAGGGAGGTAACAAGACCTTAGTTGAATGCTAGTGTTGAGCTCCACTTATTCTTTGGGAGGTTTTTGATTAAATCTTGTTCTATTAGGGTTGCTTTATTTAGGGGTAGGGGAAAATACCTATCCAGAATATTGTTGTTTTGCTTCTGTAATGGTTGCTTCATACAAAGGATGGAGATAATAGTACATTCGTTAGAAATAGCTAAAGATTGTCTAAAGAGGGAGACAATACCTTTTTTTTTTTTTTGTGTGCTCAAGTTGCATGGCATTTTTATCAATCTTAGATGATTATATCCAATCATTATCAACGAATTTGATCATTACTGATGATTGAGCTCGCAAAATGGTATAACCTTAATATTTGATTGATGACCATTTGATCATTAAAACTACGTTAAAATTGATGCAAAACTTCAATCTCAATTTTCTGTTCAAAAGAAAGAACTAAATTAAAAATTGAAAAGATAAACATTTAGATAAATAGGGGAAAATAATGACTTAATCAGAAAATTCTAACAACTTAAAGTCAACAACTAAGGGAAATCAAATATTAATCAAAGAAAGAACGAATTAAAATATAAAAATATGAAGAGAGAAATTAAAATAAAAGAAGATGAAGAAAAAATGAAACCTCTAAAGAATGGAGGCTTTAAAGGTTTGCTTGCAATCTAAGTAATTAAGGCTACTAAAATTCTTGAAGACTAAACCCTTTAATAATTCTAAAAATATAAGTAAAAGATTGGAGTAAGAACAAATAAATTTCAGAATTTAATAAATAAGAATATGGAATATAATTGTAATATCCCAAATTTTAGCGATGTAGGAAATAGTGGTTCGAGACCACCAAATCTGACAAATGAATCGTAAATTATATTATTTAATATTTACGAGCCAAATGTAGCTTTTAAAAGATTTTTGAAATAGTAAACTGTGTTTTATAAAGATTTATTTAGTTAAAAAATTGAGAAAAAGAGGTATTGAGATCTCAGTGTTATAAACCGAGCCATAAATATATTTATGAATATTTACGGAGTGTCAATCATGTAGTATTAAAATTTCCTCAGAAAATTTTAACGTTTCGGTAGTCAATTAGATAAAAAGGACTAAATTGAAAAGATGCAAAACTTGCTAAAGTGATTAAATAGTTTAACCATTAAATAAGAAAGGAATAAAATGGAAATGGACCATTTTAAAATGGCTGAGGGGGCATAGCGTAAAAAAATCAAAGATTTTTATGTGAAAATGACAAAATTAGAATTTTAACAAAAGTTACATGGCCAAAGTTGATTTTAATGATTTCTAGGCCATTTCTTCTTCAAATTTCTGTCAAAAACAGCCATGGAAGAGGGTTTTGAGCTGGTATTTCATATTTTAGCTTCAAGTAAGTTCAATTCTTGCTTTTTCCTTGAAATTTTTATATTTTTTGACTTTTACAATTACGTCCAACTTAGTATTCTATTAGTTTTTTATTTTGTTGAAAATTTTGGAAGTTACCATTGATAATTTCGTATGATTTTTGTTATTTGATGATGAAATTGAGATGTTAATGGATGTTTAAAGGTGTTCTATTAAAGAATTTTGGATGAAAACATGTTTTAGGGGTTAAATTGAACAGTGTTGAATTTATGGAAAATTCAAAAATTTCATAGAATTCATGGGCTGTGATTGGTATGTATGAGAACAATTAGGCTTGGAATAAGGATTAAATTTCAAGAATCTCATTTTCCAAGCCCAAGGACGATATCGTCATGTATTAAAAGTTTAGGGGAAAAATAGTAATCAACATTTTGCACTGAAACAATTTTGGACAATAGCAGTAGTCTAACTTTGAAAAATCTCTAAAAATTGTGGGAATCAAATTATAGGATGAATAAAATATGAAATTAAATCTTTTTGAGTCTATTTTCTCATAGAAGAAACAGTGTAAGCAATGAAATTGTAAATCATGAGATACAATAAATTTTGTGAGACAAGGTCAGAATGATTTCAGGTTCCCCTGTTTTGACTTTGGAAAATCATCAAAAATTGGAGAAAAATAATTAGAGGCTTAAATTTATATGTTTAAATTCTTAATGAGTTTATTTTCTATAGAAACAAACGGGATCATCATCCAAATTCTGTGTTAAGAGATAATTAATTTTTAGTAAGCAAAGGTCAAAGCTGTCAAATAGCAGAACAGGGATAATTTTAAGATTTTACTATACTAATTGGCTACACTATAAATTCTGAAATTTTTATGATAGAAGGATATATGAATCTAGTTTCAAAAACATCAAGTGGATCTTAGTTTGGAGTTCTGTAGCTCAAGATAAAAATAATTTAGTGACTATGACACAGATGGACAACTTTGAATATATATATAAGTAAACAGATGGACAACTTTGAATATACATATAAGTAAATAGTAAAATTATAGATAATGTTACTTATAAGCGTGATGTATATATATTAAGGATGTGGAATAGAGAGGAGGATGAGGAAAATATATGAATGACTTGTGTATAAATTGATCACATTCCCGATTATAATCGATAAACGTTGAATTAGAAATGATACAATGTTTTATTTCAAATATTTATTATGAAATTAAGATTATTGTTATGGTATAAAAATCGAATTGTAAGTTTGTGTAACTTGAATTGTATTCTTAAATGTTTGAAATATATGTTTATGTGATGAAAATGTGATTTGAATGCTCAATGTATGATGATAAACCGTAATTTATACATATTTTTACCCCATGCTTGGCATATTTATGAATGAGTTTTCCTTGGTTTTAGTGAATTTGATGCTCCTAATCTTTTAGTTTCATGTTTTATACTCAGGAGAGCTTAGGATAGTAAAAAGTGCGAGAAATGGGCCAAAAACAGACAAATTGGGCTTAAAACAGTGTTTCACACGGCCTGGGCACTTCACACGGGTGATCCACACGCCCGTGTGTCATGGCCGTGTCAATGATTATCCAAGTTAGAATTGCACACGGTTTGATTACTTGCACATGGGCGTGGCACACAGCCATGTCCCTGTCGAGCCCAAGTCTAGTTTTATTCGGAAAAGGGCACTTTTGAGGGTTTGGAAGCGTTCTAAAACCTATATAAACACCTTAGAAGAGGATTAGGACAGACACGGAGAGTAGAAAGCAGAAAACACTGAAGAATAGCCATCGGAATCAGCTCAAAGAGAGGATCTACATCAAGATTGAAGATTTCCATCCAATTTCCTAGAAGTTCTTTGGGTTTCTTTATGTTTTGTTGTTTCCTAAACTTTGCGATGTTTTCCATTATTGTTATGAACTAAACTCCCTAAATACCTAAGGGAGATGAAACCTAAAAAGAATCTTATTACGTTTTTATTTATATGATAAATACTTGCTCTTATTCTTAATTGTGAGTTTAACCCTTGTTTTAATATTCCAGGATATTAATTCAGGTTTTTGATGTGCTTATTCAGTGGATGAAAAGTCCCTATTTAAGAGTAGATCATTCATAGTTAAGCGGAGTTGCATGCAATCCTAAAAATAAGACGACATAAATCTGCCAGATTAGAGTCAAATCTAATAAGGGAATCCATAGAACGAGTTAATGCGACAATAGGGGTTTTAATTAGAAAGAGATTTCAATTAATCAACCTAGAGTCAGTTGTTTTTAGTCTCGAAAGGGATATTAACATAAATAAGGGATTTCTACGGAATAAGTCAAGTGAAGAAATCGTCTAAGTCAAAGGTAATAGTGAAGTCTAGGTGGATTCTTTCTTGGGTATTGTCTTCTCCATTGGTTTTTCTAAAGTATTTTCCAACTTCCATCTCTGTCGTAATCTTAGTTAAATTAGAAAATTAGTTTTAATATAAAACACCCATCAAATTCTTAGGCTAGATAATAAAAAGATAGTAATTACTAGTACTTTTAGTCCTTGTGGATACGATATTTCCGGTCTCACCATAACTATACTACTGTTAGATAGGTGCGCTTGCCTTAAGTCAAATTTTTAGTTAGTTTCACAACCATCATATGATTATTGATGAAATTTTGATAATATTCAATAAAAAGGGAAATAAATCCCGGTTGAATAGAATGGAATTCGATGAATCACTGAAAAGGATTTGACAATAAAAAGGATCTAGCCCGAATGGGTGATCCTGATATAAGCCCTCCCAAAGAATATGTGTGAAATGGATTTAACTCGGATGGGTAATCCAAAGTAAATGTGAGTCTGGATTTAGCCTAGATTGGTAATCCAGACAAAGCTCTATAGAGTATTTGTCATTGCAGGGGATTTAGCCTGGACTGGTAGTCCCGCTGTAAGAAATGAGGTTCGCGGGAGTGTGCTCTCTTACAGGGGATTTAGCCTGGACTGGTAATCCTGCTGTAAGAAATGAGGTTTGCGAGAGTGTGCTCTTTGAAAAGGACTTATGTATATATGTGTACAAATTGATGGTTAATGAGATGGTACACCATAAGTGTACTACAGGAAATCCATCGAAATTCCGAGGAATTCAACGGGATAAATATGGAAACGGTAAATACATGGAATTATGAAATTGGTGAGCATATTCACAAGAATTTGTCATTTGAAATTGTGATTGATAGGAAGAAATAGCGAATTGCATACTTATGTATGGTTACAAGTATTTATCTGAAATACAAGAAAATGATGGTTATTGATATATGGAGACCTGAGACTATGATATATGAACATGGAATATGTTTGATAAATATGTTCTTTCATAATTATGGAATTATGTACCTCATGTGTACTATTTGCATAAAGATGATATTTCAAATACTTTGATGAGTAAAGCTCAAATATAAAATAGTATGAAATCAAGACAAGTTGTTATGAAAGTGTATTTAAAATACAGAGATATGGTTGCTATATGTTATATGATTACATAATGTGAAATTGTCTATATATATGAGAAATTTAATGAGAATTGAACCCATACATGTTTCTTGGTATTTAACTGAAGTGTATGACTAACAAGGGTGATGATGTTATGTGTTAGGGTTTGTGATCAAGATGATTGAATATGCCTTGTATGTTTATATTAAATTTAAATGAGTGAGTTTTCGGAAGCTCGTTGGTTAGGAAGCTCGACGGAGATCGCTCACACTATCCATTGGCCTATTTTGGTATGTATGGTAAATGAATTATAGTTATAATGACATGTATAGGTTAATTAGTCAATGTTGGCTTATAAATGATCTAACTGTAACTAGCCATTGGTATGACTTGTATTTAGTAAGTTTTGAGTTGCATATAATTATGAATTTATCATGTTTGATATGAGTTTAAAATGAAAAAATGATGAGGTGGTATAAGTATAGGGATAAGATGATGGTTAAGAATGCTATAAAAATTTATGAATATGTCTATATATATATGAATAGTAAAATGACTTGGTTTAATGAAAAATGGTCTATAAACTCCGGTAATGCCTCGTACCTTATTCCGGCGATGGATACGGGTAAGGGGTGTTACAATAACAGAAGGAAATAACACAAGTAGATATATGACCACTTTTGGAAAATAATCTCCAACTAACTCAAGTAATGGATTTAATCCATCCCTTGAAAAAGAAACTTCTAAGAAAACACAAGCAAAGAAAACTCTTCAAGGAGTAATCTTATTTAAAAGAAAATTAATTGTGCAGACCTAAGGATCGACCATGTCAATTTATATGCATGTCTACCCAGTCCTAATTGAAAGCAAATTCTAAATTCCTAAGAGACCTAGTGAAGTTAGGCCAAGTGCCATGATTTTTATTTAAGCCAAACTCGCATTACAAGAAAGCTAAAATTTTTAAATAATAATTAAAGAACGTAAAACAAAACTAAAATATTAGTAAAATAATAAAATAAAATACTTACTTGGAGTGTAAGAAGCTGATTTATACAAGGACTCCAAATAGACTAATTTGGCTATGGCTTTAAGACACCTATGAAATCAGCTAACTTTATTCTAGGAGAAGTAACTCTTTTACAATGCATAAAATAAGAGAAATTTTCAATATCAGCTTCCTAAATAAATTTTCTAAAATTAAACATGGCCAAATCTAATTTTAAGGCTCCAAACTTGAACTTCATGTATTAAACTTGTTCAAAAAATCTTGCTGGTACATGCTTCATTATATTGACCACAACTTAAGTTTTCAGACTAATATTGACTTGTTACTATTGATTTTAAAGAATCGATGGATGAATTTTGTAGGGAATATAATAATTTCACTCGTATATGAAAAATATGATTGCATAGGATATTTATATAAAAAGAAAAGCCCTAATGAAAGAAATAATATTTCACTCAAATTTATCTTGTCTATTTGATCCGTAATTTACATCAATAGTAAGAATCTTGGTTGTCAACATTCTAGGTTGTCAATAGTCAACAATCTACCTGTCAACACTCTTCCTCAAGTTGGTGCATAGATATTACACATGCCCAACTTGCAAATCAAACTATGACAGGTCCTTTTACTTGATCCTTTCGTGAACACATCAACTAACTATTTGTCTGATGTCACATGAACTAAGTCTAAGAGATTGAAGTTCAATTTTTCTTTGATGAAGTGTTAATCTATCTCGATATGTTTTATTCCATCATGTTGAATTGTGTTTTGGGCTATGCTTATTTTAGCTTTATTATCACAATACAAGGATAATTTTCCTTTCCTTGACAGTTTAAACTCCTCCAATACCTTTCGTAGCCAAATGAGTTCACAAACACCTTGAGCCATAGCTCTGTATTTTACCTTGGCACTCAATTAAGTAACTATGCTTTGCTTCTTACTTCTCCAAGTGACTAGATTTTTTCCCACAAGCATGCATTATCTAGTTGTAGACTATTGATCATATAAAGATCCAGCCCACTCTACATATGTAAAAGCCTCTATTTGGAGGTTACCATTTTTAGAGAAGAGAATTCCCTTTCTTGGAGTAGACTTTAGGTAGTGTAGTATGCGAAAGACAACCTACATATGAGGTTCTCGAGGATCATGCATAAAATAACTCACAACACTAACAGAGTATACTATGTCTACTCTAGTGTGTAAGAGATAAATCGGTTTCCTCACTAATCTTTGATACCTTTCTTTATTCCCTGTCTCTCCAATCCCAGCTTGCAACTTATGATTGCTCTCCATATGTGATTCTGTAGGTTTGCAACTCGTCATACATGTTTCTATCAAGAGATCAAGGATGTACTTTCTTTGAAAGGTGAAGATGTTGGAAAAAATAGGTAAAGAAAATGGTTTGACAGTTATAGCACAAAATTAAAATTTTTCTAAATCGAGCTGGTTTGTGATATTTATAGCAAAAAACTTTTATTGAATAATACATGTGCTTTGTATAAGATGAATTTGAGTCGGTCTTAGGCTTTTAATTGAACGACCTTCTCCGTTATCCTTATACCTCGAATTGCGTCGAGTATGGGTTCAAGCAACATGAGCCTAACACAAAAAAGAAACGAAATTATTACTTTCAATAGGAAAATAATTTCTCTAAATAGAAATTGGCAGAGATCGTAAGACCCAAAAAATAGAATTTATTCTTAGATAATAAATTTCTATTACTTTTTGTTGGAATAACAATAACTCAAACTTATGAAACTTGTGACTTTAAGTCAATAAGTGTCATCTATTTATAAGGAGTGGTAAAAGAATCCTAGTTGAGCAAGCCCTTAATAAATAATATTTATTTAATAGAAAACACACTCCTACACTAACTAAGAGTATGGGTGGGTAGCACACCCTAGTTAATAGTACTAGGGTTGTCGCCCCTCTCATCTATTATGAGAGGATTTTAGGCCTTTCGTGATGTGAGCACATCCGGGGCATCCTCGAATGCACACCAAGGATCCATTGAGCTGCCAAAAGGTCCCATGACCCGAGCTCGAACCAAGCAACTTCAAGATGCTATATCAGCCTTTGTGATGCGCATTTGGGATGATAACCAGCTCCATAACGTTGGAGGAGCTAAGAACAACTCCTTGAAGACTCCATGCACCATTTTGCAATCCGATCATAGCTCCTCTCCAGCTCCCCCATGCGTCATTCAGCTCACATCAGCTCACTTGAGCTCGTTTTAGCTCGAATTTAGCTCGTTTCAGCTCATTCCTTTTTTATTTAAATAAACTCAGTTTTTATCTAGCTTATAACTAAGTTTGCTACAGCTCATGCCGAATTCCCTAGCTCAGTTTAGCTCACTAGGTGTTTTTGACTATTTGAGCTAGCCGAATTTATTATAGGTTGACTAATAATTATTGAGTCCAAATTTAGTTAGTGTTATTAAGTTATTTAGTTATTATTTTAATTTATAATTATATGAATAGTTGTGTGTTATTTAATTTTGTTATTTAATTTTGTAGGTTAGCCGAATTTGGAAGATACATTCATGGCATTTAATGCAAGGTGCATGAACGGGAATGTTCATTGAATGGGAAGATTCATGAATGGTTCGGTTCAATGTTTGGACGACATACATTCATGTACATGGAAGGTTAATGCATATTGAAAGGTGCATCTCCCTTGGACGGCACACATGCATGAATGGAGGGTAATCAATGCAAGTGCATGTACGGCTAGGTTCAAGCCCCCTTCCAAGTTCCATGTACAACCGATGCATGAAGGAGGACCCTTGGAGTTTTCTAAGCACCTATTCGGCCGAGAGACACCCCTTGAGAGTTTCATGCATCCCATGGCCGAACCTAGACAATCCCATTGGCTTCCAAAGCTTGCTCATACATGAAGCTGCCCACTCACCTCCCATTCGGCCGAACATGGACAAGGATACCATTGGTCATTTTTCTAGAAAGTTTCATGTCTTAATTAGGTACATTACTTAATTGTTAAGTTCATGAATGAACTATTCGGCTAGCATAAGAAACTAGTATAAATAGTTTGTTGATTTCATTTGTAAGGGACTTTTGCCAAATTTGTTAATGAACTTTTGTTCTTGTGAGGTTGCTTCCTCTCATATCTCGTACAAGTTTCGAAGACTTATCTAGTTTGTGCTAGTGGCGTCTACCGATCTTGTTTGAACTTATCACCAATCTTGGTATGGCGTTCACCTATCCTTCTATCCATTTTTTCACCTTAACAATATAGGAATCGGGGTGACACTTTTTAGTGTTGAATCATTCCTGACGTTGAGTTCATTTTTCCATTCACCATCTTTCAACTTTCCTTCTTGTTAACCGAACCGAGCCATCTATCCAACATCCTTTCTTGTTTCCTTAGCCGAACCTATCACTACACTTTTGCATAACTTTTGAAAACCTTCCGCTATCCAAACCTATTCATTCACTTCTATTTCTAAAACCCGAGGTACGAACGACTCTCTCTCGAACTACGATCGGGCAACTACGTGAATTCGACTTAACCTCCCGGGCCGGATCTCATCATTTCGTGTATTTGGTTCAATTATATGTGCTTTCTAGACTTTTGACCCAACATTTTATAATTTAATCCAACCCAACATTTGTTTTCTATTTCCCAAAATAAATATTATTTATTCAATTTATTAAATTAACTAAATTAATTTTTCAATTAAATAATATTCTCAACCCAATTCTAATTCCGTTAAAGTCATAAAAACTTTACCGTAAAAAAATCTATGAGGAAATATATTTAATTTCTTTATTCAGCATATTCATAAGAATTAATTAATTAAATTTAAATTATTTAATTATAATTAATTCATATTTGAAGTTTTAAATTTTAATAGGTAAGTCAATTTAGCTCTTTTTACTTAATTTTAATGTTTTAGAAGCCTTGGAATAAGGTTTTGGTGAAATTAAGTTGATATTTTGAAAGATATTAGATTTCTAGTTATGGTTTATGTTGAATAAATTGAAGAATTAAGGGTTAAATTAATAGAATTTCAAGTTAGAAGTGAAGTAAGGATTGAATTACAAAGAAAATTATAAGTTTTGAATAGTAGGGACTAAATTGAAAGAATTTTGAAATTATGGTTTTATGGTGAAATTAGAGAGTTGAAGTTAGTTTAAAGTGGGAATTGAATGAAAGTATTAAGTTAAATGTGAAGAATAAAAGTTAGTTTCGGTTTAGTGACTAAATTGGAATTTAAACAAAAGTTGAATAAAAAAATTGAAATATTCAATGTGAAATTAAATGGTAGTGTATTGACAATTTTTAATTGATTTCCGTAGCTAACATGTATGTATGTATGTATGTATGTATGTATGTATGTATGTATGTATGTATGTATGTATGTATGTATGTATGTATGTATGTATGTATGTATGTATGTATGTATGTATGTATGTATGTATGTATGTATGTATGTATGTATGTATGTATTTTGGGTTTTTATTTGAATAAAGCCTGACTTTAGGTCAGTGGGCTTATGAAGAATTGTTGGTAGAAACTTAACAGAATGGACCTGCTGGTCTAGTGGTTAAGTGGAGTGTCAGTCTGCTCAGGGTCCTGAGTTCGAATCTCTGCAGTGGCTTTGGGATTGTTTTGCTGCAAGTTTCCGCTAAATTTGGGCTTTATCAAAATTTTGAGTTTAGGGTTTAGTGAAAATTAAGGGTTTTTGGTATGTCCTTATTTTCCTTCTTTTTAACAAAAGCTTTTTCCTTTGCCGTATTCTTTTCCCAAACCCTTGCTGTCGAAAATTCTATTTCTTTTTCCCTTCTCTTTCGTTTTCCTTTCTTTTCGATTAGTGGTGATGTAGCGCTAGTGGATTCGTCAGCTCAGTAAGTATGGTTTTATTAAATTACGTGATTTCGTTTAGAGATTGTTTAAGAGGGATTTTATTTGCTATTTAGGGGATTATCAAAGTTCTGTGGATCGCTAATCTGGTTTTAAACAACAAAGAATCACCTTTATTCGTTGAAGGTAAGTAGATCCCTCGTTTCGGGATTTGCCTAATCTTAATAATCAAACTTAAGAGGTTGAGTTTGGGTTCGCTATGATCGATTTTAGGCTTTGGAGTGCTCATGGTTGGATTAGCAGCGAAAATGAACCAGGTGTGTACTTCGACTGCGTAGAAAATGAGTTTCAGTGAAACTCAAAAACCAGTCTGTCGGCACTACACGGACGTGCGGTCTACCCGTGTGGTAGCCTACATAGCGAGACACGGGCGTGTGACTGACGAGCTAGGCCATGCGCGCGTCACACGAGCACGAGGGACACAAGCGTGTGATGCTGACGAGGCCGTGTGCGATGCACGGGCTCAGGCAAATGGGCCGTATAGGCCACACAGACGTATGGGCCCACACGGGTGAACCACAAGGGCGTGTGGAAATCTGGGCCAGGCTGTGTGATCCACACAGGCAAGACCAATTTGGGCCGTGTGACCAGATGTGTGGGCCCACACGGGTAGGGCACACGGGCGTGTGAGCCCAATTAAGGTGAAATGTTCTGTAAGGTTGCACGGGTCGCCTAATTCGACTGTGACCTGATTGTAGGGGCGGTAAGTGTTACTCAGACCCCCTACTCTGATTGATTACTAAAGTGTATGCAAAAGCATATCATTATAAGCATGTGTAATTGTCTGTTCTATATATCTGTTCTGCCATGATATTGATATGATCTGATATCTTCATATAAGTATGTCATGATATTTGTGTTGCATTGCACTGGGTTGGGATTGTTGTGAAGAGAAGAAAGTCTGAGAGGCGATTAGCTTGATATCTGCCAGCTACCCTTTCTTGTTGAGTACTATTTTACGGTATCTTTTGGTGTGTAGGGCTGGATGGGTTGACTATATCCCCATACTTGGTGTGTAGGGTTGGGTGGGTCGATTCTATCCCCACATGGTGTGTTGGGTTGGTCAGAGATGGTGTGCAGGGTTGGTGGGCATGTTTTCTGATATTTGATCTGTTATGTATGTGATATTTGTATGGCTAAGGCTGAACTATCTGTATTCTGTTGTCTGTTTGTAATGCCCCCTTACCCGAGGCCATCGCCGGAGTCAAGTATGAGACATTACTAAACTTATTTTAGCATTTAAACAAGTTCAAACAATTCTCATAGTAAACTATCCATCTGCATCATAGTCGCTAAAAAACTCATATCTCGAGTTTCAAAACTTGAAATCTAATTCTGTAAATTTTTCCTGAAAATAGACTCATATATATACTTACTAATTTTTTTCTAGAATTTTTGGCAGGACCAATTAGTACATTTTATTAGTTAAAGTCTCCCCTTGTTTCAGGGTTCAGCTATTCTGACCCCTGTGTATTATGAATTAGATATCTCCTTGTAGAGAGTTTCAATGACTATGCTGTTTGTTTCTTATAAAACTAGACTCAATAAGGATTTCATATATGTAAAATATAACTCCTAATTATTTTTGTACAATTTATGGTGAATTTCTAAAGTCAGAATATGGGATTCAGAGATCGCTCTGACCCTATTCCACCAAAACTTAAATCTCTCAGAACATATAACTCATTTACCTGTTTCGTTTCTTCCATATGAAATTAAACTCATCAAGCTTCGATTCCACAACTTATTCATCATTTAATTCCATTTCTACTATTTTTAGTGATTTTTCAAATTCACATCACTACTGCTGACTGATTCTATTTTGTGGCCAATTTTACCTTTCCAAGGATTTTCATGGTTAAGTTAAGACATAAAGCATACATGTTATCATATATAAACTTGATTAGCCATTCCAATAGCTAACCATTCTAAAACATTTCCATTCCATCCATGGGCCATATCGTAAGATTATACACACCAAATGATTGGAATGCTATACATGCCATATTTCCAAAAATTACAAGTCATTATACCGCAATTGTCCAGTGATAGTGTGAGCGTGCCTCCGACCATCCCGATCTCCAAATTAACTTGTCAAAACTACAAAGAATGAAAAGGAGGCAGTAAGCATAGATGCTTAGTAAGTCCATATGCAAATAACAAATAATTTAACAAAGCAACTATACCAACCAACATTAGCATAATATCACCAAAACATATATCACATTTCTATTCATCATTCATCATCTTATCATATTATTGTTGTCGTATCAAGTCTCAACTTGAGGGTTAAGTACATACCTATCCAAAGTGCCCATTCCACAACACTTACCAATACGTCACTTGCATCTTGAGTATTCTTCCATATTACTAGAATTTTACCCGTTGAACACATCAGAATATAATTCAGATGCATGGAAAGTTTGCACATAAGTGCCACATATGTAGCCAAGCTACCATGTAACCCGCCCATAAGTGAACTCAGACTCAACTCAACAAGCTCGAGCGTTCGCATCCGTAAGTGAACTCGGACTCAACTCAACGAGCTCGGATGCCTAGTTACATCTCACGAACTCGGACTCAACTCAACGAGTTTAGACATTTGCATCCATAAGTGAACTCGGACTCGACTCAACGAGTTCGGATGACCAAGTATCCTAATCTATTCCTAAGGTTCAACGGGACATTCCTCGTTCGTACTCCTTTACCATTCTCCTTGGAATTCCAATGACGATACTTCGGTAATCTTTCACATTTTTCATATAATTCATAAAATTTTTGCATGTTGTCCAACAATTACCACAAAGCATAGAATTGCATGATAACAAATCATAATATCCTATAAATAACATTAAATGATTTAAAATAACAGTTAGATTACAATATTTACATATGAACTTGCCTCGGTACAATATGTTAGAAATCAAGCCTATTCCTCAGAAACTTTATTTTTCCCTCGATCACGACTTGAATCTCGTTTCTCTTGATCTATAATAAAAAATTTATCTTATTTAATACTCACATTTATTAAAACAGTCCTTGACTCAAACTTTGGAAAAATTACATTTTTGCCCCTAAACTTTTGCATATTTACACTTTTTCCCCAAAGCTCAGAAATTAAAATTCATCCTATTTTCTTATCTTTTATGACATGCTGATCATTTTTCCCTTCTATAGCAACATCAAATTCACACTCTAACATGTACTTATGAATATTAGGTATTTTTACCGATTATGTCATTTTACTAGTTTTTACGAAAAATCACTTAGCAAAAGTTGTTTAACACAATTTCAAGCTTCATATTCTACCATAAAACATCAAAATAAACACATCTCACCTATGGGTATTTTTCCAAATATAAACCCTAGGTTAAATTATTGCTAGAATAAGCTAAATCAAGTTACCGGGACTCCAAAAACGTAAAGAATATTAAAAACAGGGCTTGGAATCACTTACTGTGGAGCTTGGAAGCTTGAAACAAACCCTAGCTATGGGGAACCCTTGAAATTTCGTCCTAATGAAGAATATGGACATATTTTTCCATCTTTTTCCTTTTTTTAATCTTTTAATTACCAAATGACTAAAATACCCTTCATTACTAAACTTTCAAAATTTCCATCCATGTCTAATTTTTGTCCAAAACTTAGAAATTGGTAAAATTTCTATTTAAGACCTGCTAATTAATATTTCAAAGCAATTCATACTAAAAACTTCTAGAATGCAAGTTTTGCAACTTATTCAATTTAGTCCCTAATTTCAAATTAATCACTTTATGCATAGAATTTCTTCACGAAATTTTCACACAATCATGCAATCATATCATAGACCTCAGAATAATCATAAAATAATTATTTATCTGTCAAATTTGTGGTCCCGAAACTACTATTCTGATTAGGCCCTAATTTGGGATATCACAACTCTCCCCCCTTTTTGGATTTTCCCCCCCGACAATCTTACCAGTAAACATGTGTGGGTATTGATTCCTCATAGTTTCCTCGGACTCCCATGTAGTCTCTTCTACCCCATGTTTTTGCCACAATACTTTCACGAGAGCGATGCTTTTGTTTCTTAGTTATTTGACCTCCCGAGCTAAAATTTTAACCGGTTCTTCATTGTAAGTCATATCCGGTTGCACCTCGATTTCCGTTGGTGAAATCACATGTGAAAGATCCGAACGATACCGACGTAACATAGATACATGGAACACATCATGAATCTTCTCTAATTCCGGTGGTAGTGCTAACTGATGTGCTACCAGTCCAATTCTTTCAATTATCTCATACGGTCTAATGAAACGTGGGCTCAATTTACCTTTCCGACCGAATCTGAGAACCTTCTTCCATGGAGACACTTTTAAAAATACTTCATCACCAATTTGGAACTCAATCTCTTTTCGTTTCAAATCCGCATAGGATTTCTGTCTATCCGAAGCAACTTTCAAACAATCTCGAATCACTTTCGCTTTTTTTTTCAGTTTCCTTAATTAGATCAACTCCGTAGATTTGATTTTCTTTAAGTTTGGTCCAATATAATTGCGTCCGACACTTACGACCGTACAATGCTTCATAAGGTGTCATTTTCAAACTTGTTTGATAACTGTTATTGTAAGCAAATTCTACCAGCGGTAAGTACCTTTCCCAACTACCTTGAAATTCTAATATACAACATCTGAGCATGTCTTCAAGAATCTGAATTACTCTCTCTGATTGTTCATCAGTCTGTGGAAGGAAATTAGAGCTGAAATTTAACTTCATACCTAATGCTTCTTGCAATTTTTGCCAAAATCGCAAAGTAAACCTCGGATCTCTATCCGAAATAATCGACAACGGTACTCCGTGAAGTGTAACAATCTCACTGATATATAATTCAGCCAACTTATCAAGAGAATAATCAGTGCGTACCAAAATAAAATGAGCTGATTTAGTCAATCTATCGACTATTACCCAGACGGCATCTTTCTTCTTCGAAGTTAATGCTAATCCTGATACAAAATCCATAGTAATTCGATCCCATTTCCATTCGAGAATTATGATAGGATAAAGTAGACCCGAAGGCACCTGATGTTCAGCTTTTACTTGCTGACAAATCATACATTTCGATACAAACTCGAAAATATCTCTTTTCATTCCGTTCCACCAATACATTTTCTTCAAATCATTGTACATTTTTGTACTGCCCGGATGCATTGACAAACAACTACTGTGTGCTTCGTGCAAGATTTTCTGAATCAACTTATCATTCTTTGGTACATAAATCCGATCTTTAAACATCAAGTAACCATCAGAACTGATTCTGAAATCTGATCCTATATCAGTTTCACATTGCTTTCTCTTGACTTGCAAATCTTGATCATTTTTCTGAGCTTCACAAATCTCTTGTAAAAACATTGATCTTGCTCTCAACTCTGCTAGAATCGAACCATCATCAGATACTGTCAACTGAGTATTTATAGCTCTCAAAGTAAATAACAACTTTCTACTCAAGGCATCGGCAACCACATTCGCTTTCCCCGGATGATAATCAATCACAAGCTCGTAATCTTTCAATAATTCTAACAATCTCTGCTGTCTTAAATTCAAATATTTTTGTGACATCAAGTACTTGAGACTTTTGTGGTTGGTATATATTCGGCACTTTTCACCATACAAATAATTCGCCAAATCTTCAAAGCAAACACTACAGCGGCCAGTTCCAAATCATGAGTCGGACAATTCCTTTCATAAGGTTTTAACTGCCTTGAAGCATAAGCCACAACCTTTCCCTCTTGCATAAGTACACATCTCAAGCCGTTTAAAGAGGCATCACTATACACCACAAATTCTTTACCTGACTCGGGTTGTACCAACACTGGTGCTTCAGTCAGTAACTTTTTCAATTTCTCAAAACTCTGTTGACATTCTTCCGTCCACTCGAATTTAACACCTTTTGGAGCAGTCTAGTCATAGGAGTAGCAAGCATAGAAAATCCATTCACAAATCGTCGATAATAACCAGCTAGACCCAAGAAACTTCTAACTTCAGTCACATTCTTCGGTGGTTTCCAATCAACAATAGCCAAAATTTTACTGGGATCAACCCGTATACCATCACCCGAAACAATATGACCCAACAATCTGACTTCTCGAAGCCAAAACTCACTTTTACTAAACTTGGCATACAATTTTTTATCTCTCAAAGTTTGCAAAACTATTCTTAAGTGCTCAGCATGCTCTGTCTCATCCTTCGAATAGATCAAGATATCATCAATAAATACCACAACAAACTTGTCCAAGTATGGCCGAAATATGCGGTTCATTAAATCCATAAACACAGCAAGAGCATTTGTCAAACCAAATGGCATAACTAAAAATTCATAATGGTCGTACCTTGTTCTAAAAGCGTTTTTAGACACATCGACTCTTTTACTCGCAATCGGTAGTACCTGGACCTCAAGTCAATCTTTGAGAACCATGTTGCTCCTTTCAACCGATCGAATAAATCATCAATTTCTAAGCAACGGATACTTGTTCTTTGATGTCACCTTATTCAATCGCTAATAGTCCACACATAATCTCGAGAGAACCATCCTTCTTTTTCATAAATAATACGGGAGAGCTTTCAAGGCGAAAAACTCGGTCTCACAAAACCTTTGTCACCAACTCTTGCAACTGTGACTTCAATTCTTTCAACTCTGTTGGTGCCATTCTATATGGAGCAATTGAGATTGGTGTTGTTCCCGGTATCAACTCAATACCAAATTCTACTTCTCTGACAGGAGGCAAGCCCGACAACTCTTCTGGAAATACATCCGCGAATTCACACACAATCGGAACCAATTCCATTTTTTTCTCAGATTCTTTTGTATTCAACACATACGCCAAATAAGATTCATAACCCTTTTTCAAATATCTCTGAGCTGACATCGAAGTAATCACACTAGGCAATGCCTCTGATTCGTCTAGTTCAACCCGCAAAATTTCACCATTTTCACATTTCAATTCAATAACTTTCTGTCTACAATTCACTATAGCATCATGCAATGTTAACCAATCCATACCCAAAATGACATCGAATTCATCAAACAACAACAACATCAAGTCGGCCGGAAAATAATGACCCCTAATCATCAAAGGACATTTCTTGCATACTTTATAAACTATGACACATTTGCCTAACAGATTTGACACTTTAACCATAAATTCCGTAGACTCAATAGGTATGTTCATATTAGACACCAATTTCATGCACACATACGAATGAGTAGAACTAGGGTCGATCAAAGCAATAACATTAATATCATAAAGAGATAAAGTACCGGTAATCATATCGGGAGACGAAGCATCTTCACGCGCCTTTATGGCATAAGCTCTAGTCGGAGCTCGACTTGATTTAATCATTGAATCTCTCGACTACATTCTTCTCGCTTGCCTCATTCCCAACTCTTCTCGAAGATTTTCCTCTCAAAACTGCACTATTAGGTTTTGCACTCTGAAATTTTTCTTTCTCATTCATCTCCGGACAATCTTTAATGAAATGATTTGGAGAACCGCACCGATAACAGGATCTATCATTAATTCTACATCGACCAAAATGACTTCTACCACATCTTTGGCACTCGGGTCCAACAAGTCTAGAATTTCCCAAGTCACTTTCTCTTTCGGCACCATTGAAATCAATCTCTTCCACCAATAATAAGCCGAATCTCTCAACAAGGATATGGCACATTTCAAGCACTCTTGGTGTACAAGACAACTCATCAAAATACCGAATAGAATTCTCGAGCCAAAATTCTACTTCTCAAACATCATCATCAACATTTGCCCTGAATTCTTCGGCCCTTGCTTTGCATCATCAAGCGGGGTTCTATGAAATTTTATCAGATCCATACATTGAGGCATCCGGGGTACAGGTTGAGGAATTAAGGGAGGTGGGGGAGATTGAGCATTCGGGTTCGTACGAACGAACTCGGTGTACCATGCATTCATCATCTGGAGAAAGGCTTTCCGAGCCCCTTCTCCTCCTCCTTGACCAACAGTAGGAGGTCGACTTTCAGTCGGCACCGTCCCTTCAGTAGGAGCTGGCACATTTCTCTCTACATCATCAGCCACAGTTGGATTGGGATCCATTTACTAAAAACAAAATCATTTAAAAAAAATCAGGAGTCGTCACACTATCACAATATATAAATATGGCATGTATAGCAAAATCCGTACTTGCACCACGTTAGTCCAAGAACCGACTAAACCTGCTCTGATACCACCGAATGTAACGCCCCCTTACCTGAGACCATCTTCGGAGTCGAGTATGAGACATTACTAAACTTATTTTAGCATTTAAATAAGTTCAAACAATTCTCATAGTAAACTGTCCATCTGCATCACAGTCGCTAAAAAAAATCATATCTTGAGTTACAAAACTCGAAATCCAATTCCGTAAATTTTTCCTGAAAATAAACTCATATATATACTTATTAATTTTTTTCTAGAATTTTTTTTCTAGGCCAATTAGTATAGTTTATTAGTTAAAGTCTTCCCTGTTTTAGGGTTCAGCTACTCTAACTCCTATGTATTACGAATCAAATATCTCCTTGTACAGAGTTTCAATGACTATGCCGTTTGTTTCTAATAAAACTAGACTCAATAAGGATTTCATATATGTAAGGAAAAACTCCTAATTGTTTTTGTACAATTTATGGTGAATTTATAAAGTTAGAACAGGGGATTCAGAGATCGCTCTAACCCTATTCCACCAAAACTTAAATCTCTCATAAAATATAACTCATTTACCTATTTTGTTTCTTCCATATGAAAATAGACTCATAAAGATTTGATTCCACAACTTATTCATCATTTAATTACATTTCTACTATTTTTAGTGATTTTTCAAATTCACGTCACTGCTGCTGACTGATTCTGTTTTGTGGCCAATTTTACCTTTCCAAGGATTTTCATGGTTAAGACATAAAACATACATGTTATCATATATAAACTTGATTAGCCATTCCAATAGCTAATCATTCTCAAACATTTCCATTCCATCCAAGGGTCATATCATAATATTATACACACAAAATGATTGGAATGCTATACATGCCATATTTTAAAAAATTACAAGTCATTATACCGCAATTGTCCAGTGATAGTGTGGGCGTGCCTCCGACCATCCCGATCTCCAAATTGACTTGTCAAAACTACAAAGAATGAAAAGGAGGGAGTAAGCATAGATGCTTAGTAAGTCCATATGCAAATAACAAATAACTTAACAAAGCAACTATACCAACCAACATTAGCATAATATCACCAAAACATATATCACATTTCTATTCATCATTCATCATCTTACCATATTATTATTGTCGTATCAAGTCTCAACTCGAGGGTTAAGAACATACCTATCCAAAGTGCCCATTCCACAACACTTACTAATACGTCGCTTGCATCTTGAGTATTCTTCCATATTACTAGAATTTTACCCGTTGAACACATCAGAATATAATTCAGATACATGGAAAGTTTGCACATAAGTGCCACATATGTAGCCAAGCTACCATGTAACCCACCCATAAGCGAACTCGGACTCAACTCAACGAGCTCAGGCGTTCGCATCCATAAGTGAACTCGGACTCAACTCAACGAGCTCGGATGCCTAGTTACATCTCACGAACTCGGACTCAACTCAACGAGTTCAGACATTTGCATCCATAAGTGAACTCAGACTCGAATCAACGAGTTCGGATGCCCAAGTATCCTAATCTATTCCTAAGGTTCAACGGGACATTCCTCGTTCGTACTTCTTTACCATTCTCCTTGGAATTCCAATGACGATACTTCGGTAATCTTTCACATTTTTCATATAATTCATAAAATTTTTGTATGTTGTCCAACAATTACCACAAAGCATAGAATTGCATGATAACAAATCATAATATTGTATAAATAGCATTAAATGATTTCAAATAATGGTTATATTACAATATTTACATAAGAACTTACCTCGGTACAATATGTTAGAAATCAAGCCTATTCCTCGGAAACTTTATTTTTCCCTCGATCACAACTTGAATCTCATTTCTCTTGATCTATAATAAAAAATTTAGCTTATTTAATACTCACATTTATTAAAACAGTCCTTGACTCAAACTTTGGCAAAATTACATTTTTGCCTCTAAACTTTTGCATATTTACACTTTTGCCCCAAAGCTCGGAAATTAAACTTCATCCTATTTTCTTATGGTTTATGACATGATGGTCATTTTTCCCTTCTATAGCAACATCAAATTCACACTCTAACATGTACTTATGAATATTAGGTATTTTTACCGACTATGTTATTTTACTCGTTTTTTACAAAAAATCACTTAGCAAAAGTTGTTTAACACAATTACAAGCTTCATATTCTACCATAAAACATCAAAATAAACACATTTCAGCTATGGGTATTTTTCCAAATATAAACCCTAGGTTAAATTATTGCTAGAATAAGCTAAATCAAGTTACTGGGACTCCGAAAACGTAAAGAATATTAAAAACAGGGCTTGGAATCACTTACTATGGAGCTTGGAAGCTTGAAACAAACCCTAGCTATGGAGAACCCTTGAAATTTCGTCCTAATGAAGAAGATGGACATATTTTGCCATCTTTTCCTTTTTTTAATCTTTTAATTACCAAATGACTAAAATACCCTTCATTACTAAACTTTCAAAATTTCCATCCATGTCCAATTTTTGTCCAAAACTTATAAATTGGTAAAATTTCTATTTAAGACCTCCTAATTAATATTCCAAAGAAATTTTATACTAAAAACTTCTAGAATGCAAGTTTTGCAACTTATTCAATTTAGTCCCTAATTTCAAATTAATCACTTTATTCATAGAATTTCTTCACGAAATTTTCACACAATCATGCAATCATATCATAGACCTCAAAATAATCATAAAATAATTATTTATCTCTCGGATTTGTGGTCCTGAAACCACTATTCTGATTAGGCCCTAATTTGGGATATCACACTGTTTGTATGCATGCTGCTTATGAGGATGTACACACTGAGTTTGTGAAAACTCACCCCTTGCTTATTTTATCTGTCAGGTAATCTTCAGCAGTAGATGGATTGGTGCGACGGAGGGCTCGATGGTGACCACTGGTAGACACTTGTTGGTTTTATGAGTAACATTTATTTCATCTGTTTTACTTTAATATTTTTTTTTGGGATTACTCATGTATTCGGACTCAAACTGTTTTGGGTTTATTTGGGTTTTTAAAATTTTAAGTTTATTGATTTATAACTGAATAATGCTTTAGCTTCCGTGTTAATGAAATGTTTCACATAATTATGGGAATAGAGATTTCACGACTTAAGTAAAGATAATAATCTGTACGATTTTCACTGGATAAGTTTTTGAAAAAGGTTTTCTACAAGCACTCTCATGTGACGCCGCCATATTCGGTCTTAACGTCCAGGTCGAGTTTAGAGTGTTACATTTAGTGGTATCAAAGCCAGGTTGCAAAACACGGCTGTGGATTTGGGTTTCAAAATTTGGTTTAAAAAATGATTTACGAAATGATTTAAAATATTTTATATAATAAGTAAGTGGTACATCGAGCCTCCAACACTTATCCTGTAAGTTCCCTGAAACCCTGACACGTACTGTTAAAAGTATGCTTATACTGAATTTGTCTGTATTTGTCTGAAATACTGTGTATGTGTTATAAAACACTTTAGGTAGTGTAAACTAAAAACCGTAGTTGGCTTACTACTTGCGATAGCTGACTCTGAAACTCTAGTACTATATTGCATAAAATATTTGTTAATAATTATCGAAACTATAAACTAATGTGCATAAAACTTCTGGATACAGATTAATTCGTAATTACGATGAGCACACGTGGTACTCGTGGACTAGATACCGGAGGCCGAGGTAGAGTCCGTAGAGGGATTCGAGCTAAGTCCTTCGCATCTGATACGATCCCTAATCATGACAGTAGCGAGATACCGGTTTCACCTGTTACTGAGACTGGTGCTGAGTCTCAGGATCGTGCAGCTAGGGACGACGTGTTGTCCCAGGCCATGCTGCGAATCCTAGAAAGGGTTGCTGGGGCTAATGCTAGATTTGAGGGCCATGGGTCGGTTACGGAACGACTCTGGTCCAATAGGGCTGAGGTATTTAAGGGTATCGCTGGAGTTGCTCCTAAGGTGGCTGAGTACTGGATGGAGGGCACGTAGCGTATTATGGATTATCTGAATTTTACTGCCAAGCAGAAGCTCAAGGGGGCTATTTCGTTGCTTCGCGATGAAGCATATCAGTGGTGGCTGACGGTTAGGGATGGCATTCAGCCTGACAGTCTGACGTGGGATTTGTTTAAAATGGCTTTCCAGAGTAAGTATGTGAGGGCCAGTTATATCAACGCTAAGAGGCGGGAGTTCCTTAATCTTACTTAGGGAGACCGTTCGGTGGCCAAGTATAAGGCCGACTTTCTGAGGCTGAGCCGTTATGCGCGAGGCATGGTGGCGACTAAGCATGAACGTTGTGTTCATTTTGAGGTCGACCTTAGAGATAACTTGAAGGTCCTGATAGCTCTGTAGAGGGAGCGCGAGTTTGCCGTGTTGATCGAGAATGCCAAGATTGCGGAGGAGGTTAAGCACGCTGAGTGCCAGAACCGTGACAGAGGAAAGGCTAAGAGGGATATAGAGTCTTCGAATGCTGGGGTAAGGCCTAGGAAAAAGGCCAGATCTGATGGGCCCGTGAGAGTTGGGCCTACTGTTGCACCTGCTAGGGTGGTGATTTGTCAGCTTTGTAACAGACGCCATCTGAGTGAGTGTTGGAGAGCTTCTAGGGCATGCTTGAGGTGTGGGTCGACTGAGCATCGAATTAAGGATTATCCACTGAGGGGTAATCAGATGCAAGCATCGGCTACTGAGACTGGACAGCCACCAAGGGTAGTTCAATAGCCACCTAAGGGCCGAGGCTAGGCTAGGGGTGGTAACCGTATGGGCCAAGGACTGAGAGCACCGGGCCAAGGTACTGGCTAACTGAGCCGAGACAACATGCGGCTGTGTACGTTGCACGTCGTCGTGAGGATGGATATGCTCCGGACGTCATCACGGGTACGTTCTTAATCCTTAATGTACCTTATGTTGTACTGATAGACACAGGCTCTACCCATTCTTACGTTGCATGTTCTGTGTCTGAGACTTTGGGAATACCGTCTGAGAGCGCTTCGAGTGACATTTCAGTGGTAAGTCCATTGGGGCAGTCTGTTAGGGTTGGTAAACTGTTTGGAGACGTCCTGTTGGAAGTGTAAGGGACGATATTTCTAGATGATGTGATGGAACTTCAGTTTGGGGAGTTCGACTTAATTCTGGGTATAGACTAGTTGGTGAGGCATCGTGTAAGTCTGGATTATGCTGAAAAGAGGGTTGTTCTGAGGACCGAAGAGGATAGGGAGATAGTCGTGATTGGAGAACGACAGAATTATCTGAGTAATATGATATCTGCATTAGTAGCAAAGAAGCTGGTGAAGAAGGGATGTGAGGTGTTTTTGGCCTACATCAGTGTTTATGATTCTGTGGACCTATCGGTTAAAGACATTCGTGCGGTGAAGGACTTTCCATATGTTTTTCTAGAGGAACTACCAAGATTGCCTCCAAGCCGTGAGGTAGAATTTAGGATTGAGTTGATTCCGGGTACAGCTCCGGTGTCTATCGCCCCTTACCGAATGGCACCGTAGGAGCTGGCGGAACTGAAGGCTTAGATTCAAGAGTTGTTGGATCGTGGGTTTATTCGTCCTAGTGTGTCCCAGTGGGGAGCACTTGTTTTGTTCGTAAAGAAGAAGGACGGTACAATGAGGATGTGTATCGACTACTATCAATTGAACAAGTTGATGATTAAGAATAAGTACCCACTTTCGAGGATAGACAACTTATTTGATTAGTTCAGAGGGGCTTCAGTGTTCTCTAAGATCGATTTACAATTAAGTTATCACCAGTTGAGGGTACAGGAGGTCGATATGCATAAGACGGCATTTAGGACTCGCTATGGGCATTATGAGTTCCTAGTTATGCCTTTTGGGTTGACTAATGCACTAGCTGCATTTATGGACTAGATAAATCGTGTGTTCCAGCCCTACTTGGATTGATTTTTGGTGGTTTTCATCGATGACATTTTGGTGTATTCTAAGTCTGAGGATGAGCACGATGATCATTTAAGAGTGGTTCTACAGATCCTTCGTGAGAAACAGTTGTATGCGAAGTTTACGAAGTGTAAGTTCTGGCTTGAGGAGGTAACTTTTTTGGGGCATGTAGTTTCTGCTGAGGGGATTCGAGTGGATCCTCGTAAAATTGAGGCTATGTTGGATTGGAAGCAGCCGAAGAGTGTGTCAAAAATCTACAGTTTTTTGAAACTGGCAGGGTATTACTGACATTTTGAAGAGGGATTCTTGTTGATCACAGTGCCGCTAACTAAGTTGTTGCGTAAAGGAGTTCCTTTTGTTTGGACTTATGCACAGTAGGAGAGCTTCGAGAAGCTCAACACAGTTTTGACTCAGGCTCCTGTTCTAATTCAGCCTAAACTCGGTAAGGACTTCGTGGTCTACAGTGATGCATCACATGTGGATTTGGGTTGCGTCTTGATGCAAGACAGTAAGGTAGTGGCTTATGCATCTCGACAGCTTAAGACTCACGAGGCTAATTATCCGACGCATGACTTGGAGTTGGCTACAGTAGTCTTTGCGTTGAAAATTTGGAGGCATTCTCTGTATGGAGAGAAGTGTACCATTTACACTGATCACAAGAGCCTCAAGTATCTCCTCACTCAGAAGGAGTTAAATCTTAGGCAGCGACGATAGGTCGAGCTACTTAAGAATTATGACTGCAATATAGAGTATCACCCTAGAAAGGCCAATGTGATGGCCGATGAGCTAAGCCGTAGGGCTATGACTGATTTGAGAGCGTTGTTCGCTCAACTAAGTCTTTATGACAATGAGAGTCTTCTAGTAGAGCTACAAGTGAGGCCGACATGGATAAAGCATATTAGAGCTAAAGAGTTAGAGGATAAGACCCTCGAGCTGTGATTTCGTCGGGTTGAGACTAGGACTACTACTAACTTTGGGATCAATAGCGATGGATTTAATGTTTCTGAGGTAGGGTCTGTATACCTAATGATAAGGATTTCCGATTGTTAATTCTGAGAGAAGCGCACAGTAGTCCGTACGCTATGCATCCTGGTGGAAATAAGATGTATAAAGTCTCCAAAAGTTATACTAGTGGCCAGGGTTGAAACGTTAGGTTACCAAATTTGTTGCTCGCTGTATGACTTATCAGCAGGTTAAGATTGAGCATCAGTTACCTTCGGGTTTGCTGCAGCCGGTTAAGATACTGATGTGGAAATGAGAGCGAGTAACAATGGAATTCGTTAGTGGGTTACCCCTAACACCCACTAAGAATGATTCTGTTTGGGTCATCGTGGATCGGTTGAACAACACTGCACATTTCATTCCTGTTAGGATAGACTTCTCTCTACAGAAGTTGGCCAAGCTGTACATCTCTAAGATAGTGAGACTGCATGATCATTTCTGATAGGGATCCACGTTCTACGTCTCGATTTTGGGGGAAACTTCATGAGGCTTTGGGTTCTCGCCTTGACTTCAGTACTGTTTTTCATCCTCAAACAGATGGACAGTCAGAGAGGGTGAGTCAGATATTAGAGGACATGTTGAGAGGTTGCGTAATAGATTTCCAAGGCAGTTGGGAGGAGTACTTACCTCTAGCCAAGTTCGCTTACAACAACAGTTATCAGTCTAGTATACAGATGGCACCATATGAGGCACTTTATGGTTGTAAGTGTCGCACTCCTTTATGCTAGACTGAGTTGGGTGAGCGGCGTGTTCTAGGTCCAGAGTTGGTTTCAAAGACGGAGGATAAGGTTCGCTTGATTCGAGATCGACTGAAAGCAACTTCTGGTAGATAGAAGTCCTACGCAGATTTAAGAAAGAAGGACATCGAGTATTCTGTGGGAGACATGGTTTTTCTTAAGGTCTCACCATGGAAGAAGGTTCTGAGGTTCGGTCGTAAGGGCAAGCTGAGTCCTCGATTTATTGGGTCATACCAGATTCTGAAGCGAGTGGGGCCAGTCGTATATCAGTTAGAGCAACCTCCAAAGTTAGATCGTATTCATGACATGTTTCACGTCTCGATGTTAAGATACTACCGCTCTGATCCTACGCACATTGTGCCCGTGGAAGAGATTGAGGTTAGGCCAGATTTGACATTTAAGGAGGAGTCGGTTCAGATCTTGGATCGCGACATGAATGTCTTATGTAAGAAGTCTATTCCCTTGGTGAAGGTGCTGTGGCGGAACCATAGCACTGAGGAAGCCACTTGGGAGCCGGAGGATTCGGTGCGTCAGCAGTATCCTCACCTTTTTTGATCAGGTAAATTTTGAGGACGAAATTTTCTTTAAGGGGGTGGATTTGTAACGCCCCAAAGTTAGGTGTTTTCGGCTTTCGTGAAATTGTAGCATAGGGAGATATCTAAATATAAATTTTCGCATGATTTCGCATAATATTAGGCTGCTTGTGTGATTTTGTGCTCTACGGTGTGTTTGGGAGGTCCCAAGTTCAAGTTTTAATTTGGGCTAAATTTTGATTTTTTATTTGAATAAAGCCCGACTTTAAGTTAGTGGGCTTATGAGGAATTGTTGGTAGAAACTTAATAGAATGGGCCTGTTGTTCTAGTGGTTAAGTGGAGTGTAAGTCTACTCAGGGTCCTGAGTTCGAATCTCTGTAGTGGCTTTGGGATTGTTTTGCTACAAGTTTCCGCTAAATTTGGGCTTTACCAAGATTTTGAGTTTAAGTTTTAGTGAAAATTAAGGGTTTGCGGTATGTCCATATTTTCCTTCTTTTTAACAAAAGCTTTTTCCTCTGCCATTTTTTTCTCCTAAACCCTTGCTGTCAAAAATTCTGTTTCTTTTTCCCCTCTTCTCTGTTTTCCTTTCTTTTCGATTAGTGGTGACGTAGCGCTAGTGGATTCGTTTAGAGATTGTTTAAGAGGGATTTTATTTGCTATTTAGGGGATTATCAAAGTTCTGTGGATCGCTAATCGGGTTCTAAACAACGAAGAATCACCGTTATTCGTTGAAGGTAAGTAGATCCCTCATTTTGGGATTTGCCTAATCTTAATAATCTGACATAAGAGGCTGATTTTGGGCTCACTATGATAATTTTAGGCTTTGGAGTGCTCGTGGTTGGATTAGCAGCGAAAACAAACCAGGTGTGTACTTCGATCGCGTAGAAAATGAGTTTTGTTGAAAGCCAAAAAGTAGTCTGTCGACGCTACACGAGAGTGTGGTCTACCCGTGTGGTAGCCTGCATCGCGAAACACGGGCGTGTGACTGACGAGCCAAGCCGTGTGCGCCCCACACGGGTGCGAGGGACACGGACGTGTGATGCTGATGAGGTTGCGTACGAGGCACGGGCTCAAGCAAATGGGTCGTGTAGGCCACACGGGCCTGTGGACCCACATAAGCGTGTGGGAATCTAGGCCAGGCTGTGTGATCCATGCAGGCAAGGCCAATTTGGGCCGTGTGACCCACACGGGCGTGTAGGCCCACACGGGCAGGGGCACAGATGTGTGAGCCCAATTAAAGTGAAATATTCTATAAGGTTGTACAGGTCGCCTATGTCGGCTGTGACCTGATTGTAGGGGCGGTAAGCATTACTCAGACCCCCTACTCTGATTGATTACTAAAGTGTATTCAAAAGCATGTCATTATAAGCATGTGTAACTGTCTGTTCTATATATATGTTCTGCCATGATATTGATATGATCTGATATCTGCATATAAGCATGCCATGATATTTGTGTTGCATTGCATTAGGTTGGGATTGTTGTGAAGAGAAGAAAGTCTGAGAGGCGATTAGCCTGATATCTGGCAGTTACGCTCCCCTTATCTGTTTAGTACTGTTTTACGGTACCTTTTAGTGTGTAGGGCTAGATGGGTTGACTATATCCCCATACCTGGTGTGTAGGGTTGGGTTGGTCGATTCTATCCCCACATGGTGTGTTGGGTTGGTCGGAGATGGTGTGTAGGGTTGGTGGGCATGTTTTCTGATATCTGATCTGTTATGCATGTGATATCTGTATGGCTAAGGCCGAACTATCTGTATTCTGTTATCTGTTTGTATGCATGTTGCTTATGGGGATGTACACACTGAGTTTGCGAAAACTCACCCCTTGTTTATTTTATCTGTCAGGTAATTCTCAACAGTAGATGGATTGGTGCGACGGAGGGCTCGATGGTGACCACTGGTAAACACTTTTTGGTTTTATGAGTAACATTTATTTCATCTGTTTTACTTTTATATTTGTTTTTGGGATTACTCATGTATTCGGACTCAAACTGTTTTGGGTTTATTTGGGTTTTTAAATTTTTAAGTTTATTGATTTATAACTGAATGATGCTTTAGCTTCCGCGTTAATGAAATGTTTCATATAATAATTGGAATAGAGATTTCACGACTTAAGTAAAGATAATAATCTGTACGATTTTCACTGGATAAGTTTTTGAAAAAGGTTTCTACAAGCATTCTCATGTAACGCTGCCAGATTCGGCCTTAACGTCCAGGCCGGGTTTGGGAGGTTACAGTAAAGATGGTCAGAGATGGTATGTAGGGGTTGGTGGGTAGGATACTGATTTCTGTTATTGTATGCATACTGTATCTGAGATGGGCTAAGGCCCTAATGTATATTCGAAACTAAATCAGTAATAGGCTTAGGCCAGACTGTATTTGACTGATAACTGTTGTTTGAGTGTATGCACGTCTTTTGTGGGGATTACACACTGAATTTATGTAAACTTACCCATTTCTGTTTCACCTGTACAGGTAATCCCCAGAACTAGACGGATCGGTGCGGTAGAGGACCCAACGGTGACCACATGTCTATTGTACTGCTTTAATTTTATTTATTTATTTTATTGAAGGTTTCTATTCTTATTTTTAATGTAATTTGAGACTTTTGGACTGTTTACCCTTATTTTAGATTTTAACTGTTTTCATGGTCTTTTAAACTACAAAACTCAACGAAAACTCAGTTTAATTAAAAACAATGTTTTTTCCTAAACACGAACGGTTTTCTTTAAATATCACGGTTTTAAAAGCTTCCGCTACAGAATATGTTTTTAAACGAATCAAATTAACGAGAAAGTAATTTTCAAACTGACGAGAGATAATTAGGAGCTAATAAACGGAAACAGTTTTAACTGGACAAATTTGATTTCAAATCCCATTCCATGTGACATCGCTAGATTCGGCCCTAACGTCTAGGCCGAGTTTGGGGTGTTACATTTAGTGGTATCAGAGTCAGGTTACAAAACTCGGCTGTGGATTTTGGGTTTTAAAACTTAGTTTTTAATAACTGATTTTCAAATGATTAGAAACAATTTGACTAAAAATGTGGTACACCGAGTCTCTGGCGCTGATCCTGTAAGTATTCTGATAAAGTATAAATAGTATGTTCTGAAACCACTCTAGTTAGTGTATACTAAAACTGTAGTGAAACTGAAACTGATAGAGGTTGTACTTGCGAAAAACAAACTCTGAATTTATGATACTACTTCAAATAAAACATTTGTTAATAAATACTGAAACTGTAACTGATTAATAAAATTCGTAATACAGATAATTCCGAATATACATGAGCGCACGAGGTATCCGTGGATGTAGTACTAGAGGCATTAGGGGGGCTCGAGCTGAGTCCTCTTCACTGGGCAGCATACTGAATCTAGATACTAGTGAGACGCCGGTGCCACCTGCTACTGAGACTGGGTCTTAAGATCGCATGGCTGGGGACGATGCACAGTCCTAGGCTATGTTAAGGATACTGGGTGTAACACCCCTAACCCGTATCCATCGCCAGATTAGGGTCATGAGGCATTACTGAACCTAAGTACATTTCTGAACATTCTCATTTCTAACACAAGTCATATTCATAAATATATATATATACATATTTGTTACTTATTAAATATACAATTTACTAACAAAACATATCTAACACCTATTCAATATTAAACTTCATCATTTATACCTATTTTACCGACCACATAAACATCATATACACAAATACACTTCCATTACAAACCAAATCATAATGACCAACATCATTCAATTACACAAACATACACATGTACATATAAATATAATCAACATCTTACTCAACTGTTAAGCCAAATTACAAAACCTTTATAAGATATAACATGTCATAAATAACCTTTACCATATTCGAACTTATATGTATATATATATCATCAAATGCCCATTCACATTTAATGCCTATATCAAACTTATCAATCAATTTTATCTGTATACTTTATCTATATACAATCCAAACCGAATCGTTTAACTATACTTATGAAAATTTATATACACCATGACCAACTTATCAACCATAATCAAGTTCACCAACCATTAACAATCCATTTCCAAAACATATAATACAAAACACATATACCATTCGTTCATAGTATATAACATTATAACCACATACATTAACCATAAATACCACACATAAATCAAACCACAAAGTTCACTTCTTATCATTTATGCCATTTATATATATATACCTTGACCGAACTTCATCACCTTTAGCACTTATATTTTTATCATCTAAATTAATCACAAAACTAAATCACCAAGGTCATATTCAATTCACTCCATCATCATTCAAGCATAGCACACTTAAAAATTATACCCGAAATAACATAAATTCATAAATCAACTTAGCCATTTTCGCATGGCTCTCATTAAACACAGACCAAAATACAATATTCCAAAACATAATATAGCTTATACATGCCATAGGTTTGAAAGTTCGCTTATTAAAAAACCGAAGACAGTCGATAGTGTGATAGACTAGGCTGATGATCCTCGAGCTCGTAACTCGAATTCAAAATCTATAAAATAGAAACACACATATACACAGAGTAAACTTTTATAGCTTAGTAAGTCATAAGCAAATATCAACTCAATAGTATATTTCAACTCCTTAAAAATCTAAAATAAACTAATTTACTATATCAATGTCATATTTAATTTTAACTTAATCAATCCATAACCACACATGATTAACATAACTATCACTTTGGCCGAATACTTATAAGGTTAACATTTTGCAAATTTTCATTCAAATTTCAAAGTCAAATATCATTATATATTCAAATATACTTCTACACATTTACACAAGCTCACAAAAAAAATTTTAACTTCATACACTAACATCACTCATTTGGCCGAATATGCAAGATCAAATATAACATCACATATGTACATACCTATATGGCCGAATATACAAGATCCAATATAACATCACATATGTACATACCTATGTGGCCAAATATACAAGTTCAAATATAACATCACATAAGTACATACCTATATGGCCGAATATACAAGATCCAATATAACATCACATATGTACATACCTATGTGGCCGAATATACAAGTTCAAATATAACATCACATAAGTACATACCTATATGGCTGAATATACAAGATCATTTAGCTCAGTTTACTTGCTCAATTACCACATCAACATGATGTCTTATAGGCATAGGCTTGAAAATAAATCACCGGTATAAAACCTGCTAGGCATAAGCCTGAATCACACATCGTCACAAGGCCTGCTAGACTCAAAGTCTGATTTTTATTAACCAGTAATAAGCCTGCTAGGCATAAAGCCCGATAAAATTCACCAGTACAAGGCTTGCTAGGCTCATAGCCCGAATATCATTATTATATAACTATCTCATAAACAATTCATATATTGAACATTTTAGATATTCCACATAAATCATATTGTTTTCCAAAAGTTATAACTCAATCTAGTTAAACTCAAGTACATTATCTCTATGTTTTATCACATTCGGCTAACTATACCATAAATCCATTAATTCTAAATCAGCATATTAAACTATGTTACATTCAACATTAACGATATCTAATTGCTTAAAGACTTACCTCGGATATCGACGAACGATGTAAATCGACTATTCGACTATTTTTGCTTTTCCCCGATCCAAGTTCAATTTTCTCTTTTCTTGATCTAAATTGACATCATTTAAACTTATTTAATCAAATTTATTCAAAAACATATAAATGGACAAATTACACTTTTGTCCCATACATTTTAAACTTTTAACAATTTAATCCAAAATTCACAAAACACAAAACAAACATAATTTGCCCATGCCATGCTTGAGCCGAATATTCCCCATACACATACAAGTCCTCACATTTCATTTATTTCACATTTTAACCCCTCAAATTATTATTTTTACAATTTAGTCCTAATTACTCAAAATCATCAAAAACTCCAATACAAAACATGTTAATCTAAAACATATCTTTAATATTTCATCATCAAACATCACAAAACAAAAATATTCATCAATGGCACAACTCAAAACATTCATCAAAATCAAAAATTCTAGCATGGGTCGGATAGTATTCGAAGCAACGATCTCAAAAACGTAAAAGTTATCAAAAACCAAGCAAAGTCCATACCTTAATTAAGCTTCAATATTGTCGAATACCTAAGCTTTCTTTCTTTCTTTTCTTTTTAATGTTTCGGTCACCAAGAAATAAAATTAACACTTATGTTTATTTTATGTTTTATGATAACATGTATATTATTTGTTATTTTACATATTTAACCTTTTAAAACTAATAACAAAAACATACATAATATGGATACATTCGGAAATCACATAGTCTAAAGGTTTATTTGCAACATAAATACTTCAATTTACAAAACTATTAACACATTGGTTCTTATAAAATAAACTATCTATTTTTCAACTTACGCGATTAAACCCTTTTATTAAATTAAGCACACAAACGATCAAATTTTCATACAAAACTTTCACACATGCTAATTCACATATAATAAACACGAAAAATATTATTCAAATATTTTTTACTCGGATTCGTTGTCTCGAAACCATCGTTTCGATTAGGGTCTAAATTGAGCTGTTACAACTCTTCCCTCTTAGGGATTTTCGTCCCCGAAAATCTTAACGGTGAATAGATTCAGATAACGCTTTTTCATTGCATCCTCTGGCTCCCACGTTGCTTCCTCAACTCCATGTTTATGCCACAATACTTTAACCAACGGAATTTTCTTATTTCGCAACT
Source organism: Gossypium longicalyx (assembly GCA_025698465.1). Classification (NCBI taxonomy): domain Eukaryota; kingdom Viridiplantae; phylum Streptophyta; class Magnoliopsida; order Malvales; family Malvaceae; genus Gossypium; species Gossypium longicalyx. The sequence goes on along the minus strand of CM047001.1, from coordinate 9,107,445 downwards.
CTTTAATCTCACGAGCCAGAATACGAATCGGTTCTTCCTCGTACGACATATCGGGATTAATCTCAACTTTGGTCAGACTAATCACGTGTGAAGGATCAGATCAATATCTACGAAGCATCAAAACATGGAATACATTGTGGATCTTTTCTAATTCAGGTGGCAACAATAATCTATAAGCAACCAGCCCAATACGCTCTATAATCTCATACGGCCCAATAAATCTCGAGCTCAGTTTGCCTTTACGGCCGAACCTGAGTATTTTCTTCCACGGTGAAACCTTAAAAAAGACTTTATCTCCAATCTGAAACTCTATATCTTTACGTTTCAAGTTCGCGTATGATTTCTGACGATCTGATGCTACTTTCAGACTTTCACAGATCATTTTTCCTTTCTGTTCGGTTTCCCTGATCAAATCAACCTCGTGTATCCTGTTTTCACGGAGCTGAGTCCAATATAAAGGTGTACGACATTTTCGACCGTACTAAGCCTCATAAGGTGCCATTTTTATACTCAATTGAAAGCTATTATTGTACACAAATTCAATCAGAGGTAGATATCGTTCCCACATACCTTCGAACTTGAGAATGCAACATCTCAACATATCCTCAAGTATCTGAATGATTCACTCAGACTGACCGTCTGTCTGGGGATGAAAAGCAGTGCTAAAATGTTGTTCAGTACCTAATGCATCTTGCAGTTTCTTCCAAAACCGCGATGTAAACATCAGATCTCTATCTGACACAATTGAAATAGGTACTCCGTGTAGTTTCACAATCTGAGAAACATATAACTCAGCAAGCTTATCGAGTGAATAATCTATACGAACTGGAACAAAGTGAGCCGATTTATCCACAATAACCCAGATTGCATCTTTCTTGCTCGTTGTCATCGGTAAACCGGATACAAAATCCATCGTGACTCTATCCCATTTCCATTCAGGTATCATAATCGGCTGTAGCAATCCAGAAGATACCTGATGCTCGACTTTTACTTGCTGACAGACTAAACATTTTGATACAAAGTCAAAAATGTCTCGTTTTATACCTTGCCACTAATAGTGTTGTTTCAGATCATTATACATCTTCGTACTACCTGGGTGAACAGATAACCGACTACTATGAGCTTCATTCAAAATCATCTGAATCAACTCTGTATTTCTTGGAACGCATATTCGGTTTCTGAATCGTAAACATCCCTCAGCATCTACTTGAAATTCTGAATCAACGTTCGAGTCATATTGAGCTCGTTTTGCTATCAAATCATTATCAACCTTCTAAGCTTCGCAAATTTGCTAAATAAATGATGGTCTTGCTTTTAATTCGGCTATTATCACACCATCATCTGATATAACCATATGTGCATTCATTGCACGCAAAGTAAACAGGGATTTTCGACTTAAAGCATTAGCAACAACATTAGCCTTTCCTGGGTGATAGTCAATCACAAGTTCATAGTCTTTTAACAATTCTAACCATCAGTGTTGTCTCAAATTCAGATCTTTTTGAGTCATCAAATATTTCAGGTTTTTGTGATTAGAAAAAACATGACATTTCTCCCTGAACAGATAATGACGCCATATCTTCAATGCAAACACAATAGCTGCCAATTCTAGATCTTGTGTCGGATAATTCTTTTCATGCGGTTTTAACTGTCTCGAGGCATAAGCTATGACTTTGCCTTCCTGCATCAAAACACAGCCCAAACAATTTAAAGATGCATCATTATAGATAACAAATTCTTTACCCGATTCTGGCTGAACTAACACTAGAGCTTCGGTCAAAAGGGCTTTCAACTGATCAAAACTTTTCTGGCACTTTTCTGACCTTTCAAACTTAACATCTTTTTGCAAAAGCTTGGTCATCAGGGTTGCAATCATTGAGAACCCTTTTACAAATCGTCTATAGTAACCAGTAAGTCCTAGAAAACTTCAGACTTCAGAAACGTTTCTCAGAGGTTTCCAATCAAGTATTGCTGAAATTTTGCTCAGATCAACCCGAATACCTGATGCTAAAACAACATGTCCTAGAAAGCTAACTTCGTATAACTAGAACTCACATTTACTAAACTTCGCATACAACTGTTTTTCTCACGAAGTTTGTAACACAAGTCTCAAATGCTTGGGGTGTTCGGTTTCATCACGGGAGTAGATCAATATATCATCAATGAACACAACCACAAATCGATCTAAATATTGTCTAAAGATCCGATTCATCAAATCCATAAAAACAGCAGGTGCATTAGTAAGTCTAAACGGCATAACCAGAAACTCATAATATCCGTACCTCATTCGAAAAGTAGTTTTTGATACATCGGAGTCTCTGACTAGCAACTGATAATAACCCGATCTCAAATCTATCTTCGAAAACACTGAAGCCCCTTTCAACTGATCGAACAGTTCATCAATCTGAGGCAACGGGTATTTATTCTTTATAGTCACCTTATTTAGTTGGTGGTAATCAATATACATTCTCATAGTTCCATCTTTCTTTTTCACAAATAGAACTGGCGCACCCCAGGGAGAGAAACTCGATCGTGCAAAACCTCTATCTGTTAACTCTTGTAACTGTGCTTTCAACTCTTTTAATTTAGTAGGTATCATCCGATACGGAGCTATTGAAATTAGAGTCGTTCTCGGTACTAACTCAATACCAAAATCTACCTCTCGGATAGGTGGCAAACTCAGAAATTCTTCAGGAAACACGTTCGAATACTCGCACACAACTGGTACAGATTCAATCTTATTTTCAGTCACTTTACTATCAAGCACATAAGCAAAGTAAGCTTCACAACCTTTTCTCACATACTTCTGAGCTAACATCGAAGATATTACTGCTGGTAAACCATTCAGATCATTAGATTCAATCTGAATAATCTCGTTGTTTTGACATCTCAAATTAATGGTCTTTCTTTTGCAATTTACAACGACATCGTGCAAAGTCAACCAATCCATACCCAAAATTATATCGAACTCGTCCAAAGGTAACAACATCAAATCGGCCAGAAAGCATGAATCTCAAATCATCAACGGGAAATTTTTACATACTTTATCAACCAAAACACACCGGCCTAGGGGGTTTGATACTCGAATCACAAACTTAGTAAACTCAACAGGCAAAGTCTTACTGGATACTAATGTCTCACACACATATGAATGAGTTGAACCAGGATCAATCAATGCGATAACATTAATATCATAAAGAGTGAAAGTCCCGGTAATAACATCTGGGAAAGAAGCCTCCTCACGAGCTCGTATAGCATATGCTCTGGCAGGTGCACGAGCCTCAGATCGAACTGTTGAATCTTTCGTCCCTCTCTGACTGCCACTCATATTACCCGAATTCCTGGGTGGTCTACCTCGTACTAACATGTTACTCGGTCTTGCGTTCTGAACAGTGTTTTGCTCAGCCAACATCAGGCAATCTCGAATAAAATGATCCATCAATCCATATTTAAAACAAGACCGATCATGCAATCTACAATTTCTGGAATGCCATTTACCACAATGCTTACACTCTAGTCTGTTCTGCCGATCATTGCCAACACTAACAATTGAAGTGGCTTGTGAACTCACAGGAGGTCGGTCTCAGTCTCGTCTAGAAAAGTCTGAAGTAGCTTTAAATCGACTAGAATCATCTTTGAACTTCTTCGATGCTGAGTGAGAAGTCTTACACGATAATCTTTTAAGAGAATCTCTAGCTTCAAAGTTAGCTTTTCTTTTCTCCTTCCCAAGCTCTTCGGCTTTGCAAGCTCGCTCAACAAGTACCACGAACTCTTTAATTTCAAGTATACCAACTAGCAATTTAATGTCTTCATTCAAACTGTCTTCAAATCTTTTACATATGATAGCTTCAGTTGAAACACATTCACAAGCATATCGACTGAGTCTTACAAATTTTCGCTCATACTCGGTTACGGTCATACGACCCTATTTCAATTCCAAAAATTCTTTGCGTTTCTGGTCGATAAATCTCTAGCTAATGTATTTCTTACAGAACTCAGTCTGAAAGAATTCCCAAGTCACTTTCTCTTTTGGGACCACCGATACTAGTGTATTCCACCAGTGATATGCGAAGTCTCGTAATAAAGATATGGTACACTTTAAACATTCATCCAGGTACAAGATAGTTCGTCGAACACACGGATAGTATTATCAAGCCACAACTTAACCCCCCTTAGCATCATCATCATCTGTAGCTTTGAACTCTTCGGCCCCGTGTTTTCTAATTTTATAATCTGGCGGTTTAAGCAATCTCAACGGATCACTCACTTGAGGTATTGCAGGTATCAAAGATGGATTAATCGGGGGTGGAGGTTGTTGTGCAGCCGGATTAGTCTAGATATATTGAGTAAACTAATCGTTCATCATTTGGTAAAAAGCTTGCTTAGCCTCTCCCTCTTGGTTACTCGAGGTCGGTCGAGAATCAACCGGCGCTGTCCCTTGCTCGGGAGCAGGTGCTATGCTTTCGACATCATCGGCTACAACTCTGTCGGGATCCATATACTATACGAATACACATTTTTAAATGTCAGAAGTCATCACACTATCGCAGTATAAATTATGGCATATATAGTTAGACTCACACACGCTACGTTAGTCCTAAAATTAATTAAACTGTAGCTCTGATACCAATCAAATGTAACACCCCTAACCCATATCCATCGCTAGATTAAGGTCATGAGGCATTACTGAACCTAAGTACATTTCTGAACATTCTCATTTCTAACACAAGTCATATTCATAAATATATATACATATTTGTTACTTATTAAATATACAATTTACTAACAAAACATATCTAATACCTATTCAATATTAAACTTCATCATTTATACCTATTTTACCAACCACATAAACATCATTTACACAAATACACTTCCATTACAAACCAAATCATAATGACCAACATCATTCAATTACACATACACATACATACACTTAAACATATAAATATAATCAACATCTTACTCAGCTGTTAAGCCAAATTACCAAACCTTTATAAGATATAACATGTCATAAATAACCTTTACCATATTCGAACTTATATGTATATATATATCATCAAATGCCCTTTCACATTTAATGCCTATATCAAACTTATCAATCAATTTCATCTGTATACTTTATCTATATACAATCAAAACCGAATCGTTTAACTATACTTATGAAAATTTATATACACCATGACCAACTTATCAACCATAATCAAGTTCACCAACCATTAACAATCCATTTCCAAAACATTTAATACAAAACACATATACCATTCGTTCATAGTATATAACATTATAACCACATACATTAACCATAAATACCACACATAAATCAAACCACAAGTTCACTTCTTATTATTTATGCCATTTATATATATATCTTGACTGAACTTCATCACTTTTAGCACTTATATTTTTATCATCTAAATTAATCACATAACCAAATCACCAAGGTCATATTCAATTCACTCCATCATCAGTCACGCATAGCACACTTAAAAATTATACCCGAAATAAAATTAATTCATAAATCAACTTAGCCATTTTTGCATGACTCTCATTAAACATAAACCAAAATGCAATATTCCAAAACATAATCTAGCTTATACATGCCATAGGTTCGAAAGTTCGCTTATTAAAATACCGAAGATAGTCGATAGTGTGATAGACTTGGCTGACGATCCCCGAGCTCATAACTTGAATCCAAAATCTATAAAACAGAAACACACATATACACAGAGTAAGCTTTTATAGCTTAGTAAGCCATAAGCAAATATCAACTCAATAATATATTTCAACTCCTTAAAAATCTAAAATAAACTAATTTACTATATCAATGTCATATTTAATTTTAACTTAATCAATCCATAACCACACATGATTAACATAACTATCACTTTAGCCGAATACTTATAAGGTTAACAATTTGCAAATTTTCATTCAACTTTCAAAGCCAAATGTCATTATATATTCAAATATACTTCCACACATTTACACAAGCTCACAAAACAAAATTTAACTTCATATACCAACATCACTCATTTGGCCGAATATGCAAGTTCAAATATAATATCACATAAGTACATACCTATATGGCCGAATATACAAGATCTAATATAACATCACATATGTACATACCTATGTGGCTGAATATACAAGTTCAAATATAACATCACATAAGTACGTACCTATATGGCCGAATATACAAGATCATAAACATATCTTTAATATTTCATCATCAAACATAACAAAACACAAATATTCATCAATGGCACAACTCAAAACATTCATCAAAATCAGAAATTCTAGCATGGGTCGGATAGTATTCGAAGTAACGATCTCAAAAACGTAAAAATTATCAAAAACCGAGTAAAGTACATACCTTAATCAAGCTTCAATGTTGTCGAATACCTAAGCTTTCCTTCTTTCTTTTCTTTTTAATGTTTCGGTCACCAAGAAATAAAATGAACACTTATGTTTATTTTATGTTTTATGATAACATGTATATTATTTGTTATTTTACATATTTAACCTTTTAAAACTAATAACAAAAAAATACATTAAATGGATACATTCAGCAATCACATAGTCTAAAGGTTTATTTGCAACATAAATACTTCAATTTACAAAGCCATTAACACATTGGTTCTTATAAAATAAACTATCTATTTTTCAACTTACGCGATTAAACCCTTTTATTAAATTAAGCACACAAACGATCAAATTTTCATACGAAACTTTCACACATGCAAATTCACATATAATAAACACAGAAAATAATATTCAAATATTTTTATGACTCAAATTCATGGTCCCGAAACTACTGTTCTGATTAGGGTCTAAATCGAGCTGTTACACTGGGGGCCGAGGGTCGGTTACAGAACAACTCCGGTCCAATGGAGCTGAACTTTTTAAGGGTGTCACTGGAGTCACCCCTAATGTGGCTGAGTATTGGATAGAGGCTACTGAGAGAATAACAGATGATTTGGACTGTACCCTTGAGCAGAAATTGAAAGGTGCAGTCTCGTTGCTTCGCGATGAGGCCTATCAGTGGTGGCTAACCGTTAAAAAGGGCACTCAACCCGATCGTCTGTCTTGGGAGTTCCTTAAGTCTGCCTTCCAAGGAAGCTATGTTGGAGGAAGTTACATCAATGCTCGTAGGTGTGAGTTTCTGAACCTTACTCAAGGAGACCGATCAATTGCTGAGTATGAGGCCGAATTTCTAAAACTGAGCCGCTATGCAAGAGGTATAGTGGCGTCTGAATATGAGAGGTGTCTCCATTTTGAGGACGACCTTGGGGATAATTTGAGGGTACTGATAGCTACACAGAGGGAGTGAGGGTTCTCCATTCTAGTAAAGAATGCGAAGATTGCTGAAGAGGTTAAGTGCACTGAGCTCCAAAATAGATATCGTGAGAGGGTTAAAAACATGAGAGATTCGGAGCCCTCGAGTTCGGTACAGAAGCCTAAGAAAAAGCCCAAGACTGATGGAAAGGTTAGAGCTGGGACCCTTGTTGCTCCTACTGGATTGCAGCTGTGTGGAGATTGTGGTAGACGCTATCAGGGTAAGTGTTGGAGGAGAACTGGGGCGTGTTTGAGGTATGGGTCATTAGAGCACCGTATTCGAGAGTGTCCGCTGAGGGCTGACCAGGTGCAAGCTCCGGGTTCTAGTACTGCGCAGCCATAGAGGGTAGTTTAGTAGCCACCGAAGGGTCGTGGTCAGGCTAGGGTTGGTAATGGTATGGGCTACGAACAGAGAGCACCGGACAGAGGTGCTGCACAGACTTAGTTGAGGTAACCTACTCATATTTATGCTGCTCGTCACTGAGAAGACAAAGATGCTCCAGAAGTCATTACCGGTACGTTCTTAATTTATGATGTGCCTTACTTTGCTTTGATGGACATAGGTTCCACACATTCCTATATAGCTAACACTGTATCTGAAAACTTGGGGATCTTGATTGAGAGTACTTCTAGTAAGATGACTGTATTGAGTTCACTAGGGCAACCAGTTAGGATTAGCAAACTGTATAGAGATGTTTCGCTAGAGGTTTAAGGGTCGGTATTTTTGGCTAATCTAATGGAGCTTCCGTTTGAGGAGTTCGACCTGATTCTAGGTATGGACTGGTTGGTCAAGTACCATGTCAATCTGAACTGTGCGACTAAAAGGGTCGTCTTGAGAACTGAGGAAGATAATGAGGTAGTCATGATTGGAGAACGTTGGAATTATTTGGCGAATGTGATCTTTGCACTAGTGACTGAGAAATTGGTTTGTAAGGGATGTGAGGAGTTCTTGGTCTATATTAGCATCTTCGTTTTTAGGGACTCTACTGTAAAGGACATCAGAACTGTAAAAAATTTTCTAGACGTCTTTCCTGAGGAGTTATCGAGTTTACCTTCGAATCGGAAAGTGAAATTTAGGATTGAGCTTCTTCCTAGTATAACTCTGATGTCTATCGCCCCCTATCGAATGGCACCAAAGGAGCTTAGGGAGCTTAAGGCTCAACTTCAAGAGTTGTTGGACTATGGTTTCATCCGTCTGAGTGTGTCTCCGTGGGGAGCACTAGTTCTATTAGTTAAGAAAAAGGATGGGACCATGAGGATGTGCATAGACTATCGGCAATTGAACAAGCTGACCATTAAGAATAAGTATCCACTTCCGAGGATCGACGACTTATTTGATCAGTTTCGAGGGGCTTCTATGTTCTCTAAGATCGATCTCCACTAAGGGTATTATCAGTTGATGGTTAAAGAGGTGGACGTGCATAAGATCGCATTTAGGACTCGTTATGGACATTACGAGTTCCTAGTTATGCCTTTCGGTTTGATAAATGCACTGGCTTCATTTATGAATTTGATGAACTGAGTATTTTAGCCTTATCTGGATCAATTCATTATGGTCTTCATCGATGACATTTTGGTATACTCTAAGACTGAATGAGCATGATGAGCATCTTAGAGTTGTGCTTCAGATTCTGGGAGAGAACCAGCTCTATGTTAAATTCAGTAAGTGTGAGTTCTGGCTTTATGAAATCACTTTTTTGGGGCACATAATGTCTGCTGAGGGGATCCGAGTCGATCCTAGAAAGATTGAGGCTGTACTAGATTGGAAACAGCCTAAGAATATGTTTGAGATCAGCTGGTTTCTAGGTCTGGTGGGTTATTATCAGTGGTTTGTAAAGGGTTTTTCACTAATTGCAACACCCTTAACTAAGCTGCTACGTAAGGGTGTTCCGTTTGTCTAGACTAATATACAGCAAGAGAGCTTCGAGAAGCTCAAAACTATTCTGACTGAGGCTCCTGTTCTGATATAGCCTAAATCTGGGAAGGAGTTTGTCGTGTATAGTGATGCGTCGCACGTCGGTTTGGGATTTGTTCTGATGCAGGATGGTAAGGTTGTGGCATATGCATCCTGTCAGCTTAAGACACACGAGGGGAATTATCTGACGCATGATCTTGAGTTGGCGGTAGGTGTTTTTGCTTTAAAAATCGAGAGGCACTATCTGTATGGTGAGAGGTGTATTATCTACACTGATCACAAAAGCCTCAAGTACCTCCTAACTCAGAAGGAGTTGAATCTTAGGCAGCATAGATGGATTCAGTTGCTTTAAGGACTATGACTATACTATTGAGTACCATCCTGGTAAGGCCAATGTGGTGGCCGATGCGTTGAGCCGTAGGGCGATGACTGATCTGAGGATAATGTTTGCTCGAATTAGTTTGTTCGACAATGGAAGTTTGTTGGCTGAGCTACAGGTTAAACCGACTTGGATAGAACAGATTTGAGATAGGCAGTTAGAGGATGAATCGTTGGGTCTTCGGTTCCATCAGGTTGAGAGTGGTAGCACTACGGACTTTAGGCCGAATAATGATGAGGTACTCTATTTCTGTGGTCGAATTTGTATACTGAATGATACTAATCTGAGGTAGTCTATTCTGAGAGAGGCACATATTAGCCCTTATGCTATGCATCCCGATGGGAATAAGATGTACCGAGATCTTCGAGAACTATACTGGTGGCCAGGGTTGAAACGGGAGGTCATTGATTTTGTGGCATGATGTCTGACATGCCAACAGGTTAAGGCTGACCATTAGTTTACATTTGGGTTTCCTGCAGCAGATTAAATTCTGCTATAGAAATAGGAGCGATTAACGATAGATTTTGTTAGTGGGTTACCTCTAACACCTGCAAAGAAGGATTCTGTTTGGGTCATCATGGATCGATTGACCAAGACTGTGCACTTTATTTCGATTAGGACTGACTATTCTCTTCAGAATTTAGCGAAGCTCTACATTTCTGAGATAGTGAGACTGCATAGGGTACTGGTCTCAATCATTTTTTATAGGCATCCTTGCTTCACGTCTCGGTTCTAGAAAAAGTTACATGAGGTTCTGGGTTCAAGGTTGGACTTCAGTACTACGTTCCATCCTCAGACCGATGGTCAATCTAAGAGGGTGATTCAGATTCTGGAGATTATGCTTCGGAGTTGTGTGATTGATTTTTGAGGTAGTTAAGAGGATTATCTGCCGTTAGTCGAGTTCACCTACAATAACAGTTTCCAATTGAGTATTCAGATGGCACCTTATGAGGCTCTGTATGATTGTAAGTGTCGTACTCATTTGTGTTGGACTGAGTTGGGAGAACGTCGAGTTTTGGGTCCTGAGTTAGTTTTTGAGACTAAGGATAAAGTTCGACTGATTCGGGATCGTCTGAAGGCAACTTCTAACAGACAGAAATCGTATACAGATATGAAGAAGTGTGAGATTGAGTATTCGGTGGGGGACTTCGTGTTTCTTAAGGTCTCTCCGTGAAAGAAAGTCCTGAAGTTTGGTCGTAAGGGCAAGTTGAGCCCTAAGTTTATTTGGCCGTATCGAATTCTGAAACGAGTGAGACCGGTCGCTTATCAGTTGGAGTTACCTCCAGAGCTAGATTGTATTCATGACGTATTCCACGTCTCAATGTTGAGGCGTTACCACTCTGATCCTACTCATATTGTCCCTGTTGAGGAGATTGAGGTTAGGTTAGATTTGACCTTTGAGGAGGAGTCGGTTCAGATTCTGGATCACGATGTAAAGGTTCTTCGGAAGAAGTCTATCCCATTAGTGAAGGTGCTGTGGCGGAATCATAGCACTGAGGAGGCCACGTGGGAGCTTGAGGATGCGATGTGTCAGCAGTATCCTCATTTGTTCTGATCAGGTAAATTTCGAGACCGAAATTTCTTTTAGCGGGTAGAGTTGTAACGCCCCAAATTTATAAGTCTACTTCTGTAAAATTCTGACACAACTCTGTATCTGCTTCAGTGGTTAAGTGTTCTGGGTATGTGTGAGAGGTCCCAAGTTCAAGCCTTACCTTTGGTAAATTTTGGTGTTTTTCTAATTTAAGCCTCATACTTGATTAGTGGGCTTATATTAAATTATTTATAAAATCATATTAGAATGAGTCTGCTGGTCTGGTAGTTAGGTTGCTGAAGGTCTTGTTTTCAAATCCCTGCGCTAGCGTTGGAGTTCATTTTTGCTCAATTTTGAGCAAGTGTTTCAGTGCAATTGGAACTCTGAAAAGTGGGTTAGAGAGAGTGTGAAATTAGGGATATGTGGGTATATCCATGATTTTTTTATTTTTTTTGAAATTTTTTCCCTATTTTCTCTCTCTGCCAAAATTCCCTAATCTCTCTGACGTTCTTTCTACTTTTTCATCTTCTTCATAGTATTCACATTCAATCCTCATTTTTTCCTCTGTTGTTGTCATTGTCTTTCTGACCAATTGTGGCTTCTATGATTAGAGTCGTTTTTCAATTTTGCAAGTAGTAGGGCACTTGCTAACGTTTAGATCTTCTTTGATTTTTGAGAAATCTTAGTGATAGTTTATAAGTGCTGGTAATCGACGAATTCTTTGGTATAGGAGAAGGCAGTGGAGTAGGAGAGTGCTTTTGACAGTTGGAACCACGCCAAAACTTGTTTTTTGTCGATGATAAGTTGCTTGTGTTATTTTAGAATTAAAGGTTAAATCGTTAAATGATGGTTAAGTGGTCAATGGATTGTTGTTTTTAGGTTTTGGAGTGCTTGAAGTTATAGTCGCTTCATAAACGAACCAGGTATTTACCCGAAAATACAGAAAATGGGATTCGACGAAAGCCAAAATTACAAATTGTTGAAGCCACACAGGCGTGTGGTTGTCCATGTGCGACAATATGGCCGTGTGGTCGACGAAAGCTGGGCCGTGCGCTAGACACAATCGTGTGATTGTTAGGTGGGCCGTGTACGATACACAGACATGACCGAATTGGGTCGTGTGGGCTACACGGGCGTGTGGGTCCACAGGGGTAGTCCACACGGGTGTGTGGGAAATTGAGCCAGGCAATGTGATCCACACGGGCCAAGGCCAGTCTGGGCGTGTAGGCCCACACGGGCAAACCACATGGACGTGTGGGACCATTTAGCTAAAATGTTTCCTAGAGTTGCACGGGCCGCCCAAGTCGACTGTGAACCTACTGTAAGGTCAGTAAGCGCTACTTAGACCCTAAATCGTGTGACTTGAGTATATAATGTATGTATTGAGCATGTTAAATTTATGCATGTTACTGATCCGTATGTATGACTGATAATTGAATTTTAGCATGTAAGTATGTATTTATGTATGTCTGCATTGAGCATGTTTAGTTGCATCTGCATTGGGGTAGGATGATTGATTATTGGAGGAAGTGTACTGAAAGACTTTCATGCCTATTATCTAGTAGTTCAGCTGCAATATTACTGATATGTGACGCATTTGGTACAACTTGGTGTATAGGGCTGGGTGGGTGTTTTAAACCCCACATGGTGTGTAGGGATGGTTGGAGATGGTGTGTAGGGATGGTCGGAGATGGTGTGTAGAGGCTGGTGGGTAGGATACTGATTTCTATTACTGTATGCCTATTGTATTTGAGATGGGCTAAGGCCCTAATGTATATCTAAAATTGAATCTATAATTGGCTTAGGCCAGACTACATTTAACTGATAACTGTTGTTTGATTGTATGCACGTCTTCTGCGAGGATTACACACTGAGCTTACGTAGATGCACCCCTTTCTGTTTTACCTGTAGAGGTAATCCCCAGACCTAGAAGAATCGGTGTGGCGGAGGACTCAACGGTGACCACATGTCTATTGAACTGCTTTAATTTTATTTATTTATTTTATTTAAGGTTTCTATTTCTATTTTTGATGTAATTTGAGACTTTTGGACTGTTTACCCTTATTTTGGATTTTAACTGTTTTCATGGACTTTTAAACTACAAAACTCAACAAAAACTCGGTTTAATTAAAAACAACGTTTTTCCTAAACGCGAACGGTTTTCTTTAAATATCACAGTTTTAAAAGCTTCCGCTACAGAATATATTTTTAAACGAATCAAATGAACGAAAATGTAATTTTGAAATTGACGAAAGATAAATAGGAGCTAATAAACGGAAACGGTTTTAACTGGATAAATTTGATTTCAAATCTCATTCCATGTGACATCGTCAGATTCGGCCATAACGTCTAGACCGGGTTTGGGGTGTTACAAATATATAATGTCCTACTATTATATATAACTATTATTATATTATAGATTATAATAAAATATATAGTATTGATATTATTATGTTTAATCATTAATGCATATATATAAACTATTAATATATTATTTACTATATGATATGATATAGTATTATATAATATAGTAAAAGTGCTCACTTTCAAATGTAGGAAAGTATAGGACTTAGAGCATATTTCAACCAATATAATAAACAATAATATATGATAGTAATTAATATATTATGTATTACTCTACTATTATAGTATGTGGTATAGTATTATTTAATGAAATAATATATTTTATAAGTATTAATATAATAACTATTATTATATTATAGATTATAATAAAAGATATAGCGTCAATAGTTGTGTAATTTAGTATATTAAAATACATGTTTATAATTATAATTAACAATATATAAAATATTATTAAAAATTTAATATCTTAATAAATTATCATTTTTAAAATTAGATTTAAATTGAGCTTTAATTTTTACAAATTGTATTTTGGTATTGAGTTTAACTTCGTTTTATTTTAGACTTGAGATTTAGGCTATAATTAGTTTATTTTGAGTTCGGTTAATAATGAGTATAATATTTGGGTATGAGCTTAGTATAATTTATTTGGATTTTGGAATCAATATTTATGAGTGTTATGTTTATAAATTTAATAAGAAAGATAAAAGGTTATTCAATTGTTAATGTAATATAATAATGAACAATAAAAGATATTTTTGTTAATTCATATAATATTATAAAATAATAAATTTTACATATAGCAAGCAGTTTAATTGTTTTATAAAAATAACTTTATTAAATATATAATTTATGCTTTTTATAAGGCAAATTTGAATTGTGTTGTCATCGTTTGAAAGTAAAGTAAATTATTACATTCAAAATTAAAATATTTATAACTTACAAAATTCAAAATTATTTGAATACGTCAGAGCTTGCTCGGCTTGATCCAAACCCGAATCTGAAAAAATTCAAACTTGAAAAAATTCATTTCCAAAAGGGCCTGAGCTCGAGAAAATCTAAACCTAAGAAAGCCTGAGCAAGAGTTGATCCGAGCACGAGAAAGTCTGAATCAAAAGTAAGCCTGATCCGAACCTACTCGTTCGCTAGCTCTAGAAAAGAAGACTAATTTTTTTTAAAATGAAAGTGAAAGACTAAATTCTAAATGCACAAAGTGTATAGAATTTAAAGTATGTTTTAACTTTCAAATTTTTACTCCCTAATTTCGTAAAAAAAAAAAAATCAACTTGAAACAAAATCAATAAATAGCATTAATTTAGAAATGCTTTTCTTTTCATTTCATAATTAATCTAAAAAAATTAAGTTTGAGTGATAATACATTCATGACTTGAGGTGAAAAAATTTGTTTAGACGTTTCAAAAAAAAAAAAAACTTCGCTTAAGCAATAATATTGTTGAATTGAATGAGAATATGTATGATCGTATAATTTGTAGATGGTTAAAAAAGAAAAATAACTCTTCAACTTGAGGAATTACATACCACAATATAATCCTGCATTTATCGATTTAGTTAATTGTAATAAATTGTAGCTGAATTATATAAATTGAAGAATTACATACCAAACTAGCTTTTGCTCCCTAATAGTCATCTATCAAATTAAATTAAAATGGAATTGTAGGTGACACAAATTAAGAACAGCTCCAATGTTTTCCTTGCTTCAAAGTGCGCAGTTAAATCTGTCTTGGTTGGCTTGGGATGTCTGAGCCCATATCTAGTTTGAATTGAGGTACTTACTTGTAAGGTAGGGATGGAAGATGTTTTTCTTGCAAATCTATCTCTGTCAAGAAGTAGAAGTGGATTGAAAGAATCCATGTCGGCAAGTGTATTCTGTTTTCATGCAAGAGCTGGAATACACGTAGTTTGGTCAGTTCACATGTAAGCAAATAATATTCTCTTCGAAGAATACACAAGAAGAGAAGACATTAAGAACTAGTGCAAGTACAAAAAAGGATTCCCCAATGGCTCATGTTATAATGTCATTGGCATTGCCATATATTCTCTGCCTGTTTTTCTCTCTCAAAAGTTTCATTTGTAATCCCAGGCATTCTGCCATTTTGCATATCTCTTCGGACCGTGGATGGGATCGGTCTCCTGAGGAGAACCCATGCAAAGACATTGAACTCTTGATGTCACCAACATCCACCCAACTAAACCCCACTTCTTTCCTCACTCCCCTCTGTCTCATCATTTTCCTAACTTTCGCTACCTTCTCCCACTTTCCCTTCTCAGCATACAAGTTTGACATCAACACATATGGACCCGACTCATTTGGCTCCATTTCCATCAAAGTATCAGCTACCCTCTCACCCATCTCTAGATTTCCATGTATTGTGCAAGCCCCAAGAAAGCTTTGCATCATAGACAATCCTGGCCCTCCGGGAGGGCAGCCCATTAGCTTCTCTGCCTCTTCCAATCTACCTGCACGGCCCAACATATCCACCATACAAGAATAATGCTCCGAGGATGGTTCAATCTGATACTCTCTCAGCATTGAGTCAAAGAGTTGTCTACCAATATCAACCATTCCGTTTCTGCCACAAGCTGTTAGTATGGAAAGAAAGGTAATTGAGTCAGGTTTCACTCCTTCCCTTTTCATCTCTTTGAATGAAGCCATCACTGAATCATAGTTTCCATGCCTTGCATGAGCAGATATAAGTGATGTCCAAGCAAACTGGCTCTTTTGAGGAATCTCACTGAAAACTTTTTGAGCCTCAGAAATGCTCCCACGCTTTGCATACATATCGAGCAGAGCATTGGACACAATTGGATCAGTATTAAATCCAACCTTTATTAGATGTAGGTGGCACCACTGACCATGTTTTAGAGATACATGTTCACAAGAACCAATTGCATTCAAGACACTACCAAATGTGTATTGATTTGGCTTACATTCTCTAGCTGCTGACAAAAATGTCCTCAAAGCTTCTATCAACATTCCATTTTGAACATATCCTGAAATTAAAGCATTCCATGAGACAATCTCTTTAGATTCGAGTTCCTCAAAAACCTTAATAGAGTCTTGTATCAGCTCAAACTTAGCATACATGGTGATAAGGCTGTTGCAAACATTTGATTCTAACAAAAAGTTACCCTTTACACAACACGCATGAACCATTCGGCCTTCTTCCACTAATTTCCCAGTGGTTATGGCATGGATCAATCCAACATATGTAACATCATTAGGATAAACAGAATCTGATCGCATTTCATTGAAGTGGTATAATGCATCTTTTTCATCAACAGAAATCATTGTAGTCCATGAGATCACGTTCCGCTCATTCATTCTTCTGAATACCAATTTTGCATCTTCAACAACCTCACACTTTGCATACATTGACATCAAAACATTACAAACGGAAACATGTGTACTGTACCCTCTTTTTATACAGAGACCATGAATCTGTCTTCCCACCTCTAAGTTCCTCTGATGACAGCAAGCTGAAACTGCACCAGTAAATGATACATTATCAAGCTTCATTCTTTGTTTCACCATTTCAATAAATGTACAAATTGCTTCTAACCCATAACTATCCTCCTGGCTATACCCCGAAAGGATTGCATTCCATGAAACCAAATCTTTATTTGGCATCTCATCAAATATCCTTCGAGCTTCCTCTAAACGCTTCCACCTTGCATACATAGTTATAAGGGCATTTCCCACAAACACCTCGTTATCTAATCCAGATTTCATTACAAAAGCATGCAACTGCAACCCTAAAAGAAAGCCTTCGAGGTCCAAACAGAAAGAAAGGGCAGTGGTACAAGTTACAGCATCGAAAGCGACTCCATTCAGATTCATTCTCAAAACAAAATTCAAGGCTTGTTCACTTTTTTGAAACCCAGAAAGCAAAGTATTCCAGGAAACTATATCGGGATCATTTAAGCCCTCAAAGACGCACAAAGCCTTATCAAACTGCCCAGATTTAGAATACATATTCATTAGTGAATTTGGAACCGTGATGAAGGACATGAGACCAGAGGTGATAGCAAATTTGTGAACCTGGGCCCCCTGTTTTGAATCACTGCACGATCCCTTGAGAGCCAAAGCCAGTGTAACTTCATCGATGGCATTAAATTGGGCAGATTTAAGGAGTAATTTAAACCTTCTAAAGGCGTCAAAGGAGAGATTAACAGGGTAAAAGGGGGTTGGGTTTAAGTGAGGAATTTCGTCGAGCAAGTGGTGAACATATTTAGATGAGTGCAAGTTTGCTAAGAATGTTGACCTATGGTTGGTGAGGTAAAGGAATTGGCGAGCAATCATGAGAGGTTCATAAGAGACGGTGATTGAAATCAAAAGAAAAATTAAAGCTAAACCTTAAACCCTTCTAAAACCCTCATGCTCTTTTTTCTTCTTCTAACAATCTGAGCCAAGGAACTGAACTTGTTACCAATATCCCAATGAAACGGGATTTTGAATGATGTACGAGGGTTCCATCAAATTTTTTGAGGTAATTAAGTTGATAATTTTATTTTATCATCTTAATTTGATTTAAAATTTTCTTAAATCGAGTTGAGTGAGATAAAATTCGAATCAAATTGAATATATTTATTCAAGTTAAATTTAAAAAAATTAGATTATTATAATTATTATCACCCATCGTAATCAGATTTGCCCATCATAATCAAATTTGTTATTAACTTTCATCCCCTCATAATTTATTTATTAATATTTTATATATGAATTAGCTTCTTTGTTTTATTAATTATCTTTTGATTCATGTCATTATGTATTTTGAAATTAAAAAATATATTAAATCTAAAAAATGTGATTTTAATAAAAGTCATCTTAAATATAAAATGTGAAATTAATACCAACATAAAATTTTAACACGAATATTTTAGGACATCATCCATAATCCAATTTTAACAAAAATCTATAAAAATTCAATATGATTAAACAATTTAATAATATAAATAGTACAAATTGTGAAATTTAATTTAGGGTAAATTACACCAACAGTCACTCAACTTTAAGGTAGCTAACAAAATAGTCACCTAGGTTTCATTTCAGTCACCTAACTTTTAAAAAATAACAAAACAGTCACTAATGTTATAAAAAAGTGACAAAGCGATCCATCGACTAACATTTCAGTTAGTGTCTTAACTTGAGAATCGCCGATGTGGCAAGTTAACTAGCTGATGTGGCCAGTTAACTTGCCACGTTGGATGAAGAAATTGAAAAAAGACCAAAAAAACTCATTTAACAGAGAAGAAGAAGAAGAAGAAAAAGAAGAAGAAGAAGAAGAAGAAGAAGAAGAAGAGGAAGAAGAAGGAGAAGAAGAAGAAGAAGAAGAAGAAAAAGAAGAAGAAGCAGAAAAAGAATCAAGCTGAGAACCTCCAGCTACATGAAAACTTTTTAGTTTCTGAGAACCTCTTAGTGACCTAGTCTTAAGTCACCCATTTGAGCCCTGAACTTTACATATTAAGAATCAAGCATGGAAATTTCCATCAATGTTATGCCAGCAAAAGGCACTTACATTATAAGCATCAAAATGGGAGCATGGATTCTTATATTTGAAATAGGGGCAATGGTGTAGTTACAGAAATGTATTCCTAACCTTTGCAGAAAGTGTAGCAACATACAGAATTATTGAAGCATTGCAACATGGGTTTAGAAACTGGAATAAGTAGCAGTCAAAACATCAAATGCAATGCTTGAAGAAAAGGAACCTCAATGCACTTGAAAGTACCTGATGAAGAGGCTTCGAGGGAAATGCTGCTCCCAACTTTGATAATGGTGCTCTTGAAAACTCTCCTCCATTGATCGACCCTACCACTAATAATAATCATAAGCTATAAAGAGAAGAAACAAACATATAATTAGTGTGTCAATTCGATTACGAGATGATGTTGTATAGTATTCTGGTGGTTCTCGTTATCGTACTACTATCCACTGAAGCTGCCATTGTGCATGGTGAAGGTAAGGGTAACAGTGGGAATGGCAACAACAATGGTAACGGATATGGCAACAGCAATGGTAAGGGCAAGGGCGACAACGACGAGGGCAAAGGCAAAAACAAGGGCAATGGAGATAAAAAGAAGAATAAGAAAGGTGATGATGAAGTGAATTATGACATGCCGTCATCAAAGACCGGGCAAGAAAAAGCCTACTGCAAAAGGAAAAGTGCTTGTAACTAGAAGACCCTTGTTTGTCCATCTGAATGCCCTCAAAGGAAGCCTACTAAGAAGAAAAAGCAGAAGGCTTGCCATATTAACTGTTGCAGCAAGTGCGAAGAAGAATGTTTGAAAACCCACATTAACGACAGTTAGATGTAGAGAATGGAGGGGAATGGTGCTCCCAATGATAATGGAGATTCATTGCAGGAAAATCATAAGATGGATGTATCTCACTAGGTACAGATGGACCATTCCAGTGACCGTTGAAGCTAGAACTATCTGAAATACTTCCACTGGAATTTGAGGAAGAGGGATGAGTAGCAGAAGAAGAATGTTTAGCAAAGATAGGGCTGGTAGGGATGTCAAATTGAGAGTAACCGGCCAGCTGGATGATTTTTTAACACCAAAGACGTCGTCACATGCCACGTCACTTTTCCGTGACGTCTGTGACCGAAAACGGCAAAAAGGACTATTTTGTGACTTTTTGAAAGTTGAGTGACTGAAATGAAACCTAGGTGACTGTTTTGTCAGTTACTTCAAAGGTGAGTGACTGCTGGTATAATTTACCCTTTAATTTAATAATATAAATAGTAGATATAAATAAAATTATTACTATTTTTGGTTTAAGGATTTTTTTTGGATAATTTTAAGTTTTGATTTGGGGTAAAAAGTGAGAAGTAAAAGTTTTGGAGGGAAATAAAAAATTTTAGGGGTTGAGGGAGTAAAATTTTGGGGAGGGGGGTAATGGGTTTGGGGTAGAAGGGGGTTGGATGGGAAGAGAGTAAAAGTTTTGAGGGGAAAGTGGGAAGGAGCAAAAGTTTTAGGGAAAAGTAAAGAGGTTTGGGAGTTTGGGTAAAAATGTAAAATATTATAGTTTGGTATTTGAGTTATTTGAATTCGAAAATCAAACTCAATTCGAACTCGAAATTTGAAAAAAAAAATTGAGTTGACTTGAATTGTAACACCCCCTACCCGTATCCATCGCCGGAATAGAGTACGAGGCATTATCGAGAAGTACAAAACACTTACAGATAATTTAAATACATTTTCATAACAATTTGTTTCGATTTCATACTATTTCATATTTAAGCTTTTTGCACCAAAGTATTTAAGATATCATCTTTATGCAAATAGCACACATGAGGTACATAAATTCCATAATTATGAATGAACACATTTATCAAACATATTCCATGTTTTTATATATATCATAGTTTCATATTTCCATGTATCAATTACCATCACTTCCTCGTATTTCAGACAAATACGTGTAACAAGTCATAAATATGCAATTCATTAACTCTTCCTACCGGTCACGATTTTAAATTGCCAAATCACTTATTGAGCGCAATTTCAATGTTCACTAAAATCTATCATATAAATTTGGATGTACGTATTCATCAATAAATTCCATGTACAGATATCATCATCTCATATTTCCACATACATTTACTTTCCACATTTATGAATTCAAATAGCATATACAAGACATACCAATGTATTTCAAGTACGTTTTCATGATATTTTGTTTTGAACTCAGATTATTTCATACTAGAAGATTTCTCATTAACTCATTTGGAATACCAATTCATACGGATAATACACTCAAGGCGTAGAAATATATAATCACAAATGAACTCATTCATTAACCAAATTTTATGCTTATGTCTCATCAACTCGTATTTCCTTATATCACATAATTCCATGTAATACTTACCAAACTTTTTCAAATTAGTGAACATCTTACGGAATTGAGTACTTCGTTTTCTCGATGCCATAGTTCAACTATGGTCTTACACATCTTCACATAATGATGCCATAGCCCAGCTATGGTCTTACACATATTCATATATCGATGCCATAGCGCAGCTATGGTCTTACACGAATTACATATCTCACTGATGCCATATCTCAGATATGGTCTTATACAGTAGCATATATCAAACTGATGCCATATCCCAGATATGGTCTTATACGGAAATCACTTGTCACTTGTCACTTGTAGCCGAAGCTACCACTATTCACTGATCAGGTAGCCAGAGCTACCATTTTTCACTGATCAGATAGCCGGAGCTACCACTTTTCACTGATCAGGTAGCAGAAGCTACCACTTTTCACTTTTCATTTGTCATTGATAAGATAAGTGTAGCCGAAGCTATCACTTATCACTTTCACTTGTCCTTGATCATATAAGTGTAGCCGAAGCTATCACTTATCACTTGTTGCCATGGTCCAACCATGGTCTTTTCCTTCAATTCATCTTGTCACTGAACTGAAATGCTCAATTTGATCATTTATTCAATTTTCATGCTTTTACATTATTCACGGTTTTATCATCAATACATATGAAATAACACATCATGAAATTCATAAAATTAACAAATAATCACTAAAATTTAGCCATATAAACTCACAAGTTCAATTTTTCTATTATAACGATAATCATAATTTCATAATAAATATTCCAAATAAAACATTATATCATTTCTAATCCAACACTTATCGATTATAATCGGGCATGTGATCAATTTATACACGAGTCATTCATATATTTTTCCTCCTTCTCCTCTCCATCCACATCCTTGGTATAAATAACACACTTGTAAGTAACCTTATCTATAATTTTCACTAATTACTTATGTGAATATTCAAGCTATCCACCCGTGTCATAGTAACTAAATTATTTATATCTAAAGCTACGGAACTCCAAATTAAGGTCCACTAATTTTCCCTAAAACTAGACTCACATATATTCTTACCATAAAAATTTCATAATTTTTGGTTGGTCCAATTAATACAGTTTATTCATTGAAGTCTCCCCTGTTCTGCTGTCTGACAGTTCTGACCCTTCATCACTAAAAATTAATTATCTCCTCGTACAGAATTTTAATGATGTTCCCGTTTGTTTCTCTTGAAAATAGACTCATTCAGGATTCTAAACATATAAATTTAATCCCATAATTATTTTTATCAAATTTTTGATGATTTTACAAAGTTAGAACAGGGAAACCCGAAATCATTCTGACCTTGTCTCACAAAATTTATCATATCTCATGATTTAAAATTCCATTGCTTACATCATTTCTTCTATAAGAAACTAGACTCAATAAGATTTAATTTCGTATTTTATTCATCCTCTAATTCCATTTTTAAAATTTTTGGTGATTTTTCAAAGTTAGACTACTGCTGCTGTCCAAAACAGTTGTAGTGCAAAATATTGATTTCCATTTTGCCCCAAATTTCACAATTCATACAATTCATTCCTTGCTCAATTAACCCCTAAATTAAGATAATTTTCTCAATTAATACTTTTACTAGACATTATAAGTTATTTCATAACTATTGAAATTCAGAATTTCCACATAAAACTCTAACTTCAAACTCTTTTACACTTAGGTCCCAAACATTCACTTTCTATTCAATTCTTTCAATAAAATCAAAATATAAACAATTTAAAGCTCTAATTCCATGCCAAATCATCATATACTTCCAGCACATATTCATAGCAACTTTCAATTTCTTTCATAGAATCAAAAACTAATGAATTCAACAAGTGGACCTAGTTGTAAAATTCACAAAAACACAAAAATTTTAAGAAATAATCAAGAATTGAACTTACTTGAAGTAAAAATATGAAAAACCAGCTTAGGGAAACTCTTCCATGGCGTTTTTTCTGATGAGAATGCAGAAAAATAAAGAGAAATCTAGATAATTCCACTTTAGTCCTAACTTTATCAAGTAAATTTTGAAATTTTCTAATTTTGCCCTTAATTCTCCTTACTTTCTTGCTGATTTCATGCCCTTGCCGTCCAGCCCAAATAGACCTTGGGTCTATTTTCCTTTTAAACCCTCTTTCTTTTATCATTTAAGCTATTTAATCATTTCCCAAAATTTTGCATTTGATACAATTTAGTCCTTTTTGTTCAATTAACTATCAGAACTTTAAAATTTCTTGACGAAACTTTAATACTAACTTATTAACACTCCATAAATATTTATAAAAATATTTATGGCTCGATTTAAAATTCCCGAGGTCTCGATACCTCGTTTTCGATTCTAATTATTTTAGTATTTATTTTTAGTACACTATTCACAATTTCAAAAATTTTCCTAACTTCACATTTAACTTATAATTACTAAATTAATAATATTTTCTACTCATTTGTCGGATTTAGTGATCTCGAATCACTGTTTCGACACCACTAAAAATTAGGTTGTTACATGAATAATTCGATTAATTCGAATAACTCGATTCCATTAACTTAAAATTCAAATTTTTTTTTATTTTTTCGAATTGAATCGAGTTTTGCTCACCCTTAATGCGTTGTTTGGTTTCTAGGGATCAATTGACTCTATATGTCGTTTAAAAAAATTGCATTTTAGGTCGATTTTTACAATATTTAGGGAAATAGGTTGGTTTTGAACAGAGTGTGTAAAAATGCGTCCAACTAGAAGCATTTTTTTGCACAGTTGGCAAAAAAGCGCACCCAGCTAGACGCTTTTTCCCTTTAATACGTATTTTCTGATTTTTTAAATAAAATTAGTTATCTTGGTTAGCGGTTTTGTCATTGAGTATTGGATTTGTTACTTTTATAATATTCAATTTCTAATAATAAATAATTAAATAATAGAATAAGAAATTTTTTTCTATTTATACTATAGCAGATTAACTACGAGTCTCATTCGAATTTGTTTGAAAATGAAAATTAGGCATACCCTCTCTTCGAGCTTGACCAATTACCAATTTATAGAAAAAAATCAAATTCAAGTTTACATAGGTAGATAAAATGGGTTTTACACTTTTTATTTTGATGTAGTTTTCATGTATAAATGTAGATGTATAAATTATAAATGTAAGACAACAAAAAATTGGGCGGAGATAGAAAAAGAAAGACTTTTTTTGCATTTTTTTTATTTCATCAATTCGATTTATATATCATTATAAATATAGATCCTAATCTATCCTATAGATTTGAATGGAGATATAAAAAAGAAAGGTACCAATAAATTAAATACAAATTCTTTTCTTCTTTTTTCTGGATAGTGTATGGAATATAATTAAAAAAGGGGTAATATCATTTTTGTTCTAGAATAGAAGCATTTTATGCGATTTTCCCATCTCTATTCATTTTTTATGCAATTTGTATTGGAGTATATATATAATTATAATTTATAAAATCTATAGGAATAGATAAATAATGACATCAAAAGACCGATCGTTTTGTTTTAAAAATAGATGTCTTTGACATCCAACTATAGCACTGAATAACTTTTTTTTGAATGGCAGTTCCAAAAAAACGTACTTCTACATCAAAAAAGCGTATTCGAAAAAATGTTTGGAAAAAGAAAGGATATTGGGCGGCCTTGAAAGCTTTTTCATTAGCCAAATCTCTTTCTACGGGGAATTCAAAAAGTTTTTTTGTACGCCAAATAAATTTGGAGTAATCTGAATTGGTTTAACTCGAATAGGATACAAAGGTTTTAACTCGAATATGATACAAAGGTTTTACTTTTTTGAATTTTTGAATATCTTTTTTTTTCATTTCCCCGGGGGGGGGGTATGTTAGTGTTATAATAATTTGTTATAAGAATTTTTTTTTTCTATTTATACTATAGCGGATCGCGGAGCACATATATATAAGAATTTTCATTTTCATTTTCTATTTTTTTATTTCATATTATTCTAAGTTTTTTTAATTAATATTGTCGTAACCATCTTTTGAAAAACACGAGTATGGACTTGGATTTTGAAAAAATGAAAATGGATAGAGGAGTCGCCACCAATCCTTTTTTGATAAAGTGTGATCGGGTCACCTCGTAAAAGTAGTTGTTTGTAATAAATGGTTTGATTTATTTAAACAACGATTTTGGTCCACGCAAATCAAGAAAATAGGTTCGGGAGTCGATTACGCACGAGGAAGGATTAGCACCCTCGATACGCCCAAAATTGGTACCTAGTTGATTAATTAGTGTCTTAGTGTCAAAGATTTGAAAACTTAAAAAAAATTTAAAAGACAATCCCTCTTTGTATTAATGCTGATTTAAATGATTGAAAAACGGATGTTAAGGACTTCCTAATCTCGATGTAATAAAATACCATGCCCAGTAAGTTAAGGCACTACATCTCGAATTTTGAGTCTGAGCTTGCCTTTTATTTAAAACTAAGACATTTTAACTTCTTTTAAAAGGATATTCGGTTATTTAGTATAAACGAGAAAAATCGAAACCCAGTAAGTTAGGGCACGATATCTCGAATTTCCAAATGCCGAATATTGCTTTTGGTAATAAAAATCTTATCCCGAGGTAACAAAATGTCATACCCGGTAAGTTAGGGCACGACACCTCGTGTCTCCGAGAGTAAGCATTCATTTCAAAACTCGTATTGTGATTTAAAGGAATATTTCGTTATTTGGGTTAGATGAGAAAAATCGAAACCCAGTAAGTTAGGGTACGATTATCTCGCATTACCAAACACAGGATATTCCTTTTATGAAAGAATTGTTTTAATATATTGAATAAAAACATGGTTTATAGTAAAACATAAAATAGGTGTGATAGGGTAAAAAACAATAATATGAGCAATTATAAAAGATGAAACAATAACGAGGCTAAGTATCGTATAAATGTAAACACATACGTGAGGAAAACGAAATAATCGAATGTGCAAGCAAATAAATAAATGTGAAAATGACAAAATAAAATGACGATGATAACGAAAAATGATAATAATGATATAAAAGTACATACATATATGTATTTAGGTACATACGTAATAATAGGAGTAATAAGAAATATATATATAAAAGAAATGTATATATGCATAATGATAATACAATGTTAAGAGATACATATGCGTAGTATATATATAAAAAATGTCTACATAACATAATAATAAAAGATTCACATAGTATATATATATATATATTAGTAATAATAATAATGATAATACAAATAATGAATGATTTAAGGTTTGAAATTATTTATAAAGATATAAATAAATATGTGACGAAGCAATAATAATACGAGTAGTGATATATAAGCAAAATGAGTATGCTAGAATACCTATATATATATATATATATATATATATATATATATATATATTAGTGTAAAATAATAACATATAAGTAAACACAAAAGAAAGAAGGTATAATAATAGTAATAATACAATAGTAATAATAATAAAAGGTGTAATGATAATAATAATAATATAATAATAATAGTGATATTAATAAAAACATTACATAAATATATTTTAAAAATAAATATATGATAATATTAAAAGTATATACATAAGATGTACACGATATATATATAAAGAAAAATACACATAATATAGTAAAATGTAGGCATAATTTACGTAAATATATATATATATATATATGAGGTTTAAAATGAACAAATATACGTAATATGATGTTAATATATATATATATATATATGCGTAACATGGAGTATAGTGTATAAATATTAAAAGAATACATATATGACATACAAATACATTAATAAACACAATAATATTAAACTATTAATAATACTATATAACATATATATATATATAAGTATTAAGTAAGAATAATAATGAGATGCTAATAAATAAAAATATAAATATAGTAATAATAATAAAATATAGTAGTATGAATAATATTAAAATTAAATAGAATAATGAGAAAGAAAAAAAATAAAAAAAAGGATGAAATTGAATTAAAAATGGGATTTTTGAGGCAAATTAAAATAAATAAAGAGAAGGGGACTGATTTGAACACGCGAACGAACTGGAAGGACCCAAGGGAAAATATCCCTGCCTTCAAAACGCTGCACCTCATGCAGGATTAAAATTAAATAAAAACAAAATAATCGGGTCAAATTAAAAATAAAAAAATGAATTGTAGAATACTTAAGAGACAGAAGGACCAAAAGGGGAAATATCCTTTTTTAAAACACTGTGGATCTCCCTATGCTCGGGTCGAGTCACGCATGGGTTGTCCAAAACGGTACCGTTTTGGCACCTGGACTTCCTCCGAAAACGGCGTCGTGTGGGGGTATTATAAAAGTCAAAATTTTGGGCAAAAATTTCATTTTCCCATTTTATTAAAAAAAACGAAAACCCTTCCCCCTTTTCTCTCTGCCAGCCCAGAATCCGGCGAGGAGTAGGCCGGTCGCCGTCGTGTCGTCCGTCGTGCCGGCCACCGTACACGGTGGTCGAAAATCGCCTAAAGGTAATTTTTTTCTCTTTTTTTATTATTTTATATATTTATTATATATGTGTGTTGTTTTTAATAAAATAGAAACGATACATACTAATAATATTCGAAAAAAGATAAAAATAATAGACCTTTAGATCGGTCTTCGATATTTCTTGCTGCACGTTTGAGTCTATTGAAGCCCTTTGATGTTAATCGCCTCTTATATTTCAGAAAAAGAAAGAAAAAATCCAGAAGAAGAGGAATTGATTCTCTTGTGGCTTATATAGCCCATTTTACAAGGATTTTCTCCCTATTTTTTTTCTGCACAATGTCCTTCTTCTTTTAATATTGCAGGCAAACGGTGGTGGAGGCAGGTGCCACTTACGTTGTCGACGTGACTGGGGCGGTTGGAGTTAGAAGACCCTAGGTGCGGCGCACCTAGGGTTGGAAATCCTTGCTGTTTTGTTAGGGTTTGGGCCACATTGTTTTGAGTAGTTGGGCTTAGGGTTTTGATTTGTTTCGGTAGTTGGGCCCGAGCCAAATGGGCTTGTACAGCTGCCCCTCTTTGCTTGTTGTCGTGTAACGAGAACAGAGCAAAGACTCTCAAGAAAGACCAGTTTGGCCCGGCCACGTCGAGTCTTGACTTCTTTGGTGCTCCTCTTCTTTCAAATAGCTTCATCCCAATCCTTTGCATATTGCTGTTTTACTCTGCTTCATTGTTCTATTGCAACTTTATGGTAACAAGATTTGTTTTGATCTGCTCTACTGCAACTTCAGAGAAATAAGATCTATTTATTCATAGCTTCAACCTGTTCTACTGTAACTTTAGGGAAAATGATTTGCTGTCTTCGGTCTGCTCCACCGCAGCTTCAAGGAGACAAGACATGTATCTTCAATCTACTCCGCTGAAACTTCAAAGAGATCTATTGTGGCTTCGAGCCGCTCCAGTGCCATTTCAAGGAGAAGAGATTTGTAATTTCTAGCCTGTTACCCTACTGCTTAGGGGTTTAAGTCCCATCACCTCTGATCTGTTTCCCTATTGCTTAGGGGGTTAAGATCTGTAACTTTAGCCTGTTACCCTACTGCTTAGGGGTTTAAGGCTTGTGAACCCTCGATCTATTTCCCTACGACTTAGGGGGTTAAGATCTGTAAATCTTTAGCTCGTCACCCTACTGCTTAGGGGGTTAAAGCTCATCACCTTCGATCCGTTTCCCTACTACTTAGGGGGTTAAGATCTGCAATTCAGTCTGTTACCCTACTGCTTAGGTGTTTAAGACCCTTCGTCTTCGATCTGCTCCACTACTACTTAGGGAGATAAGATCCGTAAATTTACCGATTCTAGGGACATGACCCGTAGAATTGGTTCCATGTATCTATGCTTATGTCAAATGATTAGAATGCTATGATCGAAATGAATCGATTGCTCCTAACTAGGTGTGTCATGAATGATCTATGAATGCGCGAGTGCAGCATGTTGTGAGAATGAACCTCTTTCTTAATGCACGAGTTGTCATTGCCTTTTGTTCATCGAGGTTCGATCGAAACGGTACCCTGTCTTCTTGTTCAGCTTAGATCTTTGAACAAAAAACCCGAAGAGGCAATTCCAATTTAAAATTTTTCTTCTCCAATGTTTCCAATCTTTAAGTTTGGTTAGTTCTAAATAAATAGTCCTGCTTCAGGTTCCCGTACTATTTAGAAACTTTCAGAGTAATATGCAGAACTCTTTTTGCGACAATGATTTTAATCCATTAATCATCATTTCCATGCAAAATGTTTGAGAAAGATCATAACAATGACAGGACTGAAATTTGTCAGAAACAAAATTTGAAGGGAATAGATTAATCACAGACAACAAATATTGCTGGAATACAAAATGAATAGAAAAAAAATAGGTGCCCCAAATATCGCAGCGTGAGCTTCTCCCTACGCACTTCTTGAGGATTCCCCTTTTAAGCTCAATATGTGTTTAGGGGGTCTAGAGTACTCTTGTAGATGCCCCAAGATGTACATCTCTCCTCATTGTTAATTTAGGCATAGCAGGACTGCTGTATGCCCCACTTTGATCCAAATTTGAGACGCCCTTTTCGGGTTTTCAACTCAAACCCCCCTTTGGTCTCAAGGCGCCATTTGCTGGTTTTCGCCTTGGCCTCTCCCCTTTTTTTTTTTAGGCAAAATATTTCTTCACCGAATCTGAATTCACAGGATTGGGTAAAGTTTTGCCATCCATTTCGGCCAATATCAATGCTCCTCCAGAAAAGGCCTTCTTTACTACATAAGGTCCTTCCCAATTCGGCATCTATTTTCCTCTGAAATCCTTTTGTATGAGCAGGATCTTTTTCAATACTAGGTCTCCCTCGTGGAATTCTCTAGGACAAACCTTTTTGTTGTAAGCTCGCATCATTTGTTTTTGGTACATTTGTCCATGACGGATAGCCCTTAGCCTTTTTTCCTCAATCAAATTCAACTGATCGTATCGTGACTGGATCCATTCGGCTTCATCCAACTTTACTTCTGACAAAACTCTGAGGGAAGGAATCTCGACCTCGATAGGTAAAACCACCTCCATTCCATAGACCAGTGAGAAAAGCGTTGCCCCGGTGAAAGTCCTGACAGACGTTCGATAAGCATAGAGGGCGAATGGTAGCTTCTCATGCCAGTCTTTATAAGTCTCAGTCATTTTCCCCACGATCTTCTTAATGTTTTTATTAGTTGCCTCAACCGCACCGTTCATCTTCGGGTGATAAGGTGACGAGTTGTGGTGTCTGATCTTGAACTGACTGCAGACATCCGTTATTGCGTTATTGTTCAAATTCAATGCATTGTCCGATATGATCCTTTCTGGCATTCCATACCGACAAATGATTTCCTTTTTTAGGAATTTGCTAACCGCCGATTTAGTAACATTGGCATATGAAGCAGCTTCTACCCATTTGGTGAAATAGTCAATAACCACAAAGATGAACCGATGCCCATTTAAAGCTTTTGGCGAAATTGGTCCAATCACATCCATGCCCCACATCGAGAAAGGCCACAGTGAAGTCATGACATGCAGAGGTGAAGGAGGCACATTAATCCTGTCTCCATAGATTTGGCATTTATGACATCTTTTGGCATAGTTAATACAATCTCCTTCCATGGTGGACCAATAATAACCAAACCTCATAATTTGCCTAGCCATTGTAAAGCCATTAGCGTGTGTCCCACAGACGCCCTCATGGACTTCTTCCAAGATTTTCTTAGCCTCGATAGCGTCTACACATCTTAACAGTACTTGATCCTTTCTTCTTTTGTATAGGATCTCCCCGTCTAAGACGTAGTCATTGGCCAGTCTTCTCAACGTTCTTTTGTCATTCTCAGTAGCCAGGTCGGGGTACTCACGATTCTTCACATATCGCAGGATATCGTGGTACCAATGGTGGTCATCATTTTCTTCTTCTTCTTCGAGGTTGTAACAATGAGCCGGAGCCTCGTAAATGCTCATTTGGATTGGTTTCACATCCTCTTGCCTATTTACCTTGATCATTGCAGCTAAAGTTGCCAGGGCGTCAGCCATCTGATTTTCTTCTCGCGGGAGGTAGCAGAAGACGATGTCATCAAACTCTTTAATTAATTCAAGGATCAGCCTTCAATAATTGATCAACTTGGGGTCTCTTGTCTCCCATTCACCTTTGAGTTGATAAATCACTAGAGCAGAATCTCCATATACTTCTAACACCTTGATTTTAAGCTCTATGGCCGTGCGAATTCTCATGATACATGCTTCGTATTTTTCCATATTTTTCGTGCAGTCAAAATCCAATTTACTAACGAAAGGATAATGATCTCCGTTCGGGGATACCAGGACTGCCCCGATTTCGTTACCCACAGCATTTGATGCTCCGTCAAAGTTTAGCTTCCAAGGATGATCTTCTTGAGGGTCTTCTTCAGTGGTCGCTATGTACATTAGATCTTCATTTGGGAAGTCAAAGTTCAAGGGCTCGTAGTCCTCTAGGGCTCTACTGGCTAGAAAATCAGCTATCGCACTTCCTTTTACAGCCTTCTGGTTAACGTAGACTATATCGAATTCAGATAGTAGAATTTGCCATCGAGCCATTCTCCCATTCAAAGCAGTCGACTCCATCAAGTACTTCAGAGGGTACATTCTAGAGATTAGCCAAGTTGTGTGATACAACATGTATTGTCTCAATCTTCGGGTTGTCCAGATTAGGGCACAACATAACTTTTCAATTGGCGAGTATCTTGTTTCACACTCAGTGAACTTCTTACTGAGGTAATATATCGCTCTTTCTTTCCTTCCTGACCCGTCGTGCTGGCCAAGCACACATCCCATAGAATTTTCAAACACCGTTATCAATGGCTTGTCCGGACTAGGTGGTGTCAACACTGGGGCATTAGACAAATATTGCTTGACCTTGTCGAAAGTCTTCTGGCACTCCTGGTCCCAAACACCAGGGTTATGTTTCTTAAGGAGACGAAATATGGGGTCACATTTCTCGGTTAGTTGTGAAATAAATCGAGCGATGTAATTTAATCTTCCTAGGAATCCCCGAACTTCCTTTTGAGTACGCGGTGGAGTTAGCTCTTGTATGGCTTTGACTTTATCTGGGTCAATCTCAATCCCTTTTTCGCTGACCACGAATCCTAGCAGTTTTCCTGACCTGGCCCCGAAGGTACACTTTGCTGGATTGAGTTTCAGCTGAAATTTCCCCAACCTCAAAAATAATTTCCTCAAGACTAGCACATGCTCTTCTTCTGTCCGAGATTTGGCGATCATGTCGTCAATATAGACTTCAATTTCTTTGTGCATCATATCATGGAACAAGGTTACCATGACCCTCTGATACGTTGCTCCCGCATTTTTCAGTCTGAGCGGCATCACTTTATAGCAAAATGTTCCCCACATGGTTACAAATGTGGTCTTATTCATGTCCTCAGGATGCATCTTTATCTGATTGTACCCTGAGAAACCATCCATGAAGGAGAAAAGTGAGTAACCTGCCGTATTGTCCACTAAGGTGTCGATATGGGGCAACGGGAAATTATCCTTCGGGCTGGCTTTGTTCAGATCCCTGTAGTCTACACACATCCGTACTTTTCCATATTTCTTAGGGATAGGGACAATATTGGCTACCCATTCTGAGTACTTAACTACTTGTAAGAAACCAGCATCGAATTGCTTCTTGACCTCCTCTTTTATTTTCAACAAAACATCGGGCCGCATCCTTCGAAGTTTTTGTTGAACTGGCTTGCATTCTTCTTTGATGGGGAGTCTGTGTACCACGATGTCAGTACTTAGCCGAGGCATGTCTTGATACGACCATGCAAAGACATCCTTGAACTCTTGGAGTAACTCAATAAGGTCCCGTTTTGTCTCTGTGGTAATGCAGGCTCCGATCTTTACTTCTTTCTTTTCTAGTTTATCTCCCAAGTTTACGACTTCTACTGTCTCTTTGTGGGGTAGAATCTGTTTCTCCTCTTGTTCTACCATCTTTAACAAATTAGGGGATAAGTCACAGTCTCTGTCATCCTCAAAGTCCTGAGATCCCTCTAGACACATATCCCGCTCAAAAGGAGACTCTGAGTTAGTAACAACGTCGCTCATATCGTTGATATCTGGAGACCTATTGTAGGTGTGAAGAAAGATACAAAGAACAAGACAATCTAAGAACAATGATATGTGTGGTATGATCATGAATGAAAGAATAAAAGAATATTTGGAATAAGACAAAATGATGCATTTCATTGAAATAACAATTTTGAACATAAGCCTATTTCACAAAAAGGGACTCTTATTACTCCTAGACCTAGAGTAATAAGTGTGTTTTGAATATTACTCTGTGTTAGTTCTAAAGACTACAGGAATCTCTTCCGCAGTCCAATTATTCAGAACACTTCCCGGCTCATAGGGGCAAATGCCCGACAAATTTTCTACTCCAGTTCCTTCTTCGTATGTGGCATTGATGTCCAAATTCTCCATCATTCTTTTCGCGATTTTCTTTCCCGACATGCCCCTCTCAGGGTGAACGATTCCTCCAGACACAAAAGTCTTCGAAATATGGGGGAAGATCATTGGTTTCCATTCGATTTCTCCCCCGCTCAATCGCGCTCTCCTTCTCGCTTGCTTCTTCTTTAGCTCCTTCTTTCTTTGTTTCGCGTCTGGCTTAAATCCTAGCCCAAAACGGTCTTGTTTATCCTTCATCATCAGTGCATTACTCCTTCCTTGGAGGTATCTCCCGAGTCTTTTTCCGGGTAAGGCACCTTTTTCAATAGTTAGCCGTAGTCCCATTCTTATAGTCTCAGATAACCTGGGCCTTGGAATCTTGTTTCCTTCGGTAATGAATGTCGCGTTCACAAACTCTAAAGATCGAAAAGAGCATTCCATTGCTTCATCATTTGCCTCTAGGTATGGGGCGTCACTGGTTATTGCTGCGATGATGTCTTCTTCAGCGTTTATAGTCACCAATCGACCTTCCGTTATAAATTTGAGCTTTTGATGTAACGATGACGGTACTGCCCCCGCTGAGTAAACCCATGGTCTTCCCAACAGGCAATTATACGAAGGCTTAATGTCCATGACCAGGAACTCTACCTCGTACGTACTCGGCCCGATTAAGAGGGGTATTTCAATTCTCCCCATTACCTTCCTTTTCGTGCCATCAAATACTCTCACTACATTTTGGCATATCTTCATATGAGAACTATCCACTGGCAACCTATTCAGCGTAGATAGGGGTAAGACATTTAGTGCAGACCCATTGTCAATCAATACCCCTGGTAAAGTGTACCCTTTACAGCGAGTCGTGATATGTAAAGCTTTAGTAGATCCTCGGCCCCCTGGCGGTACTTCATCGTCATTAAAGAATATGAAGTTGTCTGCACTTATATTGTTGACTAAGCGGTCCAGTTTGTTTACAGAGATATCGTTAGCAACATAAGTTTCATTCAGCACCTTCATCAATGCATTGCGATGGGTTTCTGAGCTTAAGAGTAAGGCCAGTACCGATATACGAGCGGGCTACTTGTGCAGCTGTTCCACGACGCTGGATTCATTGTGGTTTAAAAATTTTAAGAATTCATTTGCTTCTTTTTCAGTCACTGATTCATTAACAGTTGGCTCAGGTCCCGCCGGCTTCTCTTTCTTTTGCTCAATTGCCCATGATTTTCCTTTAGCCTGCTCGACTTTTGTATTTGAGGTATAACGCCTTCCATTGCGTGTATAAAAACCCTCGTCTTGACTTTCCTTTTATACATTAATCAGGATTTCCTCTCCCGGGATTGTCACATTGCAACTATAGTTCCACGATACCCTTTTGCTATCTTTGTAGGGGAAAGCAACGGGCTTCTGGATAATAACCTTGGGCGCAACTTGTGCCCCGGCTTCATTTATTTTCAGACGTGATATGATAACCACTGGGTGGTTGACTTTGTAAACATCCTTCGTCGACCCTTCTTCGGAGGCACACACATCTGTTTCTTCTGGGTTCCCGACATATTCGAAAAATTCCAACTCCTTATTATCCATCAACCCTTGTAACAAAGCCCTAAATTCGCTGCATTTCTGAATCTCGTGATCCTCTTGATCATGGAACTCGCGATAATTCTTTGCTTCTCGGGGTCTGACTCTTGAATTCTGTGTTATCAATCCTCTTTCCACTATTTTCTTCCATACTTCTTTCAGCGGGGTATTTATTTCTGCAATATTCATCTTAATTTCTTTCCCTAAACTCTCGATTATCGCATTTATCCCTTTATCCCCATGGTTGGGTAATGGATTCTCTGCACTAGATGTATCATCAAATTTCACGATGCCCATGTTGATGAGTCTTTCAACCAATTTCTTGAAAGTGGTGCAGTTTTCTATCGAGTGTCCTGTGGCTCCCACATGGTATTCGCATTGGGCATTTGCGTCGTACCATTTGGGGTATGGAGGTTGCATTGGTTTTAGATAGAAGGGAGACACGATATGTACATCAAATAAACTTTGGTATAACTCCTTGTATGTCATTAGAATGGGCGTAAATTGGAGTTTCTCCCTATTTTACCTTGTATTAGGCTCTTGTCTAGGTGGGCCCTGCTAACCAGGGGTTGTCGACCTTGGTTGGCTTACGGTGATCGATTTTGAATATGAGCTCACATTATTCACCTCGTGCTCTTTCTTTCTCGGTGCTGACCTCTTGGTGCTTTCTCCAGCCTCTATTTTCCCGCACCTTATCGCGTTTTCTATCATTTCTCCAGACATTACTATATCTGAAAAGCTTTTGGTCGCGCTACCCAGCATATGGTTAATGAAAGGCGCCTTCAGGGTATGGATAAAGAGCATAGTAGTTTCTTTTTCCAACAGAGGGGGTTGGACTTGTGTGGCCACCTCTCTCCATCGTTGGGCATACTGCCTAAAGCTTTCGTTATGCTTTTTCTCCATATTCTGTAAAGTGATTCTATCAGGGGCTATGTCTGCCACATGACAATACTGTTTCATGAAGGATTGTGCTAAATCTTTCCATGAACTGATTTGAGTGCGACTCAGTTGGTTGTACCATCTAGAAGCAGCCCCAACTAGACTTTCTTGGAAGCAATGAATTAATAGTTGGTCATTATTAACATGGCCTGCCATTCGTCTGTAGAACATAGTGATGTGAGCTTCGGGACAGCTAGTCCTGTTGTACTTCTCAAATTTCGGAGTTTTGAACTTGGGAGGGAGTACCAGGTCCGGAACCAAACTTAATTCTTTAGCATCGATTCCACCACGATAGTCGGTGCTTTCCATTTCTTTAAAATTTTCTTCTAACCATCTACACCTTTCTTCAAGCTCTTTCGGGAGTTCTACCCTTGTCTTTTCTATTTCTGTTACTTCACGAGATTGAGGACCACAGGGTTAGTCGGGTTATCTCCTGGATTGGAGCCCGAACCAGCTTGATAATTCATCGGTACCGAGACACCGGCCTGAAATGGTTAGGGCCTAATTGTGATCGACGGCCTTCTTGGGTACATATCAGGTTGTGTCTGAACGTCCGCTGGGGTAAAACCCGGAGGGTAGGTAGGATCTTCATTATCATCTCCCACATTGATCAATGGGCTTTTCCCTTTTTCTAATTCGCCAGCCAATAGACACGTTAATTGATCCATCATACTTTTTTGGGACTCCATCATGCTTAGAAGAGAAATTGAACCTAAGACTCAAGAATGAAATTATTATTAAACCATTTAACCAAAATAGTTGATATATTAAAATATTAAGTAAAAAACCTTAGAAAAACACGAAATAAAAAATAAAAATGTGAGTAGAAAAGGAATCAAACCCAAGACTTAAGGAAAAAACCACTAACATTTAATCATCTTATAAAAGCAAATGATTTTATTAAAAAAAAGTCAAAAAATTACGTCTAAGGGAAAACCCGTCTAGTTGGGCGCGCTTTCCTACCAACCGTGCAGAAAATGCTTCCACCTGAATGCATTTTCACACCATTTTTTGAAAATCGACCTATTTTCTTAAATATTGCAAAAATTGATCAAAATATTTGTTTTAAACGATGCAATTGAGCCAGTTTCTGGAATTAGAAACTATTTTTGACGTTGCTTTTTTAATGAAAATTTTTGTTTGAAAAATTAAAGAAAAAATTGAAAAATAAAAATAGAAGCCTATTTTCTTATAAATATAGTTACAATATTATTATCATTTAAAGTTTTTTTTTCAAAGATACTAATTTGATGGTTTAATTAGTAAAATAGTGGAGGTGGTGGATTAATTAGAGAAATGGACAAAGTTGGTCTCTGAAGGTGCCGATTTGGAAGTCAGTCCCTAGAGGTGTCGACTTCACTGTTTAGTATTTTCAAACAATAGCAAGAGCACTTGGGCATGCATATAGGAAAATACAAGATAAAAAAGAAGGAAAAAGTAGAAACCTTGAAAGCATGCATGAAGGCAGAAAAATGCAATGTTTTATTTACATGAAGCAGAGCAAAGAAATAAAGAATCCCATGCATGGAAGAAGGAAAAAAAAAACAAGTATCTAACACGTAGAAGTAAAGAAATTATTGAATAATCCTATGTGTTGGCTTGATGATCAAGGGTGTTCATCGTTCTAAGTGTAGCTTGGATTTGGATCGCATTACTTGCATTTATTATTCGGGTTTTATCCTCTTATTATAATTCACTAAAAAAAATCATTGAAGCATACAATATGAACTAATTATTATTTTTAAATATTATGCAATTTAATCCTTATAAGTTTTGTGTATATAAATGGACAACGGCTCTTCTTTTATTTTTTTATATATAAAAAAATCTTCTATCCGTTTGATTGGGTATAAAAAAAATTCAAAATTTCCCATGTGCAGTAAGAGCTTAAAAAAAAGTCAAAGGGGAAAAGAGAGTTATTCTCGTAAAACAACTTACCCAATTTTCTTAGATTAATGTCATTAATATATTTTTTCCTCATTGATAATTTTGCTTAATTTTTTCTTCTCATTGTTAATATTGCTATATATTAATGTGATTAATGACTTGAATTGCAAGCATTGGAATATATCAAGTTACAACCTCAATCATTCATCCATTAAAAAAAGACATTTAAATCATCTAAGTTCCTCTTCAGAGTGCCTTGAATATTGAGACAACCATTTCGATTATGACCTTTGTTTCTACAAAACCCATAATGCTTACATTGTCGTTCCTCTTTAATATCAATTTCAGTATGGATATGAGACGATTTCTGACGCCCCTTTGGATTTCTACGTAGCAACAAGTTTGGTAACAGTTCTATATTATTTGGAATAGTTTGCCAGTATGCAACGTTTTGTAGGCCATCTAACTCCTGTTGATATATTTTAAGGATTGTCTCTAACTTGTAAACCTCGTTGACATAGCTCATTGGATCAATACGACAACAAGCACCTGCTGCAACTACATGTGCACATGAGAACCGAAGAGCTTGAAACCTCCTATAATCACACCATCTTTGATTCAAATATATGAGGTATGTTCTTGTAACAACTCCCTCATGCGGACTTACAATTTTAGCAACTATGAAAGTTTGATCCGTCCGAGTGAATCCATGCACCAACATCGAGTTTGACTTATTTTGATTTTCCTCCATAAAATTAGTCAATGTTTTACACCATGTGCGGCCACGATTAATCATTGCCTCGAATTGCTTCCCCATTGCGACAAAAAGAGCACTCATCCTGTAGTAAGTCTCTTTCACCACACCATTTATATAAAGATGGCGTGTCCGCTTCAAAATGGAGTTAGTAGCCTCAACAAGGTTTGTAGTCATCTGGCCATAGCACTGTCCTCCACCGAAACATTGAGCCCATTGCTCAACCTCCATTTGAGCCAACCATGGTCTGATTCTATCATCATATGAGTATAAAGTCGCGTACCTCTCCTGAGATTGAGGTCTAACAAGTTCATATATTATTATACAAATAAAGAAATGTGTTATTAACTGGAACCTAAACTACATCTCAACTATACCTCAAAACATAACAAATAAATCATACCAACATTAACAACTTTCTTATGTCAATCATTGTTCCTGGACTCTTTCATAAAGTTTGCTCCAATATGTCAGATGCAAAAAACATGGTAAGCATGCGGAAGAGTCCATCCATTCTCTTCATGTTCCACAACAACAATTATACCAAGGGCTCTATCAAATATGAGGCACACATTGTCCTTCTTCGCAACATATCGTAATAAATTCTTTAGAAAAACTTCATTCCTCAATTGTTTTACCCTTGATAATGGCAAGGGCTAATAGGACAACATTTTGATCCTATCTTGTGATATCGCCAGGAGAAGAATCTAATTGTATTTCCCATATAGCCACGCACCATCAATTTAGATAATGGATTTACAATACGAAAACCCTTTGATACAAGACTTGAATGCCCAAAAAAAGTGACCAAAAATTATCTTGCCTCGAGCTAGTTAGTTGCTATCATACACAAGCAGAGTCTCCAACTTAACTATGCACTCGTGCCTGATACATGTTGTTGCAATGTCGCCAACAACCTTGGCAATTTTCTATATGCATCATCTCAATCTCCAAACATCTTCGCTAGCGCATTTTGCTTTGCCTTCCATTTGCATACAATACTTGGTATCGGGAATGAATATTCGCAATTAACACTAAAACAGGAATCCTTAGACTTGCTATCATATCCAAGCTCAATTTACAGTGATCTTGGGATATCATTGGAACCGTGCAGGTGTGACTCATACCCACCACATGCATTCATCATCGAATTTTACACATGTTCCTATATATGTGTTGAGCATTAGCCTACAATGCAACATGTGACCAGCAGCTCACCAAGTAGACCAGCAATGGAGCAGAACCGAGTGCAGCAGCTAGTTTGATTCATTTTGGTTATTTTGTTCCTATGAAACTTAGTTTAGTTTCATTATAATTAGTTCACAAAGTTAGTTGGATTAGTTTTTAGTTGGATTATTTTTTTATTTGTACTTGATGTAATAGCTGAAATGTCAGCTTACTTTTGCTTGTAATTTAAAGATTATATTTGCTTTGTATTAGTGGGAGCAGTTACATCATTAGGTAACTGTCAACAACTACGTAACTTACATATATTTCAAATTTATCAATGAAAATTTGTTGTCTGGTTTTCAAATTACTCAAACTCTTTCCTTTGATTTTTGCTTCGGTTCTTTAGCTTTTTTTTTTTTGGCTTTATCCTACTGTCTTTGTTTCAACAAATGGTAATCAGAGCCTAAGTCTTGGAGGGGCTTTGTTGTTAGTTGTTACATTGTGAACAAAAGATTGAGAAGAAAGAAATTGAAGCTGTTGAGTTTGTTTCAGCAAAATGAGTTTCACACCACCTCCACCACCTGTGTTTGCTGTTGAGAACTACTACATTTGGGTAGTCAAGATGAAAACATACCTTCAAGTACAAGATTTGTGGAATGTGGTTGAGAATGATGCTGAACTACCTCTATTGAGGGCTAATCCCACCATTGCTCAAATAAGGCAGCATGTTAAAGAGAGTACCAAGAAGCACAAAGCTTTGGCTTGCCTGCAGAATGGAGTGTAAGATGTAATCTTGACTCGAATCATGGCTTGTGACTCACCTAAGCAAGCATGGGAGAGGCTGAAAGAGGAGTTCATGGGGTCAGATAAGACAAGGTAGCAACAGTTGATCAATCTCAGGAGAGTTTTTGAAAACTTAAAAATAAAAGAGCTTGAGACTATAAAGCAGTATTCAGACAGGATAATGGCCACTGTCAATAGCATAAGGCTCCTTGGTGAAGATTTCAGTGAGAGCAGGGTTGTTGAAAAGGTTATCATCACACTCCCTGAGAGATTTGAGTAAAAAATCTCATCACTCGAGGACTCAAGGGATTTGACAACTATTTCTTTGTCTGAATTGGTAAACTCCCTTTATGCAATTGAGGAGAGGAGGGCCAATAGGCAGGAAGAGCACCCTGAAGGGCTTTCCAAGCAAAGGCCAGAGAAAGCTCAAGTTCAAGTCAGAAAGGAAAGAAGCCTTGGCTCGATAAGAGGGAGAAACCAAGGAGGGATGCAGGTAAAAGGAGGTTTCCACCATGCACTCATTGCAAAAGGACAACTCATTTGGAGAATATTGCTGGTATAGGCTAGATATCCAATACAAGAGCTGCAAACAGTTTGGCCATGTTGCGAAAGTATGCAAAAACAAAGGGAAGGCACCAGCACAATAGTAGATCCAAGCCGAAGCTGCTGAGGACCTTTAAGCTCAGGAGAAGTATGTCTTCACTACCTCATGCTTTGCAACCTCAAGCAAAGTCATATGCAATTGGCTTGTGGATAGTGGCTGTTCACACCACATGACAGCTGATGAAAGTCTGTTCAAAAACCTTGATAGAAGCTTTGCCTCGAAAGTCAGAATAGGCAATGGGAATCTGATTGAAGCCAAAGGCAAGGGCAATGTGGTGATCAACTCTGGTTCAGGTAACAAAGTTATTTCAGATGTGCTCTTTGTACTTGACATTGATCAGAATTTACTTAGTGTTGGTCAGTTAGTTGAAAAAGGGTACTCACTAGTTTTCAAGAATGGTTCATGTGTTATTAAAGACTTTCGTGGCGAAGAAATGGTCACAGTAGGTATGGTAGACAAATTCTTTATGCTTGATGTGAATTAGCTTAAGAGGAAGGCTTATACAAGCCTAGCTGATAATGCTGGCCTATGGCATAGAAGACTAGGCCATGCTAATTTCAGATCACTTGATCTGTTGCACAAGCAAAATTTGATAGAGGACATGTCCAAAGTTGAGGTAAGGGACACTGTTTGTGAATTCTGCCAACTTGGTAAGCAAACTAGGCTACCTTTTCCAGTCAACAAGGCATGGAGGGCTCAAAAAACTTGAGCTTGTGCATTCTGATGTTTGTGGACCAATGAAGTCCCCTTCCTTGAATGACAGCAAGTATTTTGTGCTGTTTATAGATGATCTGACCAGATTTTGTTGGGTTTACTTCTTGAAGCAGAAGTTTGAAATGTTTGAAGCCTTTAGTAAACTTAAGGCACTTGCTGAAAATCAGTCAGGTTGCAAGATTAAAGCCTTTAGAACTGAGGCATTGAGTACTTGTCTGAAAGATTTCAGAAGCTATGTCAACAAACTGGGATTCATCATCAGCTCACAAATGTTTATACTCCTCAACAAAATGGAGTTTGTGAAAGGAATAATAGGACAGTAATGGATGATGTTTGCTATTTCAAAGCAAACTTCTAAGCAGATTTTGGGCTGAAGCAGTCAGTACTTTAGTATATCTTCTCAACAAGCTACCAACTCATGCTGTCAAGGATAAAACCCTTTTTGAAGCCTGGCATGGACTCAAGCCAACAGTTTCACACCTCAAAGCATTTGGATGTGTCTATTATGCTCACATCCCTACTGAGAAGAGAACCAAGCTTGAACAAAGAGCTGTTCCAGGAATTTTTGTTGGCTACAGCAGTACTAAGAAAGGTTACAGGATGTTTGATCCCTCAACAAAGAAGATTTTGGTGAGTAGGGATATCAGATTTGATGAAGAGAAGGCTTGGAATTGGGATGGTTCAGATGCAAGTCAGTTTGAAGAGGATCAGTTTGACAGCAACTTAGAGCCAACTAAAAATGAACCTTACATTGCAAACATTGATGATCTTCTTATAAGAGGCACTAGAACCATTGCAGATATCTACCATAGATGCAATATTGCAATAGTTGAGCCTTCGAGCTATGAAGAAGCTGCAATGGACAAGTGCTGGAAAAAGGCTATAGAAGCTGAGCTTAATATGATTCATACGAATGAGACATGGGATTTGGTTGATAGGCCAGATCAAAAGAAATTTATTGGTGTCAAGTCAGTTTTTAGAGCCAAATTCAATGCTAATGGCTCATTGAACAAGCACAAGGCAAGGCTTGTAGTAAAAGGGTATAGCCAGCAGTATGACATTGATTTCATGGAGACATTTGCTCCAGTAGCAAAGCTTGACACAATCAAGCTTTTGTTTGCCTTGGTTGCACAGAAACAATGGAGAATTCATCAACTTGAAGTCAAGTCAGCTTTTTTGAATGGCTTTCTTAAGGAAGAGATTTACATTGAGCAGCCAGATGGATTTAAAGTCCTAGGGGAAGAAGATAAAGTCTATAGGCTGAAGAAGGCTTTGTATGGTCTGAAGCATGCACCTAGAGCCTGGTATGACAAGGTTGATGCATACCTGTCTAGAGTCAGGTTTGAGAAAAGCCTGAGTGAGCCAACACTCTATGTGAAGAAGTCTGAAGATAAAACTTTATTGATTGTTTCAATCTATGTGGATGATTTGCTAGTATCTGAATGCAAAAGTGATTTGATCAATGATTTCAAAACACAAATGCAAGAAGTGTTTGACATGACAGACTTGGGAATCATGACATATTTTCTTGGCATGGAAGTGAATCAGTCTGATCAAGGTATTTTCATCAGTCAATAGGCCTTTGCCTTGAAGATCCTAAACAAGTTTTGCATGACAAACTGTAAAACAGTAAGCACACCTTTGGCTCAAGGAGAGAAGCTGACCAGCTTTGGAAGTCAAGAGAGAGTTTATGAGAAGGAGTACAAAAGCTTAGTTGGTTATTTGCTTTATTTAACAGCAACTAGACCTGACCTCATCCATGCTATTAGTCTATTATCAAGATTCATGCATTGTTGTGATACATCACATTTCAAGGTAGCTAAGAGGATACTCAGGTATGTTAAGGGAACCTTGAAGTTTGGAGTCAAATTCAAGAAAGAAAAAGAGCTTAGACTGACTGGATACTCAGACAGTGATTGGGCTGGCTCTGTCGATGACATGAAGAGCACCTTTGGCTATTTTTTTACACTTGGCTCAGGAGTTTTTTTGCTGGAGCTCAAAGAAGCAACAAACTGTTGCTCAATCCACAGTTGAAGTAGAGTACATTGCAGCTGCAGCAGCAGTGAATCAAGCCATTTGGCTTAAAAAATTGCTA
Organism: Gossypium longicalyx; assembly: GCA_025698465.1. Taxonomy (NCBI): domain Eukaryota; kingdom Viridiplantae; phylum Streptophyta; class Magnoliopsida; order Malvales; family Malvaceae; genus Gossypium; species Gossypium longicalyx. Next base: position 9,063,099 of record CM047001.1, on the reverse strand, counting down.
TGTGATCTAAATGAAGAACAACTTGAACCTACTGAAATCAAGGTTGACAATCAATCAGCAGTGGCAATAGCTAAGAATCCAGTTTTTCATGACAAGACTAAGCATTTTAAGATTAAGTTTCACTTTGTTCGAGAGGCTGAACAATCCAAAGAAGTTAATCTTATTCATTGCAGCTCACAAGACCAATTGGCTGATATTTTAACCAAGCCACTAAGTGCTACAAGATTTGAAACTCTAAGAAGCAAAATTGGTGTATGTTACATACAGTCCAAGGAGGAGTGTTGAACATTGGCTTGCAATGCAACATGTGACCAGCAGCTCACCAAGCAGACCAACAATGGAGCAGAACCGAGTGCAACAGCTAGTTTGATTCATTTTGGTTATTTTGTTCCTATGAAACTTAGTTTAGTTTCATTGTAATTAGTTCACAAAGTTAGTTGGATTAGTTTTTTATTTGTATTTGATGTAATAGCTGAAATGTCAGCTTACTTTTGCTTGTAATTCAAAGATTATATTTGCTTTGTATTAGCTGTCAACAACTATGTAACTTACATATATTTCAAATTTATGAATGAAAGTTAAGTTGTTATCTGGTTTTCAAATTATTCGAACTCTTTCCTTTGATTTTTGCTTCGGTTCTTTAGCTTTTGTTTTGTTTTTGGCTTTATCCTACTGTCTTTGTTTCAACAATATATTATAGTTGTAGATACATTCACTTTGTAATCTACGAATGTCTTAGCATTGTACTCTTGAATGGCCAATACAATTACCTCTTTCATTGGAAACTAAGTACCAATATCCAATTGCCCTAAATATGTGATGGTCGAGGTGGTCTAACTTAGAGTGATATGTAGATACTCCAGAAACTCAAGTCCTCTTATTCAGTCAAAGTTAACTTCCAGCATACAGGCTAGAGGTTCTAATTCCAAATTATCTTGTCCAACATCACTAGCATTTACAGGTTCCCCAATCTTCGAATTGACATCACTAAAATTACTGATAAATTCTCCAAACAATAATCCAGTCAAATTCTCAAGGACTTCTTGCTCTAGTTAGGAATGATGTATTCCAACAAAAGTGGACAGCCCCTCATATTATTGGGAATGGTGTATACTAGCAAAAGTTGACGACACATCGTATGATTAGGAGCATCACTGAATCTGGATTCTAGAATCTGCAATGCAAAATATCCTTATTGCATCTCCGCCTAATTGTATTCATAAGAGATATAAGGAGTTTCTAACAACAATACGAAGGTATTAATCCACCCGTACGTCGAGTTTGGTGTTCCCATTTGTGAATCCACTAAAGGGGTCCTAGACAAGCTTGGAATATTGCCGCCTCCCCTCCCCCCGCCCTCCAATGTCCTTCTACAATATTGTCGAGCTTAACATATTGCTCAATTCTTCCAATGCCATTAGACTCATGAACTGTAATCATTCTATATATCATCATTATCCACTAAATGAATTGTTGAATATATAATTGGATCGTCACAAGTAATAAATCTATACCTGAACAACCCAATCATAGTTTCAATTTTTTGTCCAATTTTTCGCCTTATCTCCACTAACTTGATGTTCAGAGACTGGATCATCACGAGTAATAAATTTATACCTCAACAACTCAATTGGAGCTCCAATTTTTTGACCAATTTTACGCCTCATTCCACTAACTTGATATCCTTTCCGAATATCATGTTAATCGGACTTTTGAACTCAAAGATTACATAAAAGATTACATTGATATCCAATCTGACCATTATAATTTACCACAACATAAAATATGTTCCTCATTTTGTAGCGGATTGAAAAGTAAAAAGCAAATTTTCAAAGAAAAAAATGTGTTGCCAGCTCTCCTTCCCAAAAAATAAAATATAGCATAGACCTCTCCAAGTCCAATTTAGCCATACAATTATTACTAATTAAAAATGAAAGCAATTTAAAAAATAAATAAAAAAACAACCATTGTACTTAGACTTATTATTAATTAAAAAAGATCTAACTCTTAGACTTATTATTAATTAAAAAAGATCTAACTCTGAATTTATTAAATCCATTTAAAAATTCTGTACAGCATTTCCATGCACAAAATAGAATAAGGTGTCAAGAATTTGTGCAAGCATGCAGAATGTTCAATGAGTTTTCCATTTTGTGGTTGATATTTCAAGATGAAATAGATCAGCTATATAGTTGCAACGACAAAATTTTCAATGAATTTCAATTGCTGGTTGGGTGATCTTTCGAGTTAAGTTTGAAAGCTGATAAAGAGCATTAATTCAACTCGAAATTCATAGCCTGTAATCTAAACCAGATCCATATTTCCAAGCCTCAAGGTGCCTCTTCCATTCATACTTCGCCTTAGATGGCAAACCATTTAACCATGACCTTGCAACAAGGCAAAGAACAGATTGAAATATCTAAGCAGATATCTTTAAATCTGTTTTAAGTGATTGAATTTTTTGGGATTTAACATAACTCTGTAGAAACAAGGCCGAAATATTACCTTATAACAGGATCCATGTAGGTCGAGAGAAACGTATAATATCCGAGCACGAAAAAATGTCGAGACCAATCGATGAGAACAGGGATGTCAACCTGTAGATGAACAACACTCGCAGATTTCGGTTAAGTACAACAGCATAGTATTTATTAGTTGCATTTCTTTTCTGGCAATGGTTTTCTTAAATAAATGTATGACAAGGCTACGTTAGAAAATGCTATTGCCGTTAAAAGAGGAAAACATTGTATCTGGCTAAAAATTGAGTTCTATCAAAGCTGGATGAACTCAATTCATTGAAACCATCAATTTTTCACAGTTGAAAAGGTGTGTCCTCACTAAGTTGAAGAAAGGGCCTAAAGAGTCCCTCTTCCGTCATTAATTACCTGCTTGAATATCGATGGAAGAATTTGAGGCTTAGTTAGCATCACGAGGCCTAATGTCTTGGCAAGAGGTCCAAACTGTATGACATCCTATGTCACAGCATAGCCGGCAATAACAAATCAATGGCATTGCTTTCTTGACCCGAGAGGTGAATATTTGAAGGAAAAAGTAGGAGCTAACCTGAAGAAACGGTCTTAGCACAGGGTCTCCGAGCCTCTATAAAAGAGGAAGAAAAATTCATTAGGAAATGACAAAACAAATATGTACATGAAGCAGGGTAAATAAGTCTTGGCCTTATCACAGAAAATAATCTTCTTACCTGCATACTCTTGAAGTTTATGTCAAGAAGCTCGTTAATAAAATCCGGTGGAACATTAGACTGTTTCTTTGCAGACATTGCTCTTTGAAATAACCATGAAGCACTCAAGTTAGGCTGCAGCAAACAGATTTAGATTCCAAAAACCATAAGGGAAAGCCACTTAAAACCTATAGCCAAAAAGAAAAGGTTACTGACCATGTAAGGATTCAGCAGGGACAAACTGTATGAATCGAGAAAATCCCCATCAATTGCTTCGTAAATCCCTGCTCTTGAAAAAGTTAAGACATTTTAAAGCTGTCTCACGTCTACAAATTCAAATATATAGCACCATGTTGAAGAGAATAAATCAGCTTATTCTTTCCCCAAGGTTCCGATTATGTAAATCTTCTTTCTTGAAATAACTAAAAATACATGTTTCCCGGTCCTGGTGCAGTCCGGAGGACAATGGAAGAAAAAAGAAGAAAAATGAAACTAATTGAAGTTAAGTGCAAGGTGCGCTGCAAACTATCCATGAATCGAAGGAGCTTATGCATTGTTATATGGTTTACAGTTACACACATCTTAAAAGTACATAGCTTTTCCTGAAATGATTTTGCTTAAATCCAAGGAAACCAGTAAACATTACAGGCTAGCAAAAATAAAATAACAGGAAAGTACCATTTGATAATCTTCCGAGGTGCCTAGTCAAGCTCCCGAAACCACCAAAAGAGACAGGTGATTGTATGCCACTAGCATCACCAAACTGCAAAAAATAAATTCATGACACATGCATTCTATTACAGATGAATAATCTATTGGAAGATTTCAAAGTTAATAGAAAAAATAACCTGTAAAACACGATTAAATGCTGCTGGCAATGGACTGTCAAGTCAATCCTCCCCCATTAAGAATTGGAAGGACATAAAACACTCAGAGCATATTCACGTCAAGTGAAAACCAAGAAAATAGTATATTGATTGGATGTAAAGATTGAATTGGAAAATAAAACTGCTAAAATTTACTAATAGGAGACAAAATCTATTATCAAGTCAATACTCTATAACAATCCTCATGTTTGATGCTCAGTCTTCACTGTGAACATATGACTGATATTACTCTGAACTACATACGATAAAAACATTTGTAACCCCATTCAAGTAGAATTGACGATTAATCAAAATCATTACCTATCACGATAAGTTGGGAAAATGCCATATATAACTCTCAGTATCTCCAGACTATCCATAGGAACTCCCTACAAAAATAGAAGTTGTAAATTGTTGATCCATATCAAGCCTTTTGCAAACACACTATCATTTCTAAAGCAAGAATATTAACAGAATCATACAGCAATCTAGAATGGTGCAAGGAGACCCCATAAAGCATTTTCTATAGGTGAAATGAAACAGAAAACCGGTAACAGTGAAGGATAAACTATTTGAATCAAGAGCCAACTTCTATGGAAACTAGAGCAGAGCATGCACTTCTCTCTTCGTTTTCCTTTTATCGTTGATGTTGACTTACTTTGTTTCTTGGACTCGGATGTGACTGGTGGACCCTAGTATGTGTCTGACACAGGTATGTCCATTTTCTTTCAAATGTATTAGGATTGTCATTGGAGGAATACATCCATATACTTATGTTCTGATATGTTTTGGATATGGAAGAAATGAAGAGTCGGAGCAACATAGGTTGACTAAATCATCACATGCATTTGCTGCGGGGAGCAATTTAAAGGTTATTTCTCTTTCATTTAATTCAAGGGTAGTCAATGCTTTTCATAAAAAGTATTTCTAGAAGTTAAACTTACACCCTGCCTCGTTTAAGCACACTCATCAGCATTTGTCCAAGATTAACTATTCTAGAATTATACATCAACCAGTAGTGTCAGATGTGACACTTTAGCAAGTTGACAACTTAGCCATTGGGAAATTGGCTGAGTCAATCATGATGAGGGTAAATCATATGTCAATATGGTAGACATTACATGGCACATAGAGGCACCAGGAGAAGAACATGCAGTCATCAACATAAAAAATTAAGCATGCCTTATTATAACGTTGCAAGGTAGGAGATAAAGCACATCACAGCAAGAAAAAAGCAAATGATCCAACATCATCAAGATGCAGCAACATAAAACCGAAGCAACAATGTAATAGAATTTACTGATCAGCAAATGAACCTGATATTTCGGCATCAAATCCCAATAGTCTTCCAATAGTTCTTCCAGTTTTGGGGATGTCGGTTGAGGATTGACATATGTAAACATATAAGTAGTGCGGTCTAACGGACCAGACCCAGCTGGAAATGCCTACAAAATATGAAATATATACAATTATCAAACACTTACTATTTGCATTTAATGTTAATGCTACTGCAAAGAACCAATTTACCTCCCAAAAGTATTGCACTTCCGCATTGCCAACTTTCTTCACTGATGAGCTACTATATATGACATCGCTTGTAGAGTTCTCCTTAAATCCGCGAGCACAGGACCCAACAACAAGACAAACGCCGTCTGGCTTCCTCCCACCTCTAATCTATAGATCAGAAAACAGACCACCAATATACGGCTTAAGCCAGCTTGAGCATATTCTAAAGAAACTTCATTTTCTCTCGTTCACTGGTAAGTCAACAATCCAAAAGTTTTGTAGGACAAATTCATATGCACACGTTTTTGAATCTCAAATGTTTAACCATAAATGCAGGCACATGCATATAAATTAATAAATGAAAGTATCATTACAAATGTAGTTATTATGTCAATAGTAGGAGCATACAGTAACTATGTGAGATATACATGAATTATATATAAGAAAGGGAAGTAGGGAACCGAACCTGTTTCACGACAGGAGAAAAATTTCCCATGGCGTCAATGATGAGACGAGATGAAAGAATGTTTCCTTCAGCAAGTTGCAAGATCTATAAAGAATAGGTGGCAACATGTAATCATCTTAGTTGTTTATTATCAAAGAAATATAATCCAGGTTTGCAATTTATTGAACTTCTTTCAAGTTTTGAGCAATTTTACATTGTAATTATTTTAGTTGTTTATTATCAAGGAAACATAAGAGAACAACGTTTTATCAGGTATCCATATGGCAGAGTCCCTGCCAAAAGGAAACATGGAAATGCCTTGTACCGTCATGGTACCCTATCTTCTAACTGGAGTGTTTCGACTCTTATCCATCAAATTTAAGAAAGATAGCAGAATTAATCTATCAGTTCAACTTCATTGAGAGATGACAGTATAAAGTCTCAATAAGATGCAACAACAACTATACAACTTTGTAAATATCATTAAACTCACAGCTGCGTCGTCATAAATGCTTATGCTGGACACACTGCAACCCTCTAAGATAACTCCACCAAAGGAAACAAAACGTTTCTTCACAATTTCTATAAGCTTTACTGGCCTGGAATAATGGAGCAAAATATCAATTGAAGCTCATCGTTATTAAGTTCTGAAAATACAATGAGCAAAATATTTGTTAATAACATTAATCTCAAGCTTTTTTTTGAAAAAGAAAAGAAGAAAGAAGATAATAAGCTTCTAAAATTCCATAATCAACCTTCATCATTTAATGACCTAGAACCAAAGAATAACTACAGTGACCAACTACAGTGGCCTCTGTTTAAAAGAAAAAAAAACAGGAGTTACTTTAATTATTATCACAAGTCTACAACAAATGAGACTCCTAATTATTCAAATATGGATGAAAGTTTTTAAACAAAAACTGATGTTTGCACAAACTTCTGCCTCTACTACTAATCTTTTCATAAAAGATTTCCTCAAATCTTTTGTTGCACCTAGAAGATTTTAATATTCAACCTACATAACGTTCCACATTTCCAATCTTCAAGAGCTGTTTCTATTCGCTAAATTATAGCTTATAAGAACAATGGAAACCATTTTCTTATGTTATAAAAAGTAACATAAATGAAGAACGGAACTTTCAGTTCAATAAGGAAAATAACCGGTGGCTCAAGGTACAAGCTTTAATTTCTAGAAAAAAATTTATTCAATGCAAAAACGAAACAATAAATAACATGACCAGCACATTTGAAGCATTCCTTTGTTAGCTTGCTAGCAGCAGCACAGTTAATAGGGAGTCATTCCTTTTCATGTTAAAAGCAACTTTGGTCCAGGGAGAAGATGTTAGCAGAATTTGCATTTGTAACTTCTTTTATTTAATGTCACAATGATCATTTACAACATGGTGCAAATATTATGTACATAAATAAGGACCAGGAAAACTGATATGCTTTCTGATTATTTATCTATAACGCAGATTGGAAAAGGAGAATTACTCACGAGACACCCAGATTAAGAATGTCTTCTACCCAGATCTCACCCTTATTCTCAAATCCGCATCTGTTCTGAGCAATTAATGAAAAGAAAGAAAAACATAAGTATAATAACAATGGTACTAAAGAGCGGTAAGTGAGATTAAGAGGGAGGAAAAAGAACAGATGGGGTGGGGGGGGGGGGTTGAACAATAGTTTCGAGAATGGAACAATGATTGCAAAATAAAGAAAGTGCTTGCTAGTGGTAAGTTATTTGAGATCATGTTTGAGCAAAGTGTAAGGTTCACTTTCCCTTAAATGAAACTTTAATTTATATAATGCAAACCTGAGTACACCATTCCTCTCAATTCTCTTAAACGAGTATCATTCAGTCATAATTGTAGTAAGCTACTATGAAAAGTTCAATGCAATCCAGCTTGGTGATTGTAGAAAATCTAGGGGGGACATCACTAGATATTTGCCTTTTCAGGGTTTGCTATCATTTTAATGACTAAACTAGGTGATATGCTCCATATGCGTGAAAATTGGTATTGAGGCAAATCATATCACAATGTTCTACGTATTTTAGAAAGAATGAAGGCAGACCAACTGCACTCTTACATTCTTTCACAGTCAAAACAAAACTGTTCTTTTAAGCGCCTGATATTTAGTTGTTTACAGCTGCTCATGTGGACTAATTTCTACCTAACTTCTCAATGTGTCAAATGGTAAGTAGAAATCACATAAACCGAACTAACTTGAGAAACACTAATCGATTCATGATGTTCAGGAAACTTACAGGATTGAATGACACGGCAGTAACTTCTTCAATGTCATCTTCATCCAAAATGCCAGCTTCTACAAGTTCCATCAACTCTTTCCTCGAGATATTCCATTCTTGTTCCCTCTAAAATCAAAATGTTATTAACATCTCTTCCAAGAAAAGCATTTTGAAGCAAATTATTCTTGCTATGAAGACCCCTACTATAAACTCCATCGAAAACCTTACCCCTTTTAATATATTTCTTTCCACAATACAGACTTTAAGACCTTTGGCGATCAAGGCAGTAGCAATGAAGATTCCCAACGTACCCCCGCAAACAACCACATCACATTTATCTACTTGTTTTTCAGCAAGAACAGAACGGCTAGACACACCAGGAAAGCTTGAAACTACCTGCTGAGGTGCTTGCTGAACTGCAAAGACAAGTGAAGGCTAGTATTCAATAATTTTAAAGCACAACTTAACACTTTAAACTCACCTGAATAAAATGTGACATACCAGTCTGAGTAGAGCAAATGCTTGACCAAATTCCGTCCAACCTCTTCAAGGCATTATAGGAGTATGCACCACCAGCACCACCAACCTCACCACTAACTGAAATGCTCTCCATTATCCTCTGCAAGATTGAAATGTAATGATTCAGAAACAACTCGCATGCAAAGAATATAATAATACTCCTTGGCACTCCCTATAGAGTTGGCAAAATGACCCGAACCAGTCAGATTTCCACTTGACCCTATAGGGGCTAGAGTTTTGAGTAAAATTGCTTCGAATCAGGTACAAGTACATAAACTATCCAGCACTCTATCTACAGTATGTTGATATTACACCAATATTTATGGTACAAAAGAAGCACTACAACATCACTATCTAACTACACATTATTCCTTTGAACCAACGTATCAATTTTGTTTATACAAACAGCTAAATCATTCAAGTAAAGCGTGAGTTCAAGACAGTAACAAACAATTGGCTATACAAAAACATAAAACAACCATAGCTCTCATAATATACATATATCCCGAACTTCCTTTAATGCGAGAGTGTCATTTTCTTGGGGAACAACAAGAAAATGAAATAGAAAAGTAAACTGACCTGTGTTCTGGAAGGAACTGCTTGCGTTTGAGCACTCATGTAAATGGTACCCCTTAGAGCTGTCTGCCTGTTTCTATGAACCAATGGATGTTTTGATGGATACGGAGAGACCCCATTAAAGGGTCTCAGCGAGACCATCATCGCTGTTCCAGAAAGCATGTAGAATAACTTTCTGAGACTCTTCTATTTATTTATTTATTTATTTATCAAGTATTTCAAAATGGAAAGGTTGATATAACTCATATATGTGTGTTAAACAAAAAAAAAGAGATTTAACTCATTTGTGTAAGAGAAATAGACACGTCCGTATCGTAGTTGTCTTTTAATCTGGTTTTGAAGGCCCAAAAAACCTAAAGGAAACAAAGAAATGACCGAGAGAGCCAGTTGTAAGTAAAGGAAGTAAAGACCGGCGGGTGACAACAAATAAAGGGTCACCTCCAGGTGAGGTTAGATATAAGTTTATGTTTTCGTGGATTTATCAGATAAACCTCAGCTGAAGCCCAAAAAGGGGTTTTAGAAACCGGTTCCCACTCTGTCGTTTAATCTTCATCTTCATCTTTGTCTTGGGTTGTACAAGTTTCACTACATAAATACTTCAACAGGTAAAAGAATCTAGCTTTCTTTTCCCCTTCTTTTAGGTTCTCTTTTGATTTTGTTGTTCTGTTTTTGGGTTTCTTTTCTTTTCTTTTCAATCTATCCCTCTGTTTGGTGGCTAAGAAAATCTGGGAAAGTGGGGAGGCAAAAGGCCTTTTAACTCTTGTTTTTGGGTTATAACAATAGGAACCCAGAAATGTATTTGAAGATAGACTTAAGAACCTGAAATTTGCTCTGATATTTAGGAAATGCTGCCTTTGATGTAATTCTGTGTCTTAACTGTTGAATTTGCTTCAAATTTGCATGTAGGAAATTAAAGAAGATGGCAAGCATGATATCTACAGCAAGTCTTGGCTACCTCTCTTTCAAGAGACCCAACAGGTCCAACAATGGCGTTGGGGCAACTTCAGGCAGTGGAGTAAAAGCAATGCGAGCGGAGAAACCATTAGAGGAACTTTACAGTGTGAGGGTTGAAAGGAAAGTGCCAAAAGAGCGACTGACAGAGCTTGGGGTTTCAAGATGGTCAGTATGGAAGACAGGGAAGTGTAAATTGGCATGGGACTGGCAAGTTGATCAGCTGGTATACATAGAGGAAGGGGAAGTAAGGGTAGTCCCTGAAGGCAGTGACCGGTTTATGCAATTTGTTGCAGGGGACCTTGTTCGTTATCCCAAGTGGTTCGAAGCTGATCTTTACTTCAATGGTCCATACCAAGAGCGCTATAGTTTCCGAGCTTACGGAGATGATCAGTAATACCTTCAATTTGCATGCTTGCTTAGGTTCAGTATCTCTTTTTCATTCCACCCTTCATGTTTTTGTGTGTCATCATGCTCTAGTTTTCTTTTCTTTTTTGTTATCTTCATTTCGCTTTTAATATTATAAGATCTACTCCCTCCTATAGAAATCAGAATAGTTCACCCAATCATATCACAAATAAATATAGGACAATGCACAAACACAATATAAGAACAGTTACAAGAACATGCCATAATCTACCAAAAAAGACTTAAGATGTCCATATTTATATAAAGGAATGTGATGAAATATATATAACATGACATATGGATTGTCAAGTCTATACACTCAGCAAATAGAGGGAAAATATATATATCCTTGCATCATTACAGGAAAAAAAAATAACAATAATAAATAGTAAATCCAAAGAAATGTTTTTATAAACGAAATCCCTTATGTCATAATACATAAACTTGTACCTCCATCATGGAAGAGGAAGGCAGAGGGGGGATAGAGGGAGAGAATGGGGGAAATGAGGGAGATAAAAATATGCAGACAGAAGAACCAAATTAAAAAAAGAAACATGCGTCATAATCAGAGAATCCCACCACTTGCCATTCAGGAAGTCAGAGACTTGATGTTAAAAACCGAAGCGACATCAACCAATTCCCGTGGTGCTTAACCATTTCAGTTACACCCTGGGCTGGAAGATCATTTAACAGTGATGGATTTGACTGGTTGCTTACAAACTGCATTCACTGCATCTCTCATCGACTTGCCGTTGCCTTTGGAGCTGTGCCCTTGTCAATGGCAATGGAAGAGATGGATTTTGAAACCATTACAGCCTCATTGCTTACAACTTTAGATGCAGCCACATCTTCCAACCGCTTCCAGGTTAGTTCCCGCTTCTCCTGCAGCTCTTTTTGCTTTGCTTCATCTTCTTGGTATCTGGCCAAACATTCATCAAAGATCGCTTGATCAGCATCTGAGAATATCTTCCGGACATTCAATGTAAGGCTCTGAACAGCTGGATTCCAATGACCACGTGTGTTTCTCTCCAACGCTGGGAAGATTATTGGAAGTATTACTGTGCGGTTCTGGGTGATGAGGTTTCTTATGTGATCATTGTTCCACAAAAACAATGCACGTTCTGCTACCTGCCAAGATAACATGTTATAACAAATTAATATTGTCCATGAATCTCACAGAATCAAAAAATTGAAAGTACAAAACTCTACTCAAATCAAAGCAGATGCCAGGCAACTATAATTACTAAAAAAATGAAATTCCAACAGAACAGATAACTCCTCTCCTTTAGTTTTCACTTTAAACCCCACATAAACAGAACTACTTAACACAGTGAGTGTGCGCAATTACTCAAAAGTTCCTTGCTAACCTCTCCAGTAGGGATACTCAAATATAATCAGTTATCTATTCCTAGGTTTTGCAAAAATGAAATATAGATAAAAATATAGACCCAAATTTGCCAGCATAGAACATTCATTTTAAGCAAGAGTGCCCTCATCCGTGACAATTGCAAAGTGCTTTCACGGCTGTCAAATCAGAAGCCATTTAAATTTATATCTCTCGGAGAAGATGCAGCTGGGTGTAAGCATTGAGCAGAAAGAAAGTAGGAAAAAATATAAAATCAGTTGCTAGCAGACTATTTATGAAATAATTATCAGTTAGTTGCATAGTGAGGCATGAATGCCTGGCAACTACCTTGTGTTTCCTTTTAGTTATAGGCTAATGTACTTTACCAATAATTCCACTTCCTTATTATATCTGTAAATTTTCCCAAACACAACCCAGTCCAGTTCAATGCTTTCCTTGACTGAGAAACTAAAATCAACTTAGATAAATCTACACCCTTACCTCACCAAAAGATCCTAAATTCTATCATTAATGCTAGGAACTTTTTGTAGCTTCCTCTAGAACTCCAGACAACTTTTGACCAAACCAAATTCTAGTAACAGTTACACTTATAAAGGAGCTCAAGTTCAACAATACTTATAGAAGGTGGAGATTAACCGACAGGGATTGTTTCAAGTGCAAAGGTTTTCAGGTAAACTGATACCAACTTTAAACAAAAGGTATTTTGTGCATGACCTATCTTCCATAACTGCTCAATTCCTAACACGTGTTTTATAATACCGACCATAATGCTCAAACCATCAAACTCTTGACATCCTATATTCCAACCAAACTGCCCGACTAAACTGAATGGGTTTCCATATATGCTATAAATGAATGATGCCAGTTTTCTACAAGTGAGTGTCCCAGGCCAAGATAGAAAATCATGACCAAAGTCTAAAACAAGTATGCTGAATGATAGAAAATCAATTTGGATAAATATTCCAATTGATCAAACGACCATTTTCCCACAAAGAACAGGACACAAGCATCTATGTGTCCATAAATCATAACAATATCCAATCCAGCATGAAACAATGCCCAAGAGATGGTCACATGGCTTAATACTTCAAGCTTCTTTGCCTTAGCAAAGTGAATTGCGTGATCCTAGATGAAACATTGGCTCTCTCAATGGAAAGCAAGAGAATAAAAAAATGAGGCTTGATCATTCATGATTAAACAAGCATATCTTGCTCAACAATTAACATAAATGTATTTAAGTACAAACGTAGAGAGGAAATCAAAGCAGGTGCAAAATACATACAAAGCATCTAACAACATATTGAAATTGGACTCTGCTTCTACATATTCAAAATGACAATCGAAAATTGAAAAATGGTGGGGGTGTGGCTTTCAGAACGACTTAGGAGACCAATCTTAAGTAGATCATATAAAGGAGTAATTAGGTGATTAAGGAGAAAAAAGAAATCCGTGAGATGAACGAAATGAAAATGTCAAGATTGAGGGCAGAAGTAAATTCTAGAATGGGGCAAATTTATGCTAAAAAGAAAAGGTAATTGTAAGGGTGCATCACATTAAGTGGCAAGAACGTGGCTTTAAGTGACATAACCCCTTAATATAGAACATATCAAGATCAGGCCATGATAAGTTTAAAGGTTCTGGCTTGAGCCTTATACTGCCCCGACCCTCAAGTAAAATTCAAATCAATGCCAGCAACAAATAAAACCCAAAAGTCAAATTGATAGATTTCTCTGTTGGCCCAACGTCAATATGCCATCAGAATAAAACAGTGGGCAAATTATATTATACCCATAAACTATAAAGCACCAAGTGTAGTAACTCCTGTTGGAGGGGAGCATTATCCCATTAAGGCGTGGGAAAATTCTCCACAACAGCGATATTTGGGGAAGAAAAATAGCAATCAAATATCTCAAGAATTTTTATTTTTTTTTGGGGGGGGGGGGCGCGGGGGGAATGCTATGGTGATGAAGCATGGAATAAATCAGTCATAGAAGAAGGTAAGACAATAAACACCTGAAAATGCAAGCTGTTGAGGCATCGGCCAATCTGTCGGAAAAGAGGAACCATGCAGCGTTGGAATTCTGCTGTCTGAGTAGCTTCAAGAACTTCTTCCAACTCTCCAAGGAACATTACCTCCTTTGAACTATTAGTTACAGGCCAATACTTTAGAAGGCCTCTGATGACGGCATCAGCCAACTTGAAGTCTTTCTCAACAAACTGAATAATGCAATAAGAAAGTTGCTGATGGTACATAGACACACACTTGGGCTTGTGAAGAGGAATGAGCGCTCGGACCAAGAAGAGCTTGTGCTCTTCCTTCAACGGCAAAGCAAACCCATTTATTATGCTGCCCAAGATTTCAAGCAATTCAGCAATACCATTGTGCTTTTCTGTCTCAAAAATAAACCTGTAGAAGATATTGTTGATGGCTTTTCTAATGAAGGGCCGATGGACCATGAACTTCCCATAAATCCGATGTAGAATTGTCTTTAGATACTCCCTTTCTCTTTGATCATCTGAATCAAACAAATCCAACAGTTTCAACACAAATGGATGGTCGACGTATCTCTTAGCAAGCTTAGCATCAGTCTCTGGTGAGACCACAAATCTAAGTAGAAGTTCATAGACAATCTGAAGATGCGGCCAAGCAGGATCCATGGCCGGTTCTTCATCTTCCATATCATACATTTCTAAAATCTTGCAATCATGATTCGGAGATGGGAATGTTCGAAATAGATTAGCAGCCACCATTCTCGTAACCTCTTGCATTGCGACCTCATTGAACTTGGATGAAACAGACGATATATAATCAACAAGCTCCAACAACGTCTGCCTTTTTATCTCCTTTTCCCTAAGGTTCTTAGAGGGATCACTAAAATCGAAAACCACATAACACAGGCTCAGCTTCTTAAGGAAAAGATTCTGCTTTTCTGAGCTAGGGACATCCCGGAAACTAGGCAAAGCCTCATAAACCCCTGAAGCTGATATAGGACCAGCTTGGCTTGCAAGAGAGGCTGTTTTCTTCCCGTGATTCGATTTATTTGAAGTGGAAGAATGTGAATTAAGAGGCCCATTGTTGGAACGTGATGAATTGGAGGGCTTGGAAGAAGCCGAACCGGGTTTTGAATTGTTCAAAGAATTGGGACCTAGAGCAGAATTCAAAGAGGAATTATCATGGACTCCTCCATCACCATTTGAGTCATTATGGGATGATTTGGAGGGTTTTCGAGGAAGCTTTCCAAATATCTGCTTGATCATATCTACAAAAAGCCCTAAACCTAATCCACAATTATCTAAGGTTCCAACATGAAAGACTTCAGATTGTAAACATTTCTTTTATACATCATTTACAGATTCAAGCAATGGAAGTAAAGATTTGCATTTAAAAGAAAACAATGCAAATAAATATGTACCCAAAAAAAAGATCTATTCAGAATCTAATGCCTTTAAAATTACGATTCTCTGGATTAAGAAATAAAGGTTACAGAAACGAAGGAATTGAAAAAAAAAAAAAAAAAGACGAAGGTTTTTTCAACTTACAATTGATGAAATAATTGAAGAGATCCGAAAAAAAAGAGCGAGAAAACGAGATAAAGAGAGAGGAAAGAAGAATAAAGAAAATTAAAGCCCCCTAAAACGATCTACGATCATATAAACCCTAAAAATAATTTCGATTCAAAAGAGAAAAATAAATAAATAAATAATACTGGGCGAAAAACGAAAAGAGAAAGAGAAATTAGAGAATGCCTAGCAAACAAAAACAAAATAAGATTAAAAAAAAAAAAAAAAGGGGTAAAGAGATTAAGATGGTTCCCTCTTCAGCTCTATCTAAATGGGATTTTAGTTTTCTGTTTGGATGAAGAGAAAAGAGGAACGGAAAAAATCACGGGAAATTGAGGTTTTCGGACAGGACTGATGGGAGGGGCAGAAAAGAACTTTATGACAAAAAAGTGATATTACAATAATGACCTCCAATTTGATTTAAAAGCTTGACCAATGATAATGATTCAAATGGACCCTAATTTAGAGGCGATAATGGATCCGATTAGATTTTTCTTTTTTTGAAGTTGTAATTTTTTTTTTATTTTTTTTATTTCATAAATGAAGTTAGCAACATAAAAAAAAGGCAAAACTATATAACATTTTCTTTTCTAATTTCACGTGTGCACTTTCAATTTTTAACAAAGCAGACTCATCTTTTTATGTTGATATTAGTACATTACTGCATTTAAATTTATATTTTCTTAACTTGATAATAATACTCATATCAATTTATTGTTATTATTATATATATATATATAATTTTGGGAGAGGGTGAGAAATGTAAGGTCCCATTTTTACAATGCGTTTGTGGGCTGCCTTTTCATTTATCTTAACTAACCTTTCTTTTTTTTTTTCAATATTATATATATTATATATTGTTTTTTTCCATTTAATTGATTTTCAGTGGCTCCCCTTGCACCTGCCTTGTTGTTGCC
Organism: Gossypium longicalyx; assembly: GCA_025698465.1. Taxonomy (NCBI): domain Eukaryota; kingdom Viridiplantae; phylum Streptophyta; class Magnoliopsida; order Malvales; family Malvaceae; genus Gossypium; species Gossypium longicalyx. The sequence goes on along the minus strand of CM047001.1, from coordinate 9,046,552 downwards.
AAGTATATTGATAGGTTTAGCATAGTTTGGTTGACTTTATTTTCTAGCATCGCAATATGCAATATTTAAAACCAAATTCTGCCATATACTCAAATGGCCTCAATTTTTTATATATATTGACAAATTCATATGATGATTTCATCTTTTTATTATTATATTTATGTCCGACCAAGTCCTCCCTTCCTCCACTCAACAATATAAATCTTTATTTTATACATTTCATTAACCTGGTATTATTATAACATTTTTCTTCCTAAAAATATCTCATGGAGACCCTTAAATCACGATTCAGATTACATTTTATCCTCTCTATTCAAAAATAAATCCTTATTTCTATTGTTAAAAAACTAATCTCTCTACTAAAAAAATAGACAAATAAATCAACATAAAATGTTTAATAGTCTAATTATTTCATCTACCACATCAATTTTTAACAATAAAAATAAATGCAATTAGAAAAAAAAAACCTATTTGCTTTTTAATCTATTGTACAATGACTAATTTGCCCATTATTTTAATAAAAATTGCAAAATGCAAGGTACTTTTCCCTATTTTTGTTCTAGTACATGCACGTTGATGGTACATGCATTTTTGTTTCCATATACCTGGTAGAATATTATTGAAGCACCATCATAGGAGACCAGAAACTATTGACATAACCAAAGAAGAGAGAAGGTTTCTTTAATTCTTAAGTTTAAGCAGCCATTGTTAATGGTTCATGGGGGGTCTTATATTAAAGATTTGTCATTTTTGCAGAGACTGCACTCACAAGTCCAAACACACATACAAACATGAGAAGAACATGGTAAATTATGAAAGATAGCCTTCCCTTTTTTTTTTCCTTGGCGTGTAAGCACAGAATCTTCTCTGCACTGTACAATTCCACAGCACAAACAAGAACAATATCTGAGCTAATGTGCTAGAAAATCGGTACCTCCTCATTCCGCATTACCATGATGGGGTTATCTCTTTCTACGCTTCGGTTCCACCTAAAAGCCAAAAGAATGAGATACAAGATCAAATGCATGGCCGTATTACATTTGCTAAGACGGAAAGGGAAAAGAAAGAATAGTTCTTCAACAAGTAATGAAACTTACAACCAAAATGTGTTATCAAGGCTGTTCATCTATTGTAATAATTAAATTATAAATAAAAATATTAACTAATTAATTGTATTTCGTTACGAAGGAAAGTACTAGAAAGTTATCCACAATGCCAAACTGCAAGCAAGGAATGATTGATTGCAGTTTGGTGTTGCAGGTGAAAGAACTTGGAACTAACGGCTGCATTGCAACAGCATCATCAAAAGATATCAAATGTCGGTCTAAGTCAATATATAGCAATCTGCTGATAACTGAATGGAGTAAAATAAGAAACAAGAATTATATTTATGTATGCACGCTCAAACCATGAACATAAATGCTCTAACCTTTGGCTCAAGGAATGCTGATACTGGGAACGTATTCATAGATCTTTTGGCATCATCCTCTGAAGTACAATCAGAACATAAAAAGTGATCCAATCTTTTTGCTTCTTCGATGGTCATCTCCATGCAGGATGGATGAAACCTGAAAAAGATTAATGTTCTAATCAGGAAAATATGATAATCCATTTTCATGTCAAAGAAGCAGCACCATATCAAAACACATTCGTGTGTGTGTATACATATAGTACAATGGAATCACTGGCAAGGAACCGAGAGAAAATACTAAAGATACTAGCAGACCTCGATAACATGTCCTCAGACCAAATATGTTTTTCATTTCCAGTAAAAATACTCGGCAAATAACTCATACAAACTCCCTTGAAGTCAACATGATCATTAGATTGTTTAAACAAAAATCTACTTACAACTAGCCGGTAGTACTTCCAACCCATATGTGCTCAGAAGTAACTAGAAGTACAATTCAATGCTGAGTTATACTGGCAGACCAAAAGTAAAATATAAAATAAAAGCTAAAAAATATAGGTTTAAAAGGTTACATACACCCCCCCCCCAAGGCACAATGAAAACATTTTGGCTTTTCCAGTCTTAATATCAACAAGTTAAACGTATTTAAGTTCTTAGTGGATAAGAGCTTTAGAAATCTCCGAAAGGCTCTTGTGAAGTATTTTTACTTTCTTTATCTACAGACCAAGAAGCAAGTCCATTGCAGTTTTCATTGTAGTTTTAGCTTTTGTGAAGGTTTAAGCTGCAATTTTTGAGCTAAAACGGTCAAAGGTAACATTGTTTCGCAGTGCAAGCTAAACTACTATAATTTGTTCACTTATGGTATTTATATAATCTAGTGAAATCTTAAGTTTTAAGATCTAAAAGAACAACGCTACATTGATTCACGTAGTCTTTTATGTGTTTATTAGGCCCCTTCCAGAGTTTAAGATTCAAAATTCACATTTCTATATAGACCATTTAGTCAATCATGTGTAAAGTTCTTTGCTTTTTTAGGTATAAATGTAAGTGTTAATATCCTTTTCCACTCTATTTTCTCCATCCATCTAATATCTTTTTTAGGGTATAAACGTAGTCTTTTGCTCTTTGTGACAAATTTCCCTTCATTTTCCTTAAGGTACTCATGTCTTACACTATCAAACATATGTTAAGACTTGTGCAAAGGGTTATGATCTTCCAGATATATGGAAAATCTGAGAAATATTTGTGCATGCCTGTATCCGCCACTCAACCCCAAACCTGGTTATCATAGCTTAAAAAACTTCGAGCCATCCAGTCACCTTTCCTTCTACAAGTCACCTGAAAGTCTCCACACTCCACTATCGGCAGATATTACCTGAAGCTAAATCCTCCTTTCCAGCCACTCTTTTTCAATACAATATCAATCAACTAAAACCTTATTGACATGAACATTCATCAAATTATAGATCATAAAATTGCTACCATTTACACGTTGAATAGCTGACTTCACATTATTGTAGAATGTTAATATAGAAATGAACTATGTCTGAAGACAACAGAGTAATGAAGTTAGATCAGATGGCATTAGTAGATTAGCTTAAAGATTCCTAATGGGGAAATGAAAAATTTTGCATCTTCGATTGAAACTGATGTTGATCTAGCTAATGAATCTACCATTACAGCTGCAATGCCTTAAATTAATTGCTTTCAGTCTCTACAGAACCACCGCTTCATAGATACAAAACCAAAAGAAAAAGGACCCAGAAAAGCCATTATTGGGGGAAAAAAGTTTGGATGCTACAAACTTATTTCCAAGGCCATTATTAAGTCAAAGTACACTACCCCCAGTACTCAACAATGGAAAATCATTCATCATTGTATTTTCCATGAATAATGGAACTAGGAACTAAAAGCATTTGCTATGGAACAAAACAATATACATGCAAATATCCTTTTGCTTCAAAAGCTATCGGTTATCCAAAAATAGCCAAACTTGTTAACAACAACAACCTAGTAGGATTAAACTCAATAGTGGAAAAATCACTCATCAACAGATATTCCATGAATAACGGAAACAAGGAATTAAAAGTGTTCTCTATCAAACAAAACCTTTGCTTCAAGACTCAAGAGTACCAACTAATCAAAAAGAAAAAAAAAAGTAACTTTTTCATGGTAACAACCTAGTAGGATTAGCATATTATATTTAAGCATCCGAAGCAGCTGAGTTAAAAACTTAGGCAGACTTAAATTAAAACTAGAGCAAAAGTAAGTGCAACATTAGTGAGAAACCTTTTCAGCTCACAAATCAATATGAAACCACCAAAAATAAATGAATTTAATCTCCAGTTCTACACACACAAGCACAAGGAAGGTGAACAGTTCACATTGATTGCAGAATGAAATAAGTGAGCAAGGAATTTACCAATCCTTGCATCCTTCGCATTGCACCATAAGGTCATCCGGGTTATATGGCATCTCACATTTGCAATACCTTCAAAACCGAAACCCCGAAGAGTTAGTGAACAAACTCGAACAACATATAAGACACTGGAAAAAGAAAATTACCCTAAACTTAACCCGAAAACATAAGAAAAAACCGAAGCTACTCACACTGCCACCCGGTCTGGAGTGAAACCACCGGTGGCGGCCTTATATTCGAACCTACAAAAGTAATCTTCAGCACCAACATTTTCAAGCTTAGTGTAGTTTTTGAAAGTGTGGACGATACACTTTCCTTCAATGGTGTGGGCACTTTGCACATCATAATGGTCTGATAAAAAGAGCTCCTTGGCTCCATGGAACTGTCTTCTCCCCCCAATAGACTCCTCCGGCCGATAGTACCATCGAACTCGAACCTTCACATTGTTCCGATGGTCGGCCTCGATCTTCTCTACACGAGCCACGTATGGTGGCTTATCGGAGTCCGACGGTCTCATCAGCACACAATCACCAGCTGCAAAACAAACCAAATATAAAATATATCCAACCATTTCCCAAAATCCAAACACATTTGCGAGTTATAAATTTTAAGACGAGAAAGGTCTAAGAAAAAACGAAAACGAATTTTGGGATGTTTTTGAAATGTAAAAAGGAAAAAGAAAGAGATGGGTTTAGATAGAAACATACGACGAACAACTTTGTTGGTGCCTTTGATAGCGTAGGAATCAAGGTCCTTCTTGCCAGGTTTGGTCTTGGCCATGAAAGGGTTGGTTTGTGAATGAAAATGTGAGGAAGATTGAGATTTTCGTTGATGTTTTAAATGGTGAAAAAGAAAAGGGAGAATTGGGGGATGGAAATGAAGGAATCGAGAGAGAGAAGAGGGAGAGAAAGAAACAAACCCTAACAACTGGGAGATAACAAAAGGACTGTTTGTAAGAGAAGATCCGGAAGCGATCGAGAAAGAAAAAAATAGACAAACAAAAGCAGTAATTTTTATTTGTTTTTCGAACAGGACGACACGTCAGCACAACAATGTTATACCCCCATTGCACTTTTAGAGGGAGCTTCTCCTTTAGGCTCTAAAAACTTCTATCAAAATTATATTAATAGATTTATTCACCTATTTTATAGATTTTATTATTCATATATGTTGAAAATTCATAATATTATTCTTTCGCATTATACATTTTACACTTTTGAATTAAAAATATTTTAAGAATTTTTATGATGTTAGATTTTTCAATAAGACTCTTAATATTTTACTTAGAAAAATGTATTTTTCATTAAAATTTTGAGTCAATAGTTAATGATTTTAATAATTGTTAAAAAATATTGTTATTTGTGAGATATATTGTAATTTAAGAGATATTTTGTTACGTGTCATATAAACCGATAATGTGGCATGTTGATCAATCAATATCGGTCAACATCCAGGGTTAACGGTTTATGTCATCGATCCATAATCTCTTTATATGACACATAACAAAATATTTTTTAAATAATAATATATCTCACAAATGATAGTATTCTCTAACAATCAATAAAACCATCACTTATTGACTCAAAATCCCTTAAAGTATTATTGGAAACCCAACTTTGTAAAAATTGTAAAAAATTGTTCACTAAAAATTGAAAATTTTATAATGCCAAAAAAATATATATAATTTTTATGATTTTTAAAACTTTTAATTAACAATTTTTTAAAAAAATTAAGAATTTTTATAAACTTTGGTTTTCAATACAACTTTTAGTATTTAGTTAGAAATTTATGTTTGATTAAATAATTAATGATTTTGGTAGTTATAAGAAAATATTGTAATTTAAGGGATATTTTATTATATGTTACAATAAAATGCACTTTTAAGAAGCGCTTCTTATTAATATGTCATAATTCTTGGCTTAGTGGTTAAACGTTGATGTTGTCATGTTGTGACTTTTGTTTAATTCCCTTCCTAGCCATTTTTTGTTTTTATTTTTCTCCATGTTGCTTCAAACATTTTCTTTCCTTTTTTTTTTAAATTCTTAATTAATAAAATTGTTGTTATCAAGTTATTTATTTTATTTTTAATTTAATTTTTTAATTAATAACTCCTTTATTTATATAAACAAAATAATAATTATATAATTAATATCATTATGTTAAAATTATTTTTTTTACAAGTTTCAACTAATTTTTTGATATATTGTTCCTTGTATATAATTTTTTGTATGTTAAATATTATTGTTTTTCAATTACATTGTGAGTATGGTATATTTTAATATCATAAAATCAAATAATTATTTCAAATATCGTTATTATTTTTATATGTAAAATATTTTAAATAATTAATTCAAGTTTTTTCATATAACAACTACAAAAATCTATAACTATTACTCAAATTTCTAGTGAAAGTATAATTTTATGACCAAATACTCAAATTCTTATTGGATACCCAATTTTGTATCCAAATACTCAAATTTTTAATGAAAAAAATATAATTTTGTAACCAAATACTCAAAGTCTTATTGGAAACCCAACTTTGTAACCAAATAATTTGTAAAATTTCTTTAAAAATGTAAAAAAAAACAAATTGTTAATTAAAAGTTTGCCAAAAAAAGTAATATTATATTTTTTATGATTTTTACAATTTTTAATTAACAATTTTTTATATTTTTTTAAAAATGGAGTATTTGGTTACAAAATTGTATTTTTTTCTCTAGGAATTTGAGTATTTGAAAAAATTAAGCAAAAATGTCAATTTTTAATAAATAAAAAAAAGGGAATCAGGCTGCTTTCACTAGGATGTAGTGCCACATGGGCGAAAGTGCACCCTGCTGGATGTGTTTTCACTGAAAACATGTTCAACAGAGCGCGCTTTTGCCCAACAGATTTAAAATAATAATAATTTCAAACTGTTGGACACCAACGGTTAAAACATCATGGCTCTTGATTTTTTAACCATCAGCCTAACAGTTAAATAAATTTTAAATAAAAAATTAATTCCAATGGTAAAAAGAATTGTCCTAAAGTCCCTAAAATCCCCTATATATACCCAAACCAAATTCAATGTTTTCTCACTCAATTTCATTATTTCCAAAATTTTAAAACTAGTGGATAATTCAAAATTGAATTAAACATACAAATAAATAACTTTTTTGATAAAAATGTAAAAAGTAAATTTATGATGTATAAAAATAGTACAAATATAAATGGAAGCATTAAATATATAAATTTAAAAAAATTAAAAGTTGCTTTGACAAAAAAAAAATAAAAAGTTAACAAACTAAATGATGGTGTACATAAAAAAATTTAATATGAAAAATCATCTTTGTCATCAGACCAAATGTGTGCCACAACTTGTTGGATGTCGATTACAAGGAGGATTTCATCATGGTTGAGGTTCTAGCTAATTATCACCGTCATCTTCAACGTCCTCATCTTTGTCGTCATCATCATCATCATTATCATCATCTCCATCTCCATCTCCATCTCTGACGTTATCTTCATCTTCATCTTCATCTTGTTCTTCTATGCTAGATTGCATTTGCATCCTAGGTTGCCATTGTATATCACCGGTTGTATTAGTAGGTGGTTATGAAGATGACCTACTATTGAAGAGAAGTGATTCTGGTGGTGTTTGTGACACTATCGGCAAAGAAATATATGGTATCAAACTACTTGGTTGTGCATACAATGCTGGAATTGTAGGTGGTTTTGGATACAATGGTTTTTCTTTACGGTATTGGTGTGTAATATACTCTTACATATGGAGGTGGTGCAAAAAAAAATTGTTGGAGAAGGTGTTGATGCATGGTATGATGAAGAAATGGATGATGGGAATATCTCAATGATAGCGCATAATTCAGTACTTATATGAAAAACATAGGGTTGTTAGTAAATGTACCAGAAAAATAAGGAATATAAATGATAAAAGAGAAGGTTGATGGATGCTAGAGAAAGTTGACTTAAGAAGTATGTTGTGATATATTAATTTAAGGTAGGGAACAAATCATGAAGATGAGAATTTTTTAGACTCAAGTATAATTATTTGAAGTTTGAGGGGTTAAAATGTAAATATAAAAAAGTTAAAGGACCAAAAGTAAAAATAACCCAATTTCTTGTGATACAAAATTCGTAAGCAATGACCAAATTGAATCAATGAAGAAACTTAAGGGACTAAATCACAATTTTACCAAATTAAGTGATGATTTAAGGAAAGAATTGTAGAGAATGTTGAAGGGTAAAATGGTCATTTCACAATTTGGATAAATATTAAATGTAATAATTAAGGATGAATGGTATAGGAATGTTATTGGTTGAAATATTGAATTATTATTTTATTATTACTTTATTTTAAGATATTTTTACATTAATTAATCATTAAGTAAAAGATGGGAAGGAAAAGAATTCTCTCAATCTTTCCCAAGCTCATGTCTACCATGGATGAAAGAAAGAAAGTTTTGTTTTCTTTATAATTTGGTCTTTTTCTTGAAATTAAAAGAGGAACCCTTGAAATTTGTAATGACTTGAAAGTCAGTGGTGTCAGAAATTGTGGTTTTGAGACCCCGTTTCCATAAACTAGGCTCGTAAATATTTTTATTACATATTTACGGAGTTATCTCAAAAACAAATTTAATTTTGATTAGGTAATTTTTCAGAATTAGGGTTTAATTTAAGTATAGGGACTAAATCAAGTAAGTGATAAAAATAGGAATTAATATTAAATTACAAAGGTGGAGTTAGATTAAGGTACTTATTAAGTAAATATGCCATTATATATATACTTTTGATAGTGGAAGGTTATGGTTAGTCTTATATGTATTAGATGTTAAATATATTATTAATAATTAAGTTAAAATGTATGCTATAATAAAATAAAAACAAAATGTAAGTAATTAACAAAGTGGGGAGAAAGAGAAACAAACCTTCATTTTCTTTTTGCATGCTGAAAATTGAGATAGAAAAAGAATGACTAGAGCTATTGATTTTTGAAGCTCAATTTGGTTAGTATATCTTAATACTTTTTATATAAATTTTATGTTTTTGGAGTCTTAAGTTCTTGAGCTAGCTTATCCATGATGAAATTTTTAGAAATTTTGAAGTTCATGAAAGTTGCCATTTTAGAGAAAATTAAGTTTTTGATGTTATTTTGATAGATTTTGAGGTTAGAAATGAAATGGGACTATTTTGTAGAGTCAAATGAAAATTCCATGCAAAAAGGACTAAGTTGTGCAAAATTTTAAGTTTAGCGGTTTATTTGGGAAGTAGGAATTCTTATAGGGACTTTAGGAAAATTCGGTCTAATGTTGGAAGGTTAATTGTGAAGTTATATTAGTCCTGGTTTCGGGGGACTATATTGAATTTTATGCAAAAGTAGTATAAATTTGTAATTGAGTACAAACTGGGTTGTGTGTTGTTAATTTGTTTTAATTGTTTTCAATCCATAGCTAACATCGTCCCAGAATCCTTGAGAAAGAAGGGAAAAGACAAGGTCGACGACAAGTAGTGTAACACCCCTAACCCGTATCCGTCGTCGAAATAGGATTACGAGGCATTACCGGATAAAACATCTTAATCACATACATTTAAGCATGCATAATCAAAGTCCATTCAACTTATTCATATTGTCCCTTATAATGCCCTATGAGACCTTAAAACATGATTAAAAGAGGTTCAGGACTAAACTGATAACATTAACAAACTTTTGGAAACATAGAAAACTTTCCAACAATTAAGGGTCAAATGCCCGTGTGAACAGGCCGTGTGCCTTACACGGTCACCAGACACGCCCGTGTCACAGGCCGTGTGAAAACAGGGCATACATGCTGACTTGCACCACACGGCTGAGGACATGTCTGTTTGCCATGGCCATGGGAAAATTAGTGAGGTTACTGACTTGGGTCACACGGCCGACCACACACCCATGTGTCAGTCTGTGTGCCACACACAGCCAGTAGACACGCCCGTCTGTCTAGGTCGTGTCAAAATTGTAGGCTATACTGACTTTAATTCGAAGGGTACCCCATGGGACACACGATCGTGTAACATGACTGTGTGTCGCACACGGCTGAGACACACACCCATGTCTCTGCCCATGTGGACAAAAATAGGCCATTTGCAATGCCAATTTGCCACCATTTTCTCATGCTCACCTAGCCATCAAAATGGTATCATTTCATCACAAATATGGGTAGCCAAAACATACCAAAACACATATAATTCATGTCATTTCCTAATCAACCATTTCACTACTTAAATTCTCAACCACAATCATGCCAAAACCATCAAACTTGCATAACTCCTAAATGTATTTCATTATCATCATCTTATCACCTATTTCAAGCCATAAGACTTACCATTTCAATATCACATAATCAAATCACAACATACCATTATTCCAACCTTAATACTCCCATTTACAAGTAATTAAAATAACAACCATATAACCAAACCAAACAAGCCAACATATAAGGCATTATATACATCACATAAATAACTTATCAAAAACATAACTTGAGCCAACTTAAATTGCCAAATTCACACCAACATTTACAAGCCAAATCTCATAGCTAAAATCAAGTCTCAAAACATACCATAATGACACTAGCCTATACATGTCATATACCATATATACAAAGCTTTAAAAGTACCAATGAGATGATTGATAGTGTGATGATGTTTCCCGACGATCCTCGAGTTCGAGCTAGCTCCGATAATCTATAAAACATGGAAAGAACACACCAAGTAAGCCTTAAAAGCTTAGTAAGCCATATACAAATAAATTTAAAACATGAATCTCAAAATTTCTATCAATAGGCCAAATACAAGTAAACACATATAGATACACAAACCTTTCTCAATGAATACATTTCAAATTCACCTGTAATTTCGTCAACCATTTCTCTTATCAATTCTTATATGAATCCCGTAAGCACCTGAGTTGTTTAAATCATTAACACATTTCTTTCTCAACTTGCCTTTTCTCGTTGAACCGTTCGGAATCATAAAGGATACTCAAAAATCACATAAGCCCGTACAATGCCATATCCTAGATATGGTCTTACATGTTATCACATATCGATGCCACTGTCCCAGACAGGGTCTTACACGAAATCGATTAACGATTCCAATGTCCCAAACATGGTCTTACACGTAATCTCAATACAATCTCAATGTCCCAGACATGGTCTTACATGTAATCACATCTCGATAACCTAATATCATGACATTCGTATCCGATACTATTCCTAAGGTTCGTAAGGGACTTTCGGATGTCGTAACTCTGTCGATTCTTACTCGTAATTGTTCTTTCAACATTCATAACTATTCAATGACAAGTAAATACATATAATTCAATTTAAAGACATTTTTTGCATTTGAACTTACCTCGTAATCGGAATAAAGGAACCGGATCGACTATTCGCCAACTTTTGATTTTCCTCAATCTAAATCTGATTTCTTTCGTTCTTGATCTATATAAATTCAAAATTAAATATTTTATTCCTAAATTCTTTCAATTTCATCCAAAGCACACAATTTGGGGCATTTTACACATTAACCCCTATAATTTCACATTTTCTCAATTTAGTCCCTAATTCATAAAAACACAATTTACAACAATTTCAACTAAACCCAAGCTAGCCGAATATCTATAGGCTCAATAACAGCCCATATTTATCAATATTTCACACATTTAAACACACATTTTACATTTTTCACAAATTAGTCCCTTTTATGCAATTTCACTAAAAATCACTTTACAAAACTTCAATATCTATCATCAAGCTTTCAAAATTCATCAAAAATAATTCAAAAGCTCAAGCATTCATCAATTGAAACTCATAAATTCATCAAAAATTTCAGAAATTAGGGTACGGGCTAGCTAGATTACTAAGCAACGATCAGAAAAACATAGAAATTATCGAAAACGGAACAAAAACGGACCTTCAATTGAGCTTCAATATGGCCAAACCCTAAAATGCTTCCATGGATGTTTCTATTCTCAATATTCGGTTAAAAAATAATGAAGATGACAACCATTTTACATTTTTGTTTTATTTTAATACACATAATACATAATTTACCATATTAACCTTTAATTAAAACATTAAGAATCACATGATTCAAGGCCATGTATGTCCATCTCCACTATCAATGGACTAATTGCAACATAAGGACCTCTTATTTAATAAGACATATCAAATAGATACCTTTATCATATAGAATGCAACTTTTGCATTTTACGCGATTTGGTCCTTTTTCTCAATTTAAGCTATTAAACGATAAAATTAGTTCATGAAATTTTCACACATGCATATTCACATACTGTAAACACCAAAAATAATATTAAAATAATTTTATGACTTTAGATTTGTGGTTTCAAAACTACTTCGATTTAGCTAAAATCGGCCTGTTACAAGTAGCTCAGGAATTATGGTTTGTGTTTCTATAATGTGAACTAATTTATAAATTTCTGCATATTGGTTTGTTTGTGCATGTTAAGTAATTGAGGTGATAATTCTTGTTCAATTAGATTGATTTGAATTATTTGATGATTAGAATGACTCAATTATGTATATTTGAGAAGTATATGTATTTTTATGATTGAATGAATTGAATATATATATTGAAAAATTGTGGTTGATTCCAAGTTAAATAAATGCACACATGTTGATAATATATGAAATTAAGGTATTGGTTGTATTGCAATATGAAATGAAAACTCTATTAACTGTTCGGGCTGAGTCGGATATAGATGACATGTCATAAGATAGGAAGTGTTCAGGGTTACTTCGACCACGAGTCGATGAGGCACTGAGTGTCAATTTGCTTCGGTTTAACTGATGAGACATTAGGGCTACGTTTGGTTCACTGTAATGGAATAGAGCTGTAATCAGTAATTCAATTGTTTGGTTGAAAGGAGGAATGAAATAGAACTGTAAAAACATTCTTGTGTTTGGTTGAATGGAATAAATGTTGTAATAGCATAAGGAAAAAAATACTTAAATGACCAAAGTACCCTTAACAGAATTTTTAGGTAGATGATTATTGTTATTTTTATTAAATTTTAATAAGTTTATTATGAATATATTTTAATAAAAATAGTAATAAATAATTTAATCATATTTTAACATAATTATTATTAAATACAATTTAATAAAATAATATATAATTTAATAACATTCTTAATATAATTATTATCAAAATATAAATTAAAAAATCATAATATATAATATTATAAAAATAATATATATATAACCTACTTTATTATTTTTAAACTGCAATACATATTTAATATGCTAAAATATCATTAGTGAAACAAATAATTTAATTATTCTAAAATAAAAAGGTAAAATATTAGAAGTAATAAATAGCTTGAGAATTATATTTTACATTCAAACATAATGTTCATATATTACCAAATAGTTATATGATTTCATTAGCTTATATGTCATAATTTATATGTTAAATTTTACAACATCAAAAAGTTACAACATTGTAATGACATTCTATCATTTCATTATACTATTTAAATATTACATATACAAAAAGTTACAAAAACATCACTAACACAACCATGATTTTTAATGGTCAGAAAAAAATCTTCTCACCCATTCCAATTGCACAGAAGAAGGTAGACTAAAGTAAATGAGCATTTGCGTTGGATGGTCTGGAATTTTGCTCAACGCGCGGTAGCGCTCATCCTCAATTAATCCTTCTACTTCTCATAAGGTTGGATATAATTTTAGAGCATTTTCTTGAATGACCATTTTTGACTTTTGTTGAATTAGCATTTCGGAGGCAATGCTCCTACTTATTTCAACGCCAACGGTTCATATGTTTTCCGCCAATAACGTGGCAGCATCAGTGAATGAAGTAGAAGAAATATGATCACTTGCATCAGAAATCTTTCTTTTCTTCTTTGAAAATGTGGATTGACCTTGGTTTCTAGATGGTTGTGGTTGTGTAGCTGAGAGATCCATATCATCCAAAGAAACATCAGCTTCGCATCCATGGAAATTGTTTCTTTCTTCATGAGTATTTGTAGTAGCTACATCCTCAACATCTATTTCTTTAATAATATCAGCGGTTATTTGAGCATCTTTCCCAGTGGCTCGATCTATTGCATAGATGGCAGTAAGTTGGTCATAATAAGGACAACTACAATGTCTAAATTGATTGGATTCTTTATGACTCTATAAAAAAGGACGAATCCATATTAGATATAAGTTCGGTCAAAACAAGATAATAAAGACTTGAAATAATTCTTATATTTATATATGAGTCTCACACAACATCTTCAACAACAACAAGCTGCCTATGCTCGTCCAAACCAAAGTCGTTATTGTCTTTTTCACTGAGCATGTCATAAACGATTGCCCAATCCCTTTTCAATGTCCTAATCCTTGATTCAAGATTAGGTTTAGCCTTAACATAGCACGGGGTAAAAAAATTTCTAACATTATTTCCAGCTCATTTAAATAACCGTCCTTGAATCTCGTATCTACATTAAAGGTTCCAACTTTGTGCAAATCGACCATACAGGCAACCAACGCAACATCTTCTTCTAGAACCCATTTCCTTTTGGTTCCTTGAGAATTTTTGGAAGAAACACTTGATTGTGAAAAGCCTGACATAACTATCTTAAGAAAAAATGCAAATTAAAATTAGGTTTGATATTATGAATCAAAAGGTCAATACTTTATAAAATTATAACAGATGAAGAATCAAAAGAAAATAAATTAAAGTTGTAATTCAAGAAGTCTAGTACAATATAGAAAGACAAATCAAACGCCACCAAAGTTTCATAAACTAGAAACATGAAATAACAAAAACAAATTAACCTTTACTATTTTTACCCTAAACTTAACTAATTTCTAGATACTTGCCATTCATCGAACATTTGATTGGCTAGTTCCATCCTCCAAGTAGCCCATGTATCCGATGGATGAATATCTATGATATTCGGTCCATCGTCATCTATCATATTACTAGGTGATCTTTCTTCCAACTCTGCTTTAATAGGATCAAGATTCATATAGGTTCGAATAAAATTGTGGAGCAAACAACATGTAATAATGATTCTATTGTGCACCCTCACAGGATAGAATGATGGACTCCTAAGTATTCCCTATATAAGTTTTAATAATGAGTCTATTGTGCACCCTCACAAGATAGAATGATGAACTCCTGAGTATTCCCTATCTAAATTTTAATAATCCAAAGCATCTTTCAATAACATTGCACGTTGAAGCATGTTTCATATTGAAAAATTCTTCCGGATTACTTGGTTGGTAACCCTGACTCCACTCATTCAAATGATATCTTTGTCCTCTAAAAGGCGCAGGAAATCCCTCACAGTTTGTGTAACCAGCATCAACTAGATAATATCAACCTATAAAAAAAAACTATTTATCATGGTTAATTTTCCTAAAAAAGTATGATCTTAAAAATTAATTCAAATTCCTCAAATTCTACACTTTATCATGAGGAACTTTTAGTCCATGTCTTCTACTAATTGCATCTCAAAGAACACATCCATCAGCAATAGAACCTTTCCAACCAGGAAGAACATAAATAAAATGCATATCAGGTGGATGAATACCTAACATATTTGTTGCTATATCACCTTTTCGCGTTCGATATCTAGGTTTATCAACTGTTGGAACCCTAATCTTGATGTGGGTTCCATCTAAAGCACTTAAGCAATTCTACATCACATGTATAAAAACTCGGGTTAGGATACTATATTTAAATTTAAATCAACTAAATTATGTATGAGCTATATATGGAACTCACTCCAATACCTTGAACCATATCCACATTGGGTCTGTAGAATTAACTGTATTTGGCTCTGCCTTTTTAAATAACACATCTTGTAAGCATAGGATAACATTTAAAATATTGTGAAATGATCTTCTAACAGTTTCGCGGACCTATTAAAGTGATGTTTGGTAACTCAGTTTTTAAGATGATGAGCAATGATATGTAAGACCATTGCCAGTTGCTCATCAACTAGCATGTTCCTTGACGACTTCAATCATCCTAAAGTTTGTAACATCTCACATAATTTGAAAAAAGTAACTCTATTCATCCTAACTTGTTCAATACAGGTCTCGTCACTAGTATTTACAAGTCTTTTCACATAATCTCGTTGTGCATAAAAATCTAAAATATATGATCTAATCTTTGGATATAACTATGTAGACTAGAGATGACACCCAATACCCAATGTAACTAAGATCCAACTCGCAATTGTACACATTTGCAACTATACTATCAATGCAAGATTAATTCTTTTTCACCTCTCACTTTGTACTATTAAAGGCAAACGAGCCATTACTACAAGATAATAAAGTGTTAGATATCTTCAAATCACAGTATAAATTAATATCAAAACATTATGCTAGTTGAATGTAGGAATCGATAATTCCATGAAATCAAAACATAAGGATTTGTTCATTTTACTATTGCAAACAAAAATTCATGTCTACATAAACATGATTTTTTTATTTTATATCTTTAAAAATGCTATGTCAGACACTTTATTTCATGGTAGTCTCATCTTTTATGTTTAACACTTTCTTTTCTATTATATTAGTGACTTTCCCTTTCATTGGAAATTATTTTAAAATAATAATTTATAATTATAATTATAATTATTCCATGCTATTAATTTATAATTATTTATTTTAAAATTATTGAAATATTATCATAATTATAATTATATTACCACTTTATTCCATGCTATTAATTTATAATTATTTATTTTAAAATTATTGATATATTATCATAATTTTTAATTAAATCTCCTTTTGAGGAAACATTAGGCATCTATATTTAGCTAATGATTTATAGCCATATATGGAACTTGAACTTATGAATGCACTTACATTATTATAATATTCCTGGAGAAAGCTTGGCTCTCCAATGAAAGGAATCAAGATAAGTATATTTCTATTAATTGACAATTAATGACATTGCAAGAATAAAATATGTGAGGTAATGAGCTCAAAAATTAAGTTCAAAACCTCTGACAAAGACAACCATGATAAGAAAAATTGGTGTTCGGTCGAAAAATCAAATAAATTTTACATGCTTGTAGAATAAATGTCGATTACTTTGCAGATTTTATTCACCCAATATTCATATAATGTATATCTCAAGCTTATTGGTTTTTGTGGAGGTTCTATGGCCAAAAGAGCCTTGATTTTATTTGAGCTTTTGCACTCGAATATAATATAAATAAAATTTAAATGTCATATAAAACATTATCTTAAAAAAAATTAAATTTTTTATTGATACTATCAATCCATGATATAACTAATAAAAAGTTACTAATTGCGACAGTGTATGATGTTATTAATTTGTCTATGTTATCTAAACCGCAAAAAAAATTAAAAAAAAATTAAAAACCAATCTATAATTGCAACAGTGTATTGATACTATCAATCCATAATATAACCAATTAAAAGTCAATATTTCTATTAAACCAAGAAAAAGTACCGGAAAAAAAATTGATGAGGTGTTTAAGTTCAAACTTAGGTATTAAATTAGAGAAGCTAGTAAGGATAAACACATGAGAGAAGTTATAAGAAGAATGGATAATAATTCATTATCCTTAAATGTTATCATAACCAATCAAAGATAGTAGCAATAGAATTGAAAAGAAAAAAAAAAGAGTTGCAAATTTTCAATGAAAGAAGAGATATATAACAACACTATTTTAAGAAAATGGACAAAGACTAGTGATATTTTGAATATATATAAAAAAAATTGAAAAAATAGATTAGAATGAATATATCATGCTCAAACTCTAGATATGATGGCAAGTATATCAGAAAAGCATGAAATAAGTATATCATGTGAGGTGTTGGACAAAAACACGTTTGCGAACAAAATAGATAAATATAAATAAATATTTATATATAAAATAAATTATAAATAGAACAATTTATATTTAATTTTTCAAATATGAAAATCAAACAAAACCATAACAAAAATTGAAATAAAAAGGAAGAATTGAGATTTTACGAAACGTTGAGGCCTGTGAAAAACAGTTTCCTTGAGATAGATTTGGTTGCTCCTACAGTACTTGGAGAAATGTTGGTCGAATGTCTCCCAAGATACAACAACACAAAGACTAAAGCAGCAGCACCTCTACAGCAATCAACGAACAAACGATGCATTTTTCTATCACCGGAATGTTCAAAAATTTCGAAGAAGAAGAGAAGAGTTTTTTAGAGCAATAGGAAAACAGTGTGAGAGAATCAAAATTTAGCAAAGAATTCAGAAGAAATCTTTTCCTTTTATAGGCATTCAAATTAGAGGAATTTATGGAAGGGATATTGAATCAATTTGATTAAAATCAAATCAAATTGATTAGAATCAAGTAATTCAGGATATATATTCTTTTATATAAGATTTTAAATATATTTTTGAGGAAAAATTAAATTTCATGTTGGGCTAAAATATCCGCAAGTCCATATTGGGCCTGATCGGTCTGAACATTTTGCATCGCCCATGTCATATGGGTGCCGTCAAGTTCGGACCTGCACCTTCCTGTGCGCAAAGCAAGGTTTCAAACTTAATCATTCAATTACTTTTTAAGATGATTCTCATATATAAACCCATCTCATACTTAATATTTAACCAATGTGGGATCTAAGTTTTTCTTTTCCTCAATAATATTTCTCAAGTAGCTTACTTTGAGCATCAATTTATCATTAATCACTCAACCATTTTAGCATATGATATACCATTGTAAAGGTCTCATGGAGTAGAATATGAAACCATAATTTCATGATTCAACTCTCCACCTTTACTTATTGAGAATATACCTCAAAATTCTCATAAAAATGCAATTTTTCCAACATGAGGTAGTGTCAAATTCATGGTTGGCCAACAAATCAAAGGCTGCTAATTCTAATTCTTTAACCTCCCCCAAACCAAATCAAGAAAAGCAAGCAAGGTACCAAGTAATAGTATGTTCAAAATACACTCAGTACCAGCACTCTTGTACATAAAAAACTAAATTACAAAGTTCAAAAAAATCATTAGTATCTATCTACAGTCCAAAGGTGAGGAAAACTGAAGAGAAGTAATTAAAAGGGCAAAACACATTAAGCTTTACCTAATTATCGGTTGTTATTAAAGTATAGTTACTTCAAATATTAAATAACATGATCTACAATTGGCACCAATTGATTTTTTTAAAATTATGGCATCAAAAGACTTTTACTCCCCTTCCCCACTCCACAAACAACTACATTAATAGGGTTAGCAGGAGACACATACTAATTATAATTTTCTTCCCAAATCTTGGGTTTATCATTGAAAAACCTTGTCTCATGCCCTTCATTAAAAAAGAAATTGAAGCCAACAGGCTATTTGACTCTACATTGTTTTTAAGCAACACAAGAAGTTCATATTAAACCTAAAAAAAGTACCAAAAAAATTAGAAAAAATTTGATAGGGTGTTTAAGTTCAAACCTGGGTATTAAACTAGAGAAGCCAATAAGGATAAACACCAGAGAGAAGCTATAAGAAGAATGGATAATAATTCATTATTCTTAAATGTTATCATACGCTTAAGTAATGACTTTTAGCGGTTTCAACATAGTTTAATAGAAGATAAATTTCTAGCAAGGGAACTTTTGTGGATGTGGTGAAATCAATTTAACTTTGATAATCTTTTTAGTCTCAAATTCATGTGCTTTGATTTTCTCTTCTCAGGTAGTGTTTTCTAAATTCTTCATTAAGCTCTATCAAGAGTTGAGTTGTTTAAGTGATGATTTTATAACTCTTTGTAAAATTAGGAGCAGAACCACTCTAATCAACTAAATACTATACCAACATCTTTTTGGAACAATGCCAATAAAAGAATGTACAAAAAGTTAAGAATAACTGTTACCTCTCTTAAGCGAGCTAGATTGCAACCACTCTTTTCATAAACAAAGTCAATAACATTCTCAGGAACTCTAACCTCTACAGCTGTATTTGTCGCAACGACAGATTTGTTTCCACTGCAAACATGAGAAGAAAGGGACATTAGTTATGAGAAACCGTCCGAAAGCCTTACTT
This sequence comes from Gossypium longicalyx, assembly GCA_025698465.1. Classification (NCBI taxonomy): domain Eukaryota; kingdom Viridiplantae; phylum Streptophyta; class Magnoliopsida; order Malvales; family Malvaceae; genus Gossypium; species Gossypium longicalyx. The sequence goes on along the minus strand of CM047001.1, from coordinate 9,026,639 downwards.
TTCATTCCCCACTCCCAATTATATTTGGACCCATATAACACCATTAAGTTTAGCAATATAAAACTAGCATCAATCTTCAAAACTATACAGGATATACTAAATTGATTTCGTATAATAACAAGGTAAGATCTTGAGAATTTAATGTAGTTAATTTAGATAGATTGCCATCACTGAAAAGAAACCTCTTATTTCTACTAATTTAATGATAAAAATTAGAAAAAAAATCAAAATGGGATAAGATATGATTACAAGCAGATAAATCGGTTGCAAATCTAGGGAAAATTTTGGCAGATTAGAGATTTAGATGGAGACGAAGATAACCTTTTTGGCAAAACACAGATTTGCCATTTCCATTTTCAAGACTTTGAACCAGTCTTGTTCTTAGGGTTACTAAATGAGGTAGAGAGGAAATCAAAAGGAATAACGAAAAAGATAAAGGTTTATCTGAGGAAAGACTACTATTGGCCAGAGACGAAGGAAGCAGAGGAGGTTTGAGAATGAAATCGAGTTGAGTGAGAGCTTTTTTGAGGTGAGAAAATAGAGGGTCAAATGGAAACGAAACAACTATTCAATGGGTAATTAGTGGGGATGAAATGAAATAGGAATGCCCTATATTCCATACTTAAACACGTAATGGAAGGCCTATAATAGGCATTCTATTGAAACAACCTATGGTTCATGGCGGGCCCACAGATAGCCATTACAACCCAACCAAACATGTTGTAGGTGTCAACTTATTATAGCGCAAGGCACAATTATTTACTTCAGATTTATCCAATAAGGCACTGGTGTCAAACTAGCGTGTTGATTGGATCCGTGTATCTGTCAGAGTCTAAGTCTTGTTAATAGCGATATAAAAGATGAAATGATGTGTATGAATTGATATTGCTAAAAGAATATGAAAAGGAAAAGAATTAGGAAATGAAAGTGTACTATGTGGATTAAAATGGGAACATTAATATAATATGTTCCACACACTTTGAATTAGACTTTGATATAGAAATGGTTTTATATGCATTTGGATTATAGAAATACAACTAAAATATGTTTGGTGTATGTTTTGTATTATGTGCACAGGTTAGGTGCATTTCCATTTGCTATTGACTCAACATCCAACAACAATCCCGGTTTCAAGTGTAGTGATACTTCTATTTTGTTATGGTATGTACTTAGAAAGTCTTTTGAGTTTTAAAGCTTATTTTGTAGGTTAATGGTTAATTTGTGTGTTGGTTGGTAAATTATAAAAATTGTGTGTTTATATATATGAGTGTGAAAATACTGGTAGTAGATTTTTTGGTGATGATGTGTTTGGTTGAATGATTTTATTGCCTAATGTTTAAATAGATGATATGACACCATGGTATGGCCATATGATGCTTGAGTAGTTGAAGGTGAATACATTATTGAATAAGAATTGAATTGGCATTTGTATGTTCTTCTAGTCTTGTTTGGTAAAGTGGAAATGGTTGAGATGTATCAATGACTTATTGGTTTAATTGTATATACATATGTAATTAGTTAGTTTTGAATCATGGTACATTGTTTAGGGATTTGGGTTGGTTGATTTAAATGAGGTGTTTGATATGAAAATTGGTGTTTTTAAATTAAGATATGTGTCTACAAATGTATCTATGCTTACCATTTGAGTTTATGTGAATTTGGGCATGAGATCAAGTTTTTGAATATAGTTTTTACCATTCCTGCCCCAGGTATATATATTTTTGGTATTGGCATCAATATTTGTTTTTATGCACAAATTTAAAACAAACAGAATGCCAAAATGGTATCGATATTTTTCATAAAATATTGATACCACAAAATAATTATTGATACCTTTGTTTTGCAAAGAAAACAAAACTGAGTTTTGGTGTCAATTTTCAGTAAGGTATCGATTTGGTATCAATACCAACTGTGAATTTTAGAAATTGACATTAAAACTTTAAAATTTTACAATTCAATCTTATTATATGCCCAAATTTTACAATTAGGTCCTTATAGAATTCAAAATTTCTAATATGCTCAAATATATTTATATATGATCTAAAGATAAAAAATTGAGTTTTTGTTTAGTAAGGTAATTGTCGATTGTTAAAGTTTATCGTAGCATCTTATTACTCGGGTCCAGCGACCGGGCCAGGTAAGGGTTGTTACAAACTTCCATTAAATGTTTTAGTAAAATAAAACCTCCAATAATCTCGTAAACTTAGATTTCAATAAGCGAGATTGTATGCTCATGTTGGAAGAGAGAGAAAAAAAAGTTAAGGCTTGAAATCAAGAGAACAAGGTATAAATATCAAGGTTTTATTATGTTTTCAAGTTTAACCTTGTTAAATAAGTATGGAAATAATGTTAAAGTAGAAATTTCTCATGAAAGGTTTTATGTTCTTGATATAGTATTGAAAGAGAGATACAAGAAGTGATTGAAGTGACTAGAAGAGAAAAAAAAAGTGATTGAAGGTTGTAGAAAGGTAAGTACCTTTAAATTCTCTTGTTATCTAAGTATTAAAATGTAAACTTTGTGAAATTTGTAGTAAATTAGAAAATTAAAATATAAAATAATTTGACATGTAACATCCCAAACTCGGCCTGAATGTTACGGCCGAATCCTGTGGAGTTACTTTAACTCACTTGAAAACCCAGAAATATACTTTGAAAACGTGTGGTTAAACCAATGTTCACTTTGATAAATCATTTTCCAGTTTTAGGAAAATTTCTTGTTAAAACTATTACTTTATTACAAGAAAACATTAAAGTGATTATATCGTTTGCAGTGGAATTTACTAAGCTATAAGGTTATGAAAACCATGGTTTAGTTTGCAACAAATCATTTTGTAGATAGAAATTTAATACTTCTTAATTCAGAAAAGTATGCTAAAACGAAACTAAAGTCCAAATAGTTTACAATTCAAAAGTTCGAAAATCCAAATTAAACATAAAGTCCATTTAAACTAGTTTATCGAAAGAATTCTATTCCGAGTTCTCGCATGTCGTCCGCTCCTAAGTTTGCTGATTACCTGAGAGGATTAAACAAAAGGGTGAGCTTATGAGCTTAGTGTGAAACTCAACCCAACAAGCAAATTAGAAACATGTAAATTAGTAGATACCTATGCAATTGTAGATCAATTACAGAATCGGATGCATAATCAAATACAAAATCAAATGCATAATTAGTTACAAAATCATATCCTACCCTCATCCGCTACATATCATCTCTGTCCATCCCTACACACCAATTAGGGTAATAAATACCTATCCAACCCCACATACCTATAAGTGAGCATATGTCACTCTTCAGAATAGTGCAGCCAAGCTGCCAGAAATAAATAAGTGTGGCAATGCCACAAGAATAGATATGTGGTCTTAGCCACCAGATAAGGCAAATTATTAAACTACCAATGTAACACCCCTAACCTATAATCATCGCTAGAATAGGGTTATGAGACATTACCGGATAATACACATCATTCATATACATTTATGCAATCATAATCAAAATCCATTCATCTTAATCATATTGTCCCTTCTAAGGTCCTACGAGACCTAGCCATCAAAATGGTATCATTTCAACACATATATAGGCAGCCAAAATATGCCAATTCAATCACATATCATGCTATCTATCATCAACCAATTCAACTATTAAACTCTATATTCAAAACATACGAAATCATCATGCCACAATCATCAAACTCACATAACTCCTAAATGAATTTTCTCACCTTTCTATCAATCAATTCATGCTTTTCAAACATATCAATTCATCATCCTTAAATCATACCAAAATATACCAAATTTCAAGCAATAATACCACAACATATAACTATCTAAAAGAGCAGTCATACAACCATTCCAAACAAGCCAACACTTAGGACATTATATACATCACATATATCATTTATCAAACATATAATTCAAGCCAACTTAAATGGCCATATTCCAACATTTACAAGCCAAATCTCATGGCTATAATCACAACTCAAAACATACCAAAATAACACTAGCCTCTATATTCCATATACCATATATACAAAGCTTCAAAAGTACCAACGAGATGATTGATAGTGTGATGACGTTTCCCGACGATCCCCGAGTCGAGCTAGCTTCGATAATCTATAAAACATGGAAAGAACACACAAAGTAAGCTTTAAAAGCTTAGTAAGCCATATACAAATAAGCTATCAAGTGAATCTTTGCATATCAATTCAAATATGTTAAACTTAACTAGTTATACACAAGTTCACAAACCTTTCACATTGAACACATATTCAATATCATAATCAAATTCGTCATTTACCTCAATTCTCAATACTCGTATGAATCTCGTATGCACCTGAGTCACTTAGCTTATTTACATATTCTTTCTCAACTTGACTTTGCCCGTTGAACCATTCGGAATCATTAAGGATACTCGAATATCCTATAAGCTCGTACAATGCCATATCTCGAGATAGGTCATACATGTTCTCACATATCGATGCCACTGTCCCAGACAGGGTCTTACACGAAATCAATTAATGATGCCAATGTCCCAAACATGGTCTTACACGTAATCTCAATATAATGCCAATGTCCCAGACATGATCTTACATGTAATCACATCTCGATAATCTAATGTCATGACATCTGTATCCTATACTATTCCTAAGGTTCGTAGGGACTTTCGAATATCGTAACTCTGTCGATTCTTGCTCATAATTGCTCGTTCAACATTCATTGCAATTCAATCATAATAAAACATATATAATTTAATATAAAGACGTTTATTTGCATATGAACTTACCTCGCATTCGGAATAAACAAATTGGATCGACTATTCGTTAACTTTCGATTTTCCCCGATCTAAATCCGTTTTGTTTCGTTCTTGATCTATATACATTCAAAATTAACTCTTTTATTCATAAACACATTCAATTTCATCCACAAACACATATTTGGGCATTTTTTCACTTTAACCCCTAAAGTTACACATTTATTCAATTTAGTCCCTATTTCATAAATACAAAAAATTCACAAAATTCAATATGACCCATGCTTAGCCGAATTCTCTATAGGTCCCTAGTAGTCGATATTTTTCATTTATTTCACAATTTAACCCCTCAATTTACACTTTTCTCATTTTAATCCCTAATTGACATTTTTGTCAAAAATCACTTTACAAAACATGTGTACCAAACACCAAGCTTGCATAATTCATCATCAAACATCATAAAACTCATGGATTTATCAATGACATTTTTCAAAATCACTAACAAACTCAAAAATTAAGGTACGAGCTAGCTAGTACTCAAAGCAACGATCACAAAAACATAGAAATCATAAAAAAACCAATAAAAAATCATACCTTAATCAAGGATTAAAGGTGCAGAAAGTTCAAGCCCTAAATTTTCTTCTTCTTCTTTGATATTTCGGTTGATGAATGCATGAAATGATGAACATTTTGTTTTATTTTAATTAAAACATATATTAATTACTAATTTACAAATTTAACCTTGATTTAAAACATTAATAAACATCAAATTTATGTCCATTTATGTCCATTCCCACTATCAATGGTCTATTTACAACATAAGGACCTCACATTTAATAAGTCATAGCAAAAAGACACTTTTATCATATAGAATGCAACTTTTGCATTTTACTAGATTAAGTCTTTTTTTTTTCAAATTAACTACTTAAACGATAAAATTATCACACAAAACTTTCACACATATATAATCACATAGTGTAAACACCAAAAATAATATTAAAATAATTTTACGACCTCGGATTTGTGGTTTCAAAACTACTGTTCTGATTTAGCTAAAACTGGGTTGTTACAACCAACACTTCCTCCGTCTTAAGAATTAGGCAGATTATTAATTTAGTGCCTAATTGAATGTATTTGATTTGGTAAACATGTTTGAGATATGTATGTCACAATTGAAATAGTAATAGTAAAGTTAAATGAATGTTTAAAGTTGAACATGTTGAAATTGTAAGATTTTGTGCTAAATTGAGGTTATATTGAATTGGTTGATTGGAAATTATTCAATGGTTTGTTTTAGCATGTTTTGGTAGGGTTCGAATGAAGTTAAAATGGTGAATGGTTGAGCTAAATGTGTACGTTTTAGGAAATCTTCATCGCCGCAACGTCGGTCGACAGTGAGTCACGTTGCGATGTCAAGTGGCCTGATGTCATGACATGACAAACTATTTGGCAACATCATGATGTGAAAGAAGTGACATCACAATGTGGAAGAAGTGACGTCATGACATCAACCTTGAAATTTTGAAACTTTACAATTTCGTCCTAATTTGTGCTCAAGTCAACAAAAGAGCTTTGGCAAGCTCGATTAAGACTCGATTCTGATTGTTTAAACGTAAATGGATATGTTTGGTATTATATTACACATGAATGTGAATATTTTATTGTGATTTGACTGTAGTTACTCCGGGAACGAATATGGTATCTTATAGCTCAGACTCAACGATCAGGTTGGGCGAGGGGGTGTTACAAATATAATAATGAAAAAAATAATATGATAACTATATTATTAAATGAATATTACTTTATTATGAGTAGAAATTGGTTAGGGAACTTTACTCGGGGACATAAAAATTGTAAACGGTACTATGCCCATGATTGAAGGAGTATACATCCACAAATTTTAATTTTTAGTGCTTTAGTGGCTTGACACATCTCTCAGTACAATGTAGCCAAGACAACTGATCCCTATCTAAGCTACTCGGATTATTTTAGGTCGATTAATTGTAAGAGCCACCTTAAATATACCTTATGTTTCAGAACCCCATTTTTTATGTTTAAGCCCATAAATATTAATTATTAATATTTATGAATTTAACATTAATTTTGTTATTAAATTTTGGTCCCTTAATTTTTTCAAATTGATAGTTAATTAAAGTATATGGACTAAATTGTAAAATTTGTAAAAATTTATCGCTATAGATTTTTAATTAATTGAAGGAACAAATAAGAAAATGGGCCATTCTTAAATGGCCAAAAAATTGTGGATGAGGTTGGAATCCACTTACTTGAGTTAATTAAGCTTAAGGTTTTATTAATCAAAGTTTAATTAACTTAATCCTAATTAATTAAGGTTAAAATAATGTATAAGATCGAAAAATCAAACAAAAAAATGATCATCTTCTTTGTTCTTCTTCTCTACCAAAATAAGAAGATAAATATAGGTTTGAAAGCTTCAAATTTTTGACTACTAATTGGTTAGTTCAATTTAGTCATTTTCTTGTAATTTATATGTTTTTGAGGTCATAGGAGCTTGATTTAGCTAGCCCATGTACCAATATGTAAAACTGTTAAAGTTGCTAAAAGTTGTGATTGATGATTTTTTGAAGAAATTGGTATTAAATGGTTAGATTTTAATCTTAGATGTGAAAAAGGACTAGATTGTAAAGTTTAATTGCTAGTTTTCAAACATAAGGACTAAATTGTATAAATTTCAAAATTGATGTAAATTTTCTTTAATTGTAGGTAATAGAGGGCCAAAAGAGGATGTAATTAAGATCGGTTTTGAAATCAAAGCTATGATTTACCTACTTGATTTTCTCAACGATTTTAGGTTTTTCCACTAGGTTTTCAAACACTCGTTTTTGGTGTGGAACAACATGTGTCTTAAGGACAAATAGAAACCCGTTTTTGAATCTTACGAATTTGTCTTATTTCGTGGCAACCATACCCTGAGCATAACGGTTGAGCCTTAAGAATTCAGCCTCATATTCTGCCACAGATTTGTCTCCTTGTTTTAGCTCGATGAACTCGAGCTTATGGGCTTCCACATACCTCATGCTCATATACTTCTTCTGGAAGGCCTTTTGGAAATACTCCTTGGTGATCCACTCAACCTGTGTACCCTTTACTATAGAGTGCTACCAACTATAGGCCTCCTCCTTGAGTAAGGACACAATGCCCTTTAGCTTCTACTCAGAAGTACAGACTAAGTCCTCCAGAATCCTCTTCATCGACTCCATCCAATACTCAACTACAATGGGAGTCGTACCAATAATGCCTTTAAATGTTTCTAGCCCATTTGATCGAAGTCTCTCTACAACAGATCCGTAACTCCTTGATCCAGCTTAGGCTTCAGCAACCCTTTGTAAGACCTTCAACATTGCTTGCATCATGCCGTTATCACCATTCTCATAGCCTCCACCACAATTTGTAGTGGAATTTTTGACATACTCCTCTTCATAAACTGAGTTCTCGCCTTAAACAGTGGGTGACTCTACAGGTGTAGCATATGCGGCCTACCTCTACCACATCTACCTTAAGTGTTCATAATGATTTCGAAAGTTATAAGTTCTAAGGTAAATTTATAGTTTCACACAAAATTTCAAACATTAGTTATCTTCCTAAACATTCATGATCTAAAGTTTATTGTATATCTAAATTTTTAACAGTAACTAAAGTAGACTGGTATTGGAATCTTGGATTTAATATACTGTAGAAAACCAGTTTTTCAAAAATTTTGTGGCATGGTTTTTCCCCAAATACCATTTTAATGCATGCAAGTTTATTTATATTTTTTTTCTATTCAAGTTTAGAAAATCTAGTTCTGATACCACCAAATGTAATCTCCCCAGCCTGACCGAGATGTTACACTCGAATTCAAAAGATTATATCAGCCACCGATATGGCCTTATAGGGTTATCAAAGTTTTTGAGAAGAAACATCTTTAAAAAATTTATTACTTTAGTAGAAAACTTGGTTACAAACCATTCTATTATTCCACTAAGTTTTAATTTTATATTAGTAGCGGAAAAGTGATTTGCTTATTTTTAGTAAAAACTGAGGTTCATGCATATTAATTAGTAACCATAATATAATATTACAATAATTTAAATTAAATATCATACAAAGTAAATCAAACCCAAATCCTACGTCTCATGCCATAGTTCTATATAAAATAATAAAGACTTTGAATAATAATAATCTTAAAATGCTTTAAAAAAAACCTTCTAAGCTGAGACTCTCTGGATGCCATGTCCACGTCCTAACCTGGTGGGTTATTTGGAAGGATGAAAATTTAAAGGGAGTGAGCTATGACGCTCAGTGTGAGTCCATTCACAAGTTTTAATTCTATTTTAGCAGCAGAAAAGTGATCTATTTATTTTTAGTAAAAATCGGGGTTCATGCATGTTAATCAATAATAATAAAATATCCTAATAATTTAAACTAAATGTCATGCAAAGTAAATCAAACCCAAATACTACGTCTCATGCTATAGTTCTAAATAAAATAATATAGTCTTTGAATAAAGACAATAATATTAAAATACTTTAATAAAATAAATCTTTCTGAGCTGAGACTCTCTGCAATGTTCATGTCCTAACCTGATGGGTTATCTGTAAGGATGAAAATTTAAAGGGGACTGAGCTATCATGCAAAGTAAATCAAACTCAATTCCTATGTCCCTTTCAATATTTCTAAATAAAATAATACAGTCTTTGAATAAAAATAATAGTCTTAAAATACTTTAATAAAATATATATTTCTGAGCTGCGACTCTCCAGATGCAACGTCTGCGTCCTAACCTAGTAGGTCATTTGTAAGGATGAAAATTCAAAAGAAAGTGAGCTATAACGCTCAGTATGAGTCCATTCATAAGAAAATCAATACAAACAGTTCGTAAGACACATTAAATAATATCGCATAATATAATCATAATTAGATAATCAGTTCATAATATCGATTTTTCAATGGAACCATCTTTAACAGGTTGTTGAAATGAAATAAGTGAAAATAGAAAGAGTGTGGCTTGTACCTTGGATTTCTAAGGAAATACACTAGCTACATAACCATTAAGATTAAGCAATTTCTTAGTAATTTATTTCATCTAACCTTATATATTTTGGGGTGTTATAGTTCTCACCTCCTTAAGGAAATTTTGTTCTCGAAATTTACATGGTTTGAATAGATGGGGATATTGCTGATGGAACGCGTCCTCTAGTTCCCATGTGTCCTCCTCGATTCCATGGTTTCACTATAGAACCTAAATAAGAGGGATACATTTCCTTTTTAGAACCTTTGCATCATGGTTTTGGATTTGCACAGGTTCCTCCTCAAAGGATAAATTCAGTCGTACTTCAATGCCCTCGATTAGAATAATATGGGAGAGGTCGAAAATGTATCATCTCAACATGGAGCTATGGAAAATGGCATGGATTCAATCTAGTTTAGGTGGTAATTCAACTTGGTATGCAACTAAACCAATTCTCCTAAAGATATGATATGGTCCTATGAATCACAGACTTAACTTACCCTTTCGACCAAACCTTAACACCTTTTGCCACGGGGACACTTTTAGGAAGACTTGATCACCAACATTGTATTCAATGTCCTTCCTCTTCAAATCCATATACGAATTTTGTCTATTGGAAGCTGCTTTCAGCCTATGTGAAATTAACCTTATTTATCCCTCAGATTCTTGCACTAACTCGGGATCCAAAACTTTCCATTCACCTAGTTCAGTCCAACACAGGAGTGTTTGGCATTTACGACTATATAAGGCCTCATAATGTGCCATTTGGATACTTGATTGAAAGTTGTTTTTGTAAGAAAATTCGGTTGAGGGCAAATGTTCTTTCCAACTACCTCAAAATTCAATAATGAAGCCTCTTAGCATATCTTCCAATACTTGGATAACTCATTCGGATTGCTCATCAAACTGTGGAAGGAAAGTTGTACTAAAATCCAAGTGAGTACCCAGTGACACTTGTAGCTTCTTCCAAAAACGAGATGTAAATCGAGGATTTCTATCAAAAATAATTGATATAAACACCCCATTTAACCTTACAATTTTCGAAATATATAACTTAGTCAACTTCTGCAATGAATAATCCTTTTAGGCAAGTAAGAAATGTACTGATTTCATTAATTAGTCTACTATTACCCGAACTAAATCTTTCTTAGTGGGTGTTAAGGGTAACCCACTAGCAAAGTCTATTGTTATTCACTCCCACTTCTACTGTGGTATTTTAATAGGTTGCAACAACCTAAAAGGGAATTGATGCTTAGCTTTTACTTGTTAACACGTTAGGCACTTAGCCACAAATTTAGTTACATCCCGTTTTAATCTGGGCCATCAAAACATCCTTCACATCCTGATACATCTTGTTCCTCCAAGATAAATAGCATAAAGGCTAACATGCGCCTCTAAAAGTATGGTTTGTCTTAATTTGTTTTTATTCGGCACACAAAACCTCTTTCAAAAGCACAAGATGTCATCCTCACTAAACTCAAAATCTTTAGTTTTTCCCTTCTCCACCTATTTAATCCATGGTAACAAGGTCGTATCTAAAGAATGTTTAGTTTTGGTTTCAATGGCTAAGGTGGGTTTCACTTATAGTCCGACTAACAAACCTCCATCATCTACTAAACTCAACCTAGAAAACATTGCTTTTAAATCCACCATTTGTTTTCTACTTAGAGCATCTGCTACAACATTTGCTTTCCTGGAGTGGTATTCAATTACACAATCATAATCTTTTAACAGCTTTAACCACCTCCGTTGCCTAAGGTTAAATTCTTTTAAGGTGAGAAGGTATTTAAAACTCTTATGATCAGTATAAATGTAACACTTCTCCCTATACAAGTAGTACCTCAAAATTTTTAGTGCAAAAACTACTGCAGCCAATTCTAAGTCATGAGTTGGGTAGTTGCATTCATGTTGTTTCAACTGCCTTGACGCATAAGCCACTATTTTATCGCCTTGCATCAACACACAACCAAGGTCGATATAGGATGCATCACTATACACCAGATAATCTTTCCTTGATTCGGGCTGAATTAAAACAGGAGCTTGGGTTAATACTGCCATAAGCTTTTTAAAGTTGGATTGTTGTTTATCCGTACACTTAAATGGAACATCCTTTCTTAGCAGCTTGGTTAAGAGTGCAGCTATAAAGGAAAACCCTTCAACAAATCTACGGTAAAACCCAGCCAAACCCAAAAAACTACGGACTTCGGAAACAATTTTGGGTTGTTTCCATTCAATGATCGCTTCAATCTTCTTTAAGTCTACTCGAATACCCTCTGCGGATACCACATAACCTAGAAACATAACCTCCTTAAGCTAGATTCACATTTACTCAGTTTTGCGAACACTTTCTTTTCTTGAGGGATTTGTAAAATCTTCTTGTAACATCCCTCACCTGGTTCGGTTTTCGGACCCGAGCAATACGATGCTATAACTAAATACCAAATAATTTCAAAGAAATCATAATCTAAAAATATCTATTAAATATAAAACAAATCATAATTAAATAAATTAACAAGTTTTTCAATCATTTACGAGTTAATATTGAGCTTATTAAAGGTTAAAACTAAGGAAGCAATCATTTTGGATCAATTTGAAACAAATTTAAAAAGATAAGAAAAATATGAAAATAGGGGACACATGGTCTTGTCTCGAGGCCATGTGGAAAGGTTGAAGCCATGTGGATGAGTCACATAGCCGTGTGAGCAAACCGTGTAAAAACCTAATACCAGGCCGTTTGACAAAGCTCAGCCTGTGTGGCTTAGGAATATGGCCGTGTGGCCAAACCGTGGACAATTCGATTTTAAGGTCACATGATCGTGTCGTTACGCCATATGGAAAAACATGCACCAAAATTAAATAGGCCACATGGCCATGTGGGGTGACTGTATGGGACACATGACCGTGTGGTAGACCGTGTCTAGTTCGTGTGCAACTAAAATAACTTCAAAATCAAGTCATTTCACCTACCATTTCTTGGTTACCAAGCCATACCATTTGCGCCTATAAATACCCATTTCAAAGCACAACAAATCATGCCAAAACATGCCATAAACCATTCAACCTAAGTGCCTAACCAATAAGCCCTCAAAGGCACCTCAATTTACAATTCAAAACAACCAAAATGAATATGCTCAAACATACCAAACATTATATAACACTATCTCAACCACTTACTTAAGCACAACTAACCTTTAAATTAATTTCATGATTCAACATTAAATATATATCAAAACATATCAAACATCCTTCAACATCTAAGCATCAACCAAAAACTTATAGCATAGCAAGACATTTATCTAAACTATAAGGATATTAAGCATACAATTCAAGCAGTCAAACAAGTCATCAACAAATACTATTACCTTCACATATATACATATATATATACACTTATAAACAAAATAAGCAAGACCATTTAGATACAAAATGAACTTTATAACCAAAAGACGTCCTAGGTACATGCCAAAACCAAAATAAAAACATCACCAACACTCAGATTTGGGTTTATCGCTGAACGTTAAATCGACATACGAACCGAATAGTACCTAACCTGCACACGAAAAATAAAATTGTACTATGAGTCTAACTCAGTGGCATATCTATAATACAAACAATGACTATAATATGAAACATAAAGGAGCATAAATTATGAATGAAAATAACACGAAAATTATCAAGTCAAATAGGCTATTACACATAATCATGTACTCAAAACCATCTCATTTATCTTATATCAACTAAAGTCTTTCACATTTTGCAAGTTTATAATCATACAATTCGTATAAGATGTATTTCATCTCAAAATCCAATTTTGTGTTTTCATGGAACATAACATATTAATATTTCCAATTCAATTCACAATTCACATTTCATTTTACCTTTCCAATTTCATTTATTGTTCTTTTTGTCATATCAAAATCATATAATCTATTTCATCCTTTATATCCCTATTAACACGACTTAGACTCAAACGGATACATGGATTTAATCGACACACTAATTTCACACCAGGTGCCCCATTGGATAAATCAAAAGTAAATAGTTGTGCCCAGTGCTATCAAATTGATTAACACCCAATGTCTCATCGGTTAAACCGAAGCAAATTGGCACCCAGTGCCTCATCGACTCGTAGTCGAGGAAATCCCTAAACTATTCCTATCCTATGGTATGCCAACTACATCCAACTCTGGCCGAACAATTAATAGAGTTTTCATTTCATAATCCAATACCTACGAATGTCTCAATTTCACAATTATTTCAATCAAGTAAATAATTATTCAATATATACAGTAGCCATAATTATCCCAATTCATACTTGATTTTCATAATTAATAAAAATACATATATTTATCAAACATATTCATTTCAATCCTCATAATCGTTATTCGATTCAATCATCCTAAGTGAACAAGAATTCTCACCTCATATTCTTACCATGAATGAAAAAAATCAATATGCATCAATTTATAATTAGTTTGGATTATAGAAATACAAACCGTAAACTTCGATCTAATTGTCGACGATTTTATCTTTTCCTTTCTTTTTCGAGGAATCTGGGTTGATATTAGCTACAGAATAAAACAAACAATGCATTTCATAAATACACAAACAATTTTACATTTAATTGCTAATTTATGCAACTGATGCATTTTATTCAATTTAGTCCCAAAATCGAGACTAACTGAAATATCACATTTAACCCTGAATTTTTATACCAATTTCACTCTAAGCCTAATTTAGCTCCCTATTTCTCATTTCTACCCTAAAAATTTTGAAAATTTCTCAATTTTCTACCTAATGCACAAATTCATCAATTGACATTACAATTTAGTCCATTATCAATTCTAAACTTAAAATCCATCAAAATAACACCTCAAAATTCAAATATTCAACAATGGTAACCTTCTAAATCTTTAAAAGTATTAAAAATTATGACATGGATCAGCTAGTTCGAGGTACCAGGATTTGAAAAACATAAAAATTACAAGAAAAAGACAAAATTGAACTCACCAAATTGAGCTTGGAATATTAAATCCCTATACCGTGCGTTCTCCCCTTTATTTCTTTTTGCTTCGAAATGAGAATAAAATGAAATTTCTCTTTCAATCCACTAGCTTGTTTATTAAAAAAAAATTATTTGTTTTATTATATTTTATTATACGTTTTAATTTATAATTTAATTTAACCATTATAAGTAATATAACATACATACATTTTTTTCATTAACTGGCCATGCATTAAAATTTTGGGAATATTTATTATTTTACCCATTTATTTAAGTTATAATTATAATTCCTTAGTAAATTGCACTTTTATGAATTATGCGATTTAGTCCTTATACTCAAATTAAGCACTAATTCAACGAAATTACCTAACCGAAATTCAATACGCTTCTAATATAATTTTGTAAATATTTAATAACAAATGTTTATGAGTTCGGTTTATGGATTTGGGGTTCCAAAATCATATGTTCTAACACCACTGACTTTCAGGTAGTTACACTTCCTAAGGTGCTCATCATGTCCGAGTTTGGTTTTGGAGTAAACTAAGATATCATCGATAAACACAACCACGAAGGGTTGGAACAGTTGATTAATTAGATCCATGAAAACGACAGGAGTGTTGGTTATACTGAATGGCATTACAAGGTATTCACAGTGGCCATAACGGTTTCTAAAAGCAGTTTTGGGTACATGCGCCTCTTTCACCTTAAGTTGATAATACCCTGACCTTAGATTTATTTTGGAAAACACAGTTGCACCTCTAAATTGGTCGAACAAATCATCATCCTACACAAAGGATATTTATTTTTGACGGTTAGCTTGTTTAGCTATCGGTAATCTATATATAATATTAAGGAACCATATTTCTTTTTCACGAACAAGATTGAAGCTTCCTACAGAGAAATTCTAGGTCTAATAAACCCGTGATCCAAAAGCTCCTGAAGTTGTATTTTCAGCTCTTGTAACTCCTTAGGCGCTATGCAATAGGGAGCAATAGACACCGAAACGGTTCATTGCAATAGTTCAATTCTGAATTCTACCTCACGGTCTAAAGTAATCTTCGCAACTCCTCAGGAAATGCATATAGGAATTCCCTAACGATTCGAATGCTATCTAAGGTGGTACTATTAGCATTCCCATCAATCACATAAGTTAAATAAGCTTCACACCCCTTACAAACTAGCTATTCGACAACCATAGCAGATATTACATTTGACAAATAATCTCATCGCTTGTTACCATAACAATTTCTCTACCCTCGGTTGTTTTTAAAGTTACCCTCTTAAAGGCACAATCTAGGCTAACTTGATGTTCTACTAACCAGTCTATACACAGAATTAGATCAAACTCCCCAAATGGTAACTTCATAAGATCTACGGGAAACAATACCCATTAATCCTCTAACAGACATCTTCTATAGATTTTATTTATGATAACAGGGTGTCTTAAGGGGCTTACTACAATTACATTAGTAGTGGTTTTCTCTACCCCCAACACCCACTTTTTCAGACATTTTACAATAAACATAAGAGTGGGTGGATCCTATATCAATTAAGGCAAAGTATGGGACAAAATTAATGGTAAAAATACCTACTATGGCATCGAACGCATCTCTTTTCTCATTCCCCTAACAACATAAACAAAAACAGGTTGTTTAGCCTCAATTCGATTTATAGTGGTGACTACAGTGTTCGCAGCCCAGTTTTGCCTACGGTCCCTCTGGGGTAATTGACCCGTTATCTGATTTTGGGTCTAATTTTGGGTCAGAGCTTGCGATTGACCACTTCGTCAAAGGTATTCCCTTGCCATATGCTCTATCGACCCACATTTAAAGCAAGCACCCAATTTCTTCCAACACTCACCCAGGTGTCACCTCCCACAATGCTTACAGATGTTGAGCTCATCCCTAGAGTTATTCACTATAACATTTTGTTGCGATCTACCCTCTCTAGTTTGTTTTACAATATGAGAGTTTGAACCGGCGGAACTAGAATCTCTCTTAGATGGGACCCTACTTTTCTCCCTTTGTTCGAGATTTACCTGCTTGATTTCCTCTACAATTTTGGCTTTCTCCACTGGGCTTTCAAACATCCTTTCCTAGTGGAGCAACTTGTATCTTAAGGTTAAATCGTTATATGAAAAATCTTACACCCTTTTCAAACACCATTTTCAAATCTTACACATTTATCCTGCTCTATGGCAACCATTCCCTGAGCATAATGACTGAGCCTCAGAAATTCAGCCTCATATTTCGCCAGCTAGCCTCCACATACCTTGTGCCCATATACTTCTTTTGGAAGGCCTCCTGATACTACGATCACCCTATATGCCCCTTAAGACACAATACCCTTTAGCTTTTGCTCCGGAGTATAATCTAAGTCCTCTAGAATCCTTTCTATTGACTCAATCCAATATTTAGCTATAGTGGGAGTTGTACCAGCAATGCCTTTGAACATTTTTGCCCTATTATACCAGAGTCTCTTCACAACAGATCCGTGACTCCCCAATCCAATTTGGGCTTCAGTAACCCTTTGCAAAACCCTCAAAATTGTTGTATCATTGTAACACCCCTAGCCCGTTTTCATTGTCGAATTAGGGTTACGGAGTATTACAACACATCACAAATCCAATGACAACATAAAACCATAGAAATATTAATTTAAATATCAATTATTCAAAAACAAATCTTTATTCATAACATATATATATGAATACAGGCCTTAAATTGAGTTTACGGAACCTAAAAATCAATTTGGAATGAATTAGGGACTAATTTGAAACAAAATAAAAAAATGTAGAAAAATTGAAAATAAGGGTCACATGCCCATGTGACAAAGCCCAGGTTGTATGGCTCAGGGACATGGCCGTGTTGCAAAACCGTGTACAATTCAAGAATAGGGGTACATGGCCGTGTACAATTCGAAATAGGACTACACGGTCGTGTTGCCAAGTTGTGTAGCAACTTGTAACTGTATGGGAAAAACCTGTACCAAAATTAAATAGGCCACATGGTCGTGTGGAGTGGCCATGTGTGGCACACGGCTATGTGACAGCCCGTGTCCCAGGCCGTATGCAGCTAAAACGACTTCTAAAATAAGGCCATTCACCACTCATTTCTTAGGTACCAAGCCAAACCAATATCAACCATTTTCATACCTTGAAAACACACTCAAACATGTTTAAAAAAATACTAAAACATTCAACCTAAGTGTCTATGCAATATGCCCTCATTGGCACCACATTTCATACACCAAGATAAATTCAATTCAAAGATCACAATCCCTTACCTTATACACATGCCAAACATGCCAATTGATCCATTCCATTCACATGCAATTTTACCATATCTCAACCATTTCCAAGAAGCATAAACCACATAACTAAAGGTACCTATATATGGACATATACAAGCCAAAACCATTCAACATCAAAATGACCAAAACTTTTACCAAGTTGAAGAGCGGGTAGTGTGTGTGCTCTAACTTGAACTTTCAACCAACTGAGATTTTCGATGATCTATAGGGAAAGAAAATAACATAAAAAAACTAGTGCTTAGTAAGCTCGTATAACTTAAACTTACGAAACATGTATATATTCAAACCATTCATCCTTAAATTCCTTCATTAGATCATTAGCATATATTTCTTTCCTATACAACACAAACCTCATAAGTTTAGTAAGTATAACAATGAAACATATAATTCCAACATCTCATGGATCATGTAATAATAAACATGTCAAGTACACATTTCATTCATCATATATCCAAATAGCATAACTTTTCCATTTCGAGTTTTCAAACCAACATTTTCCATTTCACATGTCAAGATCATACAACATTTCATATATATACATTTATTTAAGTTTTTATCTCCCATTGAAACAAATGAAATAACATCAGATACTCGGGAAAATGCCCACACAAGCTGTGACTGTAACCATATATGCTCACACAAGTTGTGAAATGGGTCTGCTCACATGAGTTGTGGGTCGGGATGTTAGGCTACATGATGCTGCTTACATGAGTTGTGGAGAATTTGCAACAAATACAAGACCTTAGCCATCGGTTAGACATCCAAGACCAACACCTAAAATTGTAAATAACCCCTAATGACATGTCATTTGTATCAAGAGGTTCATATGGGCCACATCACATATCTTAATCATTTAAATTCATTTCCATTATACCATTCCAAACATACATCTATGTATTTCACATTTTCCAAGCATGATCATCAATTTAATGAACATCTCAATTTGGTTCAAAATCACTAATCGACATATAACATTCAATTTAATCATACCTAACATGATTAATTATTAAAATGTTACCAAAAGCATCAATTAATAAGTTTAAACAATAAACAAACTTACCTAAACAAAAACTATTACAAACACGATGCTGACGACTAATCTGTTAATTTAGCTTTTCCACGATTCGAGTCTGATTGTTTCGTTTCTTGATCCAAATAATATTTTTCATTCAATCAATCTATTTAATCATCTCAAATAGTTAAACTTAAGCTTATAAGTCATTTCATTATAAATTTAAAAAATTACCCCAACATTTTACCCTTTATACAATTTACTCCTCAAACTCGAAACGTATGAATTTCCTAGGGTCTCTCTATAGCCCATGTTTATCACAATTTCATAATAATTCCATTAAGTTTTACTACTTTAACAATTTAATCCTTAAACAATAAAATTACAAAAAACTAGTTTACAAAATAGTCATATTTAACAACCAAGCTTAATAATCTACCATCACACTTCAAAAACACTTCAAACTCATCAATGAAACCTTTCAAAATATTTGATATCTTTTCAAATTAACCCTTGAGTTAGCTAGATTAAGCTAAAATGATCATAAAAACATAAAAAAATCATTAAAAATTAACAAAAATTACATACCATGCATGACGAATTAGGCTTGATCGAATGCTCCTTGGGTTAACAATGGTGAATTCGATTTTGGCTAGTGAAAAAAAGAAGAATATGATAGCTATTTGGCTTTTTTTGTTTTAATTTTTCTTTAATTATGAAATTACAACTTTAACCTTTTAACATTAATAAAATTTCGTGAAATATACCACCTAAGCCATCCACTATCTATCTAAATGGTATATTTACCATTTAGGTCCATCAATTCACATTTCTATAGCCATTTAACACCTTTAACTAATAGAAACTAACTTTTGCACCTTTTATAATTTAGTCTTTTTTACTTAATTAACTATCTAAACGTTAAAATTTTCTTGCCAAATTTTAATACAACCTTTTAGTAACTCTATAAATAATAAATAAATAAATAATAAAATATGACTCACTTGTCGGAATTGTGGTCCTAAAACCACTGAAAATGGGTTGTTATAGTCACGGAGTCATCGTCGTTCCATAGCCTTTGCCACAATTGGTGGTGGAATTCTCAACACAGTCATCTTCAAAAATAGAATTCTCACCTTGGATGAAGGGTAGCTCTACAGGTGCAACCCTACACGGCCTACCCTTACGACGTCTACCTTGAGTGTTCATTTTGTTTTCAAAAGTTTAAGTTATAAAGTATATCTACAGTTTCACACAAAAAGTTCAAACATTAGTCATCCTTCTAAATATTCACAATCTAAAGTTTACTTTTTATTTAAAGTTTTAATAGTAACTAAAGTATGATCGGCATTGGAGTGTCGGATTTAGTTTTCCTGTAGAAAATAATTTTTTCCAAAAAAAATTGTGGCATATTTTTCCCAAAATACCCTTTTAATACATGCATGCAAATTTATTCAAATTTTTACAGTTCGAGTTTAGAAAACCTAGGCTTTGATACCATCAAATGTAATATCTCCAACCTAGCCTAGATATTCGACCCGAATTCAAGAGACTACATCAGCCACCGAGATGACTGAGTAGAGTTATCGGAGTTTTTGAAAATAGACATCTTTTAAACATTTGTTTGATTTAGTAAAAATTTAGTTAATTTCCAAATTATTTATTACTTGAAAACTTAATTACACTTTAACAGTGGAAAAGTGGTAACTATTTGTTTTTAATAAAAATTAGGGTTCATGTATAATTAATTAATAATCATAATTTGAAAACTTTAAAACTTTAATTAAGTGTCATGTAGAATAAAAGAAACCTAAAACCTAAATCTCATGCCACAATTCAAAATAAAATATTACAGTCTTCGAATAATAAAATAAATCAAAAGAATAAGCCTTAATAAATCAAAAATAAAATAGATTGAGCCGAGACCGTTCAGATGTCACGTCTGCGTCCTAACCTGGTGGGTTATCTATAAGGATGAAAATTTAAGGGGGTGAGTTGTGACGCTCAGTGTGAGTCCATTCACAAGAAAATCAATAGAAATAGTTGGTAAGACGTATTAGATAATATCGTATAAAATAATCACAATCAGACAACAGTTCACAATATCTAATTTTCAATGCAACCATCATAAATATATATATCAAAACCCACAATAGTAGTTATTAGAGTAACCAATTTTTAGATTTGCCCACAATATACATATATATATCCACACATAATTAAATCATAATAGAATTTCCAAATTTGTATGCACATAATTTTAGAGATGTCATACGGTCTCGATTTTTAATAAAATAAATCCTACCCCACTGCTACACACCACAATAGGAGTTCCCCTGAACTCCCTTCTCTAACACACTGGGATGTGGATAAACCACTACTGGTTCATAGATAATAAATGTCATTTGGATGTAGACACATAGCAAGTCCCTATAGATAGGGGTGTTCAAATTTGTTAGAACTGAATTAACCTACCGAACCAATCTAATTCAGTTAATCGGTTGAAGGTCGGTTAATGATTTTTTAGAAGTTTGGTTATTGATTCATTTAGTTCGAAATCGGGTAATTAACTGAATTAATCGAATTACTCAAACTTAATAATTAATAATACAAATTATATGTAGTTTTAATTCAATTAATTCGGATAATTCGGTCAAATGAACATTAACGATTTTTTTATATATTTTATACTTGTTTTAACTAAAAAACAAAACATATAAATTCAGTTAACCAACCAAATTAACCGAAATATTTCAGTTCGATTAATTATTTTTGAAAAAAATTAGTTCGGTTAATTCGGTTCATACTAGTTTGGTTCGGTAAACCGTTTGGACACCTTTACTCGTAGATGGAATTTGCCTTTAACTGTGGGTTCACTGCAAAAAGATAAATGCAGATAAACTGCCAGACTTCCTCCGATCACATTGTCCCATCCTATGCAATGCAATGCAGCACATTTAATACAAATCAAGTATGATAGCAATTAATGTACTAATACATGGCAAATCAGAAGCAAGAGTCATGATTTCCATGTATTTGGATTAATAGTAACATAGGGCATGTCGTTCATACGATCGCAAGTATAGATACAATAGTAACATACACTATTCATAATTCATGCAAATATATATATATACAAATAAATACCGCGTTAATTTGATCAAGCATGGATTCTAAAATTTTTCATATTATCAAGGACCTAATTGTATCATTTAAAACACTTTAAATAGTTTAGAACTTATTCAGGGACTAATCTGATCAAAACATAAAATTTTGAGTCAAAACTATAAAATTGAGTTACAAGGGACACATGACCTTGTGACTAGACCATGTGGGTGCAGTACATGGCCGTGAGACAGACTATGGCTGTGTGGCATTCGTAAAATCAACCTACAGTGGAGACAAGACTGTGTGCGATTTGAACTCTTAGGGTTTCAGGGTAGACATGGCCATGTATGGGGGACGTGTGGTTCGCTGAAAAAAATCAATTTTATTAGAAAAAAGAAACTATAGTTCAATTATGTTTAGGAAAAAGGATTAACTAGTTATAGTTTTCAAATTTTAAAGGGTTGATTGGGTAATTATTTCTTCTTGTCGAAAAAGAAAATAGGAAAGAAAAGTGACATGACTTAAACCTAAGTTACAAGGGAAGAATGGGGAGATGCTTAACCAATTGAATTACTATCCACACTTAATTTATTTTAGCAGTAAATAATATATATTCTAGTATGATTTTGTTCCTTGGTTGCTGAAAAAAAAAAAAAAAAAACTAGCATAGCTTGAACCTTCGGTTTTTAAGGAAACACACTAACTACATAACCATCAAGATTAACTCATTTTTTAATAATTTATTTTATCTAACCTTATATATTTTGGGATGTTAGAATTATATTTACTTATATATATTTAAAAATTATGAATTTTGTTTAACATTCACGAGTGTCACGATTAAACTTGATATTTTTTAGAAACATTTTGAAGTGCGGATTTTCTAATGGATTAAACCCTAAAAGAATTTAACCCTAATTAGTGTCAAGATTCACCCGAAAACAACACATTTTAATAAATAATAATAAAAAAGTTATAATTGAGAAATGCTTATACGGATAGTCGGCTCATAAATTATAACTTTTTTCTTATATTGCTACTTAATTAATTTTTTGATTAAGATTAATAATTATTTTTTTTTCTATCTTGGTATCTCTATTAGTCAACTCTTAGTTAATGATGGTGAACAATAATATAGCTCCATCGCATAATGGTATGAGGCATAAAACTACATAAGCACTGCCATGTAATTATTTATACCAAATAATTCCTAAAAAATCAAAATAAATAGAAAGAGAAAAATAGAAATTTAAAATAAAAAATTAAAAATTAAAAATTATATAAAAATTCATTTTTTAATTTTAAAATATACAATTATATAAAATAAAAATATATAAATTTTACTTAATATTATATTTTACTTATAAATTTTGTGATTTAAAAAAAATATATTCTAAAAATTTTATTTTGAATATTATAATTTTTCCATTTTGAATATTTTTATGTAATTTTTAATTTTTTTATATTTTATAATTATATATATATGAAATTGTTTGATATAGATAATTATGCTTATGCGGCCTTTTTCTGTCATGCAACAATTTTTAATTAGTTGAATGTTTAACAATCTAACAATTAGAATAATTTAGATAACCAAAAAAATTGGCACTAAAATAGAAAATACGGCAAAATTAATTGTTAAAGTAATATATTGTAGGGAAATGATTAAATTAATCTCTCTATTATTAAATATATCATTTTAATCAGTATTAAAAAGAATAAAACAATATCAATGGTGTGTTTGTTTCACATAAAATGACTTACGTGAAATATTTTTTACATTTTCCTATGGATTTTTTTCATTGAAAACAATTTAGTTAATGGAAAATGACTTAATAAACCCTTTTTTCATATAAATTAATTTACCATTTTAAAAGGCGTAAATCATTTTTCAAAAATTAATTTGAATCAAGTCTAATTTTATTATATTAATAATAATTTTTTATTTTCTAAAACTAGTTAAATAAATTAAAATATTAATATCAGATAAACCCTAGTCGCCTTGCACTGTCGTCGGAGTTAGTGCTCCATTCATGCCGCCAATACCACTGTAATAAGCTCCACCGTCTTATCTTCACTTCCCTCGGGTTAGATTTTTGCAAACCCAAACCAAGCTTTCGAAAACTCCAACAAATGTTTAAAGCAAACAACCCCAATTTGCCACTATCTGCTGTTACTTCGGCCTCATTCTCTGGTATGTTGCTCCCCTCTACCTCTTCAGACTCCCCTTGTTCTAATCTTCAAGAGGTGAACTTGAACCTTGAAAATCAGGGAGCCCAAAGATAAGCTTCTTCTCTCTTTTTCTATTTTATTTTCTGATTTGGGTTGATATTTTTTAGATTCCAGCTAAAGGCTCAAAATTTCTTCTCTCTTTTTATTGTGGTTTATTGTTGTTAATGGGTAATGAATGGAAATAGATTGCTTGCATATATAATTCTAAGTTTGCTCTTTTTTTTCCTTTTCTAATTTCAATTCCAAAGAATTTTCAGTTGAGAAATCTTGAGGGTGTTTGATTATTGTAAATATAAGAAACCAAGTACTACAAAGGAATCTTATATATTTGTAGTCATTTAGATTGGGATTTTTGTATAGATTTAGGGATATGTCTAAAGTAGAGATATTGGGGAGGGTTTAGATTTTTTGAACTTGTAAGGTTTTTAGAGATGACTAGTTTTCAAGAGAAATTGGAGATAAAAAATTGATCGAAAAATGGATCCAAGGGAGAAGAAGAAGATGATGATGAAGAATGAAGTCATAGAAATCTAGCAAAAAAGAATTATAACGACTTAATTTTTAGTGGTATAAAAAATTGCAGTTTTGGAACCCCATTTACTTAAATTGAGTCTGTATATATATAATAGAAATATTTATGGAGTTAATATGAGAATATACTAAAGAATGGTCAAGTAATTTAGCTGATAAGTCATTAATTAAAAATTACGGACTAAATTGTAAAATTTCAATCACTATCGAGTTTTAATTAAAAAGGCATTTGAACCTAGATTACAATTAACCAAAGGGTCAAAATGGTTATTAAACCATTTCCATCACGAGATAGTGGACATTGATGATGTTTTCCACTTAGATTATTTAATAATAAAATTAACATTATTAAAGTTTAGTTAAGTTAATTAAATTAGATTAATCAGATCTTAATTAATATATATGTGTGTTGGTTTGTGGAAGGAAAGATGAAAACATTATCATCTTCTCCATTTGCCACTGTCCTCCATTAAAGCAAAAGGGAGAAAACCTTAAGCTTAAGATAAACATTTGACCACCACATTGGTAAGAAAACTAAGTCTTTTTCATGTAATTTTTATAGATTTATGATTATGAGAGCTTGATTTAGCTAACCCATGTATCAATTTTTTTCAATTTTTAAGTTTTTAGCAAGTTATCATTATTGATAAATTGACGAATTAGGGAATTTGATAATTATTAAGCTTAGATCATGATAGGGACTAAATTTTAAAATTAAATAAACTTGTTTGTTAGCTCCGTAACATTAGGGACTAAATTGAATAAATAAAAAACTTGTCATGAATTTATGATAGAAATAGAAAGTATAAAGTCGCTAATGAAAGAATGTGAAATCGGATTTTGATCTAAAGTTAGGAATCGAAAAATATGATTATCTCGAGTTTAAAGAATAAATTGAATAAAAAGAAAAATACGTGTGTATTTAAAAAGGGATTAATTAGGATCATGCATCTCAAGGCATTGTTGTTGTGAGTCATTGAAAAGCTATTGTGTGTTAATATATGATATTGATTTGATATTTATATATATTTGTATAGAATAAGAATTGGATAAAAGTGGAGCATGTAAAAGAAAGGCTAAAATTGTGAAATTGGGAAATCTACTCCTTTTGTGTTTTGAAAGGTAAGTTCTTATAGAACTTACTACCCTTTATTATTAAATAGGTATGGTTGCGTTTATTTTCATTTTTTATTTATATTTGAACTTATGTTAAGGTTTCGGTGGAAATTGGCATAGTTGGCTAGTAACATAAATAAATTAAGTTGAATTGTGATAAGTGAATGATGTTATATCTAGTGTCACGGGCCAGAGTTCGAAGCCCGTGACCATCGAACCAAATGCATCCGATAGAGGTCTATTACTTAGATGGAGATCATTTGGCCCACGTGAGCTGGCCCGATTCAAGGAACTGTTGGAGAAGCCTGTCAGATTGAAGCCTGGTTAGCCCGATAGCGAAGATATGGCAACTTAGGCAACTATGGTAACTAATCTTAAAAGATAGAGGGAATCATATCTTTTAAGATTAGATAGGATTTGATATGGCAATATCTTGTAAATCCCATAAATTAAGGGATATGGTTAATCTCGTCCGTCGATGTAATTGTATCTTGTCCGCGTCGGTTTGGGGGAGCTCAAGTATAAATAGACAGCCTCTCCCTCATTT